>JAXOUE010000141.1:0-60216 GCA_036250105.1 Parasarocladium wereldwijsianum | reverse complement strand
ATATACTTATTGTTTATTTTTACTATAAGTTAAATTATAGTTAGAAATATAGTAATCTATAGTTTAAATTATTATAAGTTACTAAATAATTTAAAGTAATTTATAGTTAGATTACTCTTATATAAACAGTAATTCTTAGGTTATATAACCTATGTTTCTTAATATAACTCTTCTAGAGCGTTAGTGTTAGACTGTATATCATCCTGCTTACTTAGTAACCGCTCTAGCCCATCTTAGTGACCTGCATTAGTATTGGTTCGTAACATATAGCTTTTACACACTTAAAAGGGTCTTTCATACTCTTAAGCTGCTGCTACTTTCTGTATATATTCTGAATAAAAGCGTTAGCGTTAATATTATTATATTATTCCTTAGCATAGAAGCTATTAAGAATTCTACTATTATAAAGTGCAAACTTATATAGAATTGTAGATTAAAGGGGTGTTCTTAGCAACGCTGTAATATTAAGGATATTATATACTTACTAATAGTAATATTTACTATAGCTATCTAGCTGTTTTAAAAAGCCTGACTTGTTAAGCTAAAAAGAAGTCTAACTAAAAAGGGCAGTCTATTAGAAATAGTCTAATTAGCTTAGATCTTAAAGAGCTATTAACATAAGGTTAAGTCCTTTAAGTCTTTAGTAGTAGTTCTTAAGGTAATATTCCCAATATAAGCTTATACCTTTTAGCTTTTTTTGCTTTAGTTTCTATTTTAATATAAAGCAAGCAGCTTCTATTTTATTCTAAAGTTAGTTTTCTTTATAACGTTTAGGCTTTACTACTTTCTTAGCTTTACGCTTATATTTTTTTTTCTTACTTTACGCTATTAAAGCGCACACTTTCTTAAAATACACATTTTTTTACACACTTAAACTAGTTAGCTCCTTACTTATCTTTATGCTTTTAGATAAGGGATTAAAAGAGTCTATAGTAAAGACAAACGTATTAAGCATACATTAAATAAAACCCCAACTCTTTGCTTATTAATTATAAGATAGAGATAGGAAAATAAAAACGTTAAAATAAAAATAATAAGTAATAATTATATACATATAAAGCAAAAAGCAAACATAAATAAGTGTTACTACTGCTATTACTCTATAAATTGTTACGCTTAAATTACGTAATATTGCCTCTGCGTCAAGGAGAAAAGCAAGGTCAAACAGCACTTAGCTTTTTGAAGCGTTTCATTTTGGCTTAGCATTTATTTAATCTTGACAGTTATAAGCCCAGTTCGCGCTGTGCACTACATTGCTACATGATAAAGACAAAGATTGAGTGAAAACAAGCCCTAAGACCTTTTGAAAAGCCCGTCTGCTGTATTATATGCAGATTACCTACCTAGCTACTCAAAAGACAAGACGAGAGAGGTTGTCAATATGATTCCTTGCTGCAAGCAACACAGTGCTTTTCCCCTTTCGAAAACAGTTCTCTACCTATTACCTTCATAAAACAAAGGGGTGTGCTGGGGAATGTAAGGTCAGGTCAAACAGCACTAAGCTATTTGAAGCGTTTTATTTTGGCTTAGCGGTTGTTTGATCTGAACATCCTGAAGTTAACATATGCGATCTTAGCAGTAAACTATTAGGCTTAAATAAAGCATCTTATGTAAATACTCGCAAAATACACCAACGCCAAAGCATGCTAATATTGCTCGAATGGGCTGTAAAGCCAGCACTTTACGTTTTTATAAAGAAGCTCGACACAAGCTAGAGGCTAAGAGTATTCCTCTTATCTCCATCCTGATGGACGCGTAAGGTAACAAACTTGCTATGGTCTAAATTTAGTAATCTCAGCGATCCCATTCTACCCGAACTTCATCTTTGACGTGGACCCCCTTCAAAGGCTGATCTTTTCGATCTAATCCGTCTATATCAATCATGTTCCTACCCTCGTTCTGCAGTATGTTCTCGTCGCTTTCGTTGGTCGTCGCCTTGATGTCAGTACTTTGCGTGCAGCTGAGTCCAAGCTTGGACGAATCGCTCATATGATCTGGAGATTTGCCATTGCGCCGGTGCACATCATCAAGCTGGAAGCCGTGGGGGAAACTATTTTCTTCGTGTCGCTCGTATTTTCGGTAGTTTCGGTCAGCTGAGCTGCTGCCTTTGCCTAAGAGACGGCGCCACAGGGGCATCGTGACGGGAATACCAATGCAGACCATCGTTACGGCCAACTCAACAGACGACCAGATGATCAATGGAACCGTGTCCTCTGGAAGTTCTGTTAGTGTACGTTGCTAGTAAACAAGACAACAAAGGACCTTACGGATATAATTCTCAGTGAAGCCAGTGGCGACCTCGTAGGTGCGAACGATACCAGCGGCACCCGCACTGTCTCTAGATCAGCAAACGAACGAATACATGAGGTATTGCAAACGCACATCAGACCGAGACTCATACTCCCAGCAATAGTGATCTTCTCCCGTCGCCGCATGTTGAGTTGCCAGACGAAGATGGAAGGAAAGATTGCAAAAAAGAAGTCTGCTACAATGCACGCCACTGCACCAGGTTAACAATGAAGCGGGGGACAGGCATTCATGGTGCCTGGGTGCACTTACCTCCCAGCGTAACCGCGAATGGCGTGATATCGATGTTGCAACGGCTATTAGGCCGTTCTCGCGGGTCCCAAATGCCCTTGGATGGAAGACACTGGACCCAAAACATGATCGCTGTGAGGCTCGACACGAAGAGCAGAGTACCTATCACGGACCAGATGGCCATCTTGTGCCAGCGTACAGCTACTATCCGGAGCAAGAACAGACCCATGGACGCCTTTGCCACGGCCATGCCGATGACTGCAAATGTCTGCCCGATCATCTCGTTCTTGATAGCCTTGGCCGCCTCGTCGGGCTCGAGCGAAAATGCGTTCTGGCCAAAGCCGTATCGTAGGGAAATCTGTAGAAAGACGTTGTAGAATAGCAAAAGAATCTGGACTGTGCTGTAAGTAGTCTGCATCTTCGAAGCATGGGCTGGAGACTGGGCACTTGACGTACTGCTGATAGGAAGTACACAAAATCATCGGCTCCGACTGAACAAACCACCATCACTCGAGTCAAGACACGCAGCCCGACGAAAATCCAAGTCAATGCAGTCATCGCCCACATGACTGTGAGAGCCTGAGGCCCTTGATTATCTGCCATGTCGTTTGTTATCTTGTAGGAAGCAATTTGGTAGAACGTAAAACGGTAATGTGCTGTGTTCCATACTCTTGGAGAAAAATCATTTGGATTTGCTGACTGCGACACTGTGCAATCCCAGTCTAAATCCCATTACTCGGCAACTGGGATTGCGAAACGTCCGCAAAAGCATGCTTGACCTTGTCCTCCTCATCGAAACCCCTTGTGATTGCAGACGCAAACGCAAACGTTGGTTATTCCACGTGCTGTCGGATGTCTCGAATGCTGTTGGTAGGCCCATGTACTGTCGGCTGCAAGCCAAGGACTGTTATTAGGCGGACCGCTTGTTTTTGTTGATTCGTGAGATCCTTGAAGGCAGGTATTCATCCGATTCGTGCGCAGAACGTTGACTGAGTGTATCCCCATGTCTTCATGCAGTGACGAAGCCAACCCAGCTCCACAATCGCGCATATACCATCCTTGGAACAAGCTCCAGGCGAAGAGATAAACAGGACATAAGATGAGGATTTTCTCAACACAGTATCGCACCGTGGTAGAGAACCCTTGTTGGTCGAGTCTGCGCTCTTCCGCCATGGGCGTAGAATCTCAATCCTTCTTCTCCAACATCAATTGTCCCTACGTGCCGCGGACATGGTTGACAAGATCTATCAAGAATCCTTTAACGGATCTCTGCGAGATGCAGGTGTCTGGGCTCTAGACAATCTGAGTGTCTCCCGGATTGCGTTACTTACTGTAGGCCTCGGATTACCAGTCGGCGTCTATGTTCTTCGAGGTCTTTGGTCGTCTCTCTTTTCTCCTTTGGCCAGATATCCTGGCCCTTTCCTAGCGAGTGAGTATCGCAGAGCTTTGCCATCCGACCAATGCTAATGTGGCTCTCAGAATGGACAAGACTTTGGTACCTCTACCAGGCCAACACTGGAAAGTCACACCTCGAGCTCCAGCGCTTACATGACAAGTATGGCCCGGTTGTGAGAATAGCTCCTAATCTTCTCGACATTGATGACCCTGAGATCATCAAAGATGTGTATAGTCAAAAGAATGAATGGGTCAAGGTAAGCAACATTGCTCACACGCACGCGGAGGTCTCTAACAGGCTTGCAGACAGAATTCTACCACGGAAGCAGCGCTTTAGTCAATGGCCAGATCGTCCTGAACCTTTTCAGCCAGACAAACCCCGAAAGCATGCGAAAGAACGTCGACCGATCGGAAAATTCTATTCAGCCGCTTCGATGACGACCCTCGAGCCGCACATGGACAAGGTCATAGACCAGCTTTGCTCCCAGCTGGAAACGCGTTTCATGAACAAGGACGAAGTTTTCGACTTTAGCGACTGGATCAACTACTGTTCGTCAAAACAGCCTAAGCCATGATGTTGCAATTCTGACGCTTCTCTAGATACCTGGGACGTCGTCGGCTCGGTAACCTTCTCCAAGCCAATTGGATATCTCGAACACGGCACCGACTTTGACGGCACATTACGAAACGCAGACAAAGCAATGGACTACTTTTCTGTGGTTGGTGCTATCCCATTTCTCGACAGGATCTTTGACAAGAACCCCGTGTACCGACTTGGTCCTCCTGGATTCAACATCATCACCGGCATCTCGGTTGGTCACCTCATCGACCGCTACCAGGGCAAGGACAAAGACTATCACGACTCTGCCACGCCTGATTTCCTTGACAAGTTTATCGATGCGAAGAACAGTGATCCAGACAACGTGGACGACGCTCAAATCATCTCTTGGCTGATGGTCAACATGATTGCTGGCGCTGATACCACGGCTATTCTGATCCGCAGCGTCGTGTACTACGGGCTGAAGCACCCCGAAGTCTGGGCCAAGCTAGTTGCAGAGATTCGTGGAGCTGTCCCCAAACAGAGCATTCCGCCGGCTTACAAAAACGTATGCAGCCTGCCTTATCTTGATGCTGTAGTGCGCGAGTCGTCTCGTTTCCACCCCGGAGTGGGCATGACGCTGGAGCGCTACATACCCGAGGGTGGCTACACGCTACCTAACGGCGATTACTTGCCTGAAGGCCTGGCTGTCGGCATGAACCCGTACATTGTCAACCGCAACAAGACTGTCTTCGGTCTCGACGCCAACGAATTTCGACCTGAGCGTTGGCTGCGGGACGAAGGTGCAGGCGAAACGCACGAGCAGTTCAAGGCTCGCCTGACAGCAATGAACAAGGCAGATCTGTCCTTTGGGGCCGGTGCGCGCATATGCATCGGCAAGAATATGGCGCTTTGGCAGGTCTTTAAAATTTTGGCTTCGCTCATCGCTCTGTATGACTTTGAGCTGGTCACAATGGAGTGGACTGTCATCAACAGCTTTTTTATGCGGCAAGAGGACTTTAAGGTTAAGCTCACACGGGTGTGAAGCTTTTGCTATTGACTCGTAAAGCGTTAGCTTGGGCTTCATGGGCCCGGATACTGTGATGCAAGTATGCTCACAGGCAGCACGCGAGCTGGTCGGCTGGGTGAACCAGGGCCGATTGAAAAGCTCAAATCAGAGCTCTATGTATTGGCAATGTAGTCTGAAGTGCAAGGGACAACAAAGCTTACCATAGTAGATCTACGTCCTCCCAGACTGCCAGACTCGACGAGGTCGCTGCATAACCTCATGCTCTACCATGTAGGGTATTTTGAGCACGACGCATGAGTGATGAACTCGATCTTTTTGTTGCAACTAGTTCCATGTACATAAACTCAACATACAACCCGCTTACTAATATAAATTGGCAATCAAGTTAGTTTCTCTCAAGCGAATGGTTGCAATGGGTGGAGCTTTCAGACAATCCGCGGTTCACGATCCAATAAGGAGAGACACAGTCTGCTCACGACCAGAGGAAGCTCTGTTCCGCCTCCTGCAGCCTCGCTTCTGCGGGGCGGACCAGGATGCAACGCGCGAACCACTTGGAGGCTCTTTTGCCACGGCGATCCTGGACGCCCATCATCATGATTGATCCGGTTTGGCAAGAGCGAGCGAACGTTTTGAGATCCTGGACATTTTGAGCGAGCGCTTCGATGTCACCCTGGCGCATTCCAAATACCTGGTAGCAACACTGCTGCAGCCATCGTGCCGATCTGGGCTTTTTCTACCTAGGTACCTCTCCAGTGTCTCGCTCTCGCTATCGATCGGTAGTATGCATCTGTATGAGCTGTCGCTCGACAGTGCGGACCAGGGACGGACCCTTTCTCCCGCTCTCACAGCGAAGGTCTTCTCAATTCGGAGCCAAGTCCTCGCTAACATGGAGCTTGGCCAATACAAACGTCTGGGCACGCCTGTTTGAGTGTGAGGACAAGCAGGGATTTGTGGCCATCTGCAGGACCATCCGCCCTATTGTGCCGCTGTCGAGGACATCCATGACGAAAAAAAGTAGCAAAGTTTAGCGAGCGGAAACGTCAGAGAAGACAGCGGAGGGAAATGGTCTCGGCGGGACAGCGGACAGCGGGATGGAGGAGCGGTCTACTCTATTTCCAGAATCATATTCCGTAGGCCTGGCCGTATCACCGCGGCCTCACATTCTTGATCTTCTTCTTCTCTGTTTTCCCCCATTGTGTCTCAAACCTCATCATTGACCGTGCCTTCATGTTCCTCCGGAATCGCCAGGCATACAGCCATGGAGCTTGATACTATGTCCGCGAGGGCAGGATCGGACGACAGGGCTGTCGTCCAGGAGCGTGGCATCATTCAAAGCTCCCACGGTTCATGGGCTACCACCGATAACTTCAGACCATCAGAGTGCGGTCAGACATCCACGCGTAAGGTTCCTTCAACACGCAAACGTACTCTCTGACTGATCCTGGCCAGCTGGGCATGACTGTGTCGACTATTTCTGTGATACAGATCAAGCCTCCTTGTCTCTGCTCCCAGAGGACAGCCCTTTCGCGGACATGATAACCCTCTGCCACCAATATCAAGGTGAATACTTTTCCAGCCCTGGGACTTGTTCACTCTGACGTGCAAGGACAGCGGTCATGGACTCCAACACCAGTCTCGCTGCGAGCTTAGGCGCCAAGGTGACTGGACCCCGACTCATCAGAGGCCTGGACGCTTTCTTCGAGAGCGACATAGAAGTTGATCCGCCCTTTTCGCTCCCAGAAGTGATCAGGTGGATCGACATTATCATGTTTGCCAGGAGCCACCCCGGGACTTTCCAGCTCGCCGCACCAACGCCGGACGACCGCCGATGCCGGTTCAACATGCGAGGCCGTCGCGTATCGATCGGGCCGGCCGATTGGCGGCTCATATGTTCGGGCGCCTTTGACGGGATGCCTGCGCCCCTAATACAGTCGTTTGAGGAGGACGAGTTGGCTGAGCTGGCCACGCTTGACATTGTCGAGGAGAGGGCGTCGACTCTGCGTAGAAGGGCGCTAGAAGCAGCCGAACAAACCGCGGCGCTGCAACAAAAGATCAATCAGCGAAGGCAGCAGATCTCCCGCCGACGAAGACTGCAAGGAAACCTTGCCGTTGAGCCCCTCATATCAGAAGCGTTGCATGCCGATCTCTTGAATCAGTTTGCCCGTCGCTCCCAATCACAGGTCGAATCTCATCCGATGCCTGCGACAGGCTTTGCACCAGCATCTCACGGGAAACGAAAAACGTCTTCGCGGCACGCCGCATCCGGGTCACATGGTACCCTGCCGACAGGATCTCATCGGTTGAGACCTGATAACGCAGCCAACGGCTCGTCAGAGGCGCACGATCCAGTCCGGGTGCTGGCCTTGCGCAAGGCAGACATGACCCCCAAAGGCGAGCCACTTCATCCAGCGTGCGATCGCTGCCGCAGGCTTCGTTACCAGTGTCGGCGGAACATGACAGCCTGCATGGCTTGCACGAGAAAGAAGGCCAAGTGCACTTGGAAGAACGTGACAGAAGAGGAGTATGCCCAACTCCAGGCGGAGCTGGGCATCACGCACCCGCAACCCGACCAGAGCAGACAGACCTCGGTGCAAGAGCACGAGTACGCCGCCTCTCACAGTACCGACAGTAACGCGGAAAGTCGTGCTGCGACGACTAGTCCTCTAGGTCGCGAGAGCCACTCGCACGAGACAACGTCCACTTCTCCTGGCTCCCTCGGGCGCTCCATGACAAACTCACCCTTCGAGCTCGCCCCCATCAAACGAAGCACCTCGCACCCCGATGGACACGATACATCACATCTTCTGCTGCTGCCACGGCTCTGCGACTCTGTCCGTCCGGATAGGGGTAGCCTGTCGAGCCAAGCCACGCACGTAATGAACATGCGGCCAGACCTAGGTCGACGACATGGATAGCCACGGTGGAAGCGGGTATCTAGTCGGAGCCTTGCGAAATTGTGCTCGACTCGGTCCCGCGTTGTTCCCGGAAAAACATGCAATATCATCATCAGTCGCAGAACAAGGCGGAATTTTCCCCCTACCCTGACGCTAGAGTCGTGATTCCAGACTCCCTCCAAGCCACCCCTGGGACATTATTATAAAATAGATACCTAGGTATTAGACCCATCCGCCGTCAAAAAGGAGCGGGCCTGCAAATCATCTTGCCACATACTATATCGGCCGAGCTTTCCCAGGGGCTGGGGTCCTTAGGAGGAGGAGGAAGGAGAAGAAGAAAAATTTAAAGTGGAAGAGTGGCACAATCTGTGAAACCGAGGCGGATTCCTCCTGGGTCCAGCATCATCTGCGCGAGCCGTGGACAAGGGTGCAGATTTGACGGGCGGGGCACGGATCTGGCCCATGCTTCCTCAGGGAGGAATGCAGCTCGGATGCTGAGCGAGATTCGATCTCTGCCCGGCTGGGCTGAGCGAGACTTTTGGTGGCTGAACGGGAAAGAATGAGCGAGAATGAATGGTCACAGGGCGGCGGCGAGTGATGAGCAGTCCAAGGCCCAAATTCTTCTTTGTGTGTAGAAACCGTTGACAAGGTTTCGAACTGGGTTCAATCAAGGGCAAGAATATATGGCGAAGCAGCGTGAAATGTTATTCTATAATTTCAATTACATGTCTATATGTATATGCATTTAAGAGTGAAAAATGAGAACCGCAGCAGCAACAGCTCTGGTATTTCAGTTCTTGGGCAGCTTGAAGCCCGTCTTCCTCAGGTTCTGGAACATGAGCTTGGGCGAGTCGTACTTGCGGGACACATCCTGGAGGAACTTGATGTTCTTCGCGCCGTAGTGGCTGATGGGGTCCTGGGAGCTGTGCGCGTAGTTGAGGAACTCCCAGTTCTTGTTCATGCCGAGCTCGTTGGCCTTGGCCTGGATGGCCTTTTGCATCTCAAAGGCGACGGGGAGGACAATCTCCTGGTTGGCCTCGGTGTCGACGGTGAAGACAATGTTGTACATGAGGGCGGCGCCGTCGGCGGTGACCTCGGAGAGGCCGAGGACGTTGCCACCACGTTCCTCCATGACGCGGGCGTTGCCGGGGCTGACGGGCTGCCACTGGAAGATCATCTCAAAGGCGTTGTCATCGACGAGAGCGCGCATCTTCTCAATGTGCTCGACCATGATGTCGTCGATGGCGGTCATGATCTCCATCTTGTGGGCGAGCATGCCCGTCTGCCAGTTGGCGTAGAGGCCTAGAGGAGTAGGACCGGTGAAGATGGGGACGACCTCGTGGGCAGGGCCGGTGGCGGGGATCTGAGTGGTAATGTTGAGGGCAAAGGCGTCGTCGAAGGAGGGGGAGTCAGCCTTGGCCTCGATGTTGCTGAGGATGACACCGCAGCTGTAAGCACCCTTGGCGTAGTTCTTTGCGACAATGATCTGACTGGCGGGATCCTCGTCCTGAGCGTTGACAAAGTCGTAGTAGACCTTGGTCACCTCGTCCCTCTGCTCAAAGGGGACGTAGCTGAGACTGGCATAGATCTCGGACGAGGGCCAGACCTCAGTGTCGATACGGGTGACGAAACCCAGGTTGCCGGAACCACCCTTAAGGGCGTGCCAGAGGTCCGAGTTCTCATTCTTGTTGGCGTTGAGGATCTTGCCCTTGCCGGTGACGACCTCAAAGTTGACAACGTTGTCGCAGGCAAAGCCACGCATACCAGTGTGGAAGGAGTAGCCACCACCAGTGGTGAAGCCGCCGACGCCGACGACATCGGCACGGCCACCGATGGGGACCACGTCGTACTTGGCCACAGCCTTGTAGGAGCTGCCCCAATCGGCACCGACTCCGATGGAAGCGATACCGGTGGCCTCGTCGTAGGTCGTGGCGTTCATGTATCCAAAGTCGACGGTGACACCATCCTTGATACCGTTGCCACCCTTGAAGGCCGTGTGGCCGCCAGAGCGCATACCGAAGGGGCAGTTGTTCTTCTCGAGAACATTCACAACCTTGGCGACATCCTCGGCGCTCTCAGGGAAAACCATGCACCAGGGAGCCTGCGCGGCGTTGGCAGAGTAGTACTGCCCGAGGCGCTTGGTGTATCGCTGCTGGTCGGGAGTCCAGACTTGGCCTTCAAGCTCCTTGGCGAGCTTGGAGCACTGCGTGGAGGAGTCAGCACTGGGAATGTCCGCGAATCAATTGCAAATAATAAACAAGGCCCAACACAACTCACACACACGCAGTCGGGCGACGCCTCAGCAGGTCCGCGGGGGGGCTTGGTGTGTCCGGGAGGTCCAGGAGGGCCAGCAGGGCCTGCGGGAGGTGGCGGCGGCGCCGCAGAGGCGGCGTCAATGGCCAGGCCGAGAGCGAGAGCAGCAGCTGTGAACTTCATCTTGTCGTGTCTGTGATGTCGAAGCTGGCTGTGTGCTTGCAGGGATGCGTGTTGCTTGCAGCAGAAGAAAGGAATGATGCCACGAGGGGAGGAAGTGCGCAGAGTATTATACTTGCAGGATCGGCGTTCGTTATCCACGTGGTAGATCCCCGTTATCCCCGGCAAATTACTTCTCCAACGGCCCTGATCAGAATTACCAAGCAAATTCAAGGCTGCATTGGACGGGTTTCTGGAAGCGCATGCACAGAACGAGGGTCGCGGCTGAGTTCGCCGCTTAACGGAGCCACACGGAATAGCGTCTGAGCTGTTGTGGAGTTTGCATAGTAGGGTCGGCGGATCACAGGGACCACAAGGTCGTGATGGTGTGAAGCTGCCAAGATGGGAATTTGCAGGGCGATGTCTGCGCTGTCATGATTGCTTGCTTGCTGATATTGTTATCTGAGTGACCAACAATTCACCGTTTGCTGCGCAATTGGCTCGAGAAGCCCTGGGTAATCTTCCGTTGTGGCTGAGCCAGCCCATGTCAACTGTCGTATATTGCATAAAGACATGGGACACGCTGCTTCATGCAGCCAGGATGATGAGTAGTCTCCAGAACCGGGAACGACATTCAGAGGCCAATCCTGGATGACGGGAAGTGGTGGAAAGCCGTCATCAGATCGGACAGATCACGGGTAATGATGCCGTAGCGGTCCGTGGCGTTTTGAGATGGGAACAAGGCCAGAACTATCGGGCCCGAATCAACTGTGCCACAAGTAAGACTCCATCACCGTGCAGCTTTCCAGGGTCTTGGTCATGTTATACGTTCGGACAAGGACCGCTACGTCCAGACTATCGAACGCTTTGTCCTGTTCCTCAGCAGTACAAGTACATCGACGCCTTGAAGGTGGCGAACAGGGGAAGCGCTGGCCAGGCATACGAATTCACAAGAATCTTCTGGTGACGGGGAAAACTATGGTCCGGCGGGTATCGAATGGACTGAAGGAAACACGCGTGCTGCTCTCAGACCTCGTGGCGACTGAGACGTTACAATGAAATGGGCGAAGCCTCGGCCTCGGCACTTTAATTCGACCTCAGACCATTTTCGCCATTTCCCAGACATGCAGGAGGATGACATGTGGCAGCGTATTATTATGATCTGATCTCTCTGGATCACCCCTGGACCGGCCACACCGAGTCTCCAGTGAATTCTTCCTAGGCAGGGGTTGAGGTCATGCTCCAGGTTTCTCCAGAGTCTCATATTTGCGCGGATCTGGTTCTTTAATGCACTCTCGGTCCACAACCGATGGCAGGCCAGCTGGGCTACTTCTGGTTCACCAGATTACCGGGCAGCTTGTCAACCAGCTTGCTGGAAGCCTGAGTTTGCGGTAGCAATCCGACTCTGCGGTAATCTGTGAAGACGCAAAACCAGCAACCGGGATCCGAAGAGGTTTCCGGATGTCAGATAGCACCAAATCCACCGAGTCCACGTCCTCACCCCGGGCCATGCTCGTCCGATTGCCTGCACCTAGTCTAGCTCCTTCGCGCCGTCGAAAGGGGCCACCGGGGAGGTTTCCGAACGAAGACTTAGTGCAAGACCGGCGCATGAACGTACCCAGTTCTCGAGGCACGCCAAGGTCTCCACGGCTTCACCGGACGCCATCAAAGCTTATGTACGGCCCCTACAGGTACATACTCACTCGCTCGTACACGGCCCTGTCCAGATCTTTCACCTGTATTCCCCTTGGCGCTAGGTGAGGTCCCGTCCATAGTGCAGACCAGTGGCGCGCCAGCCCTCTGGGCATTCCTTCAGGGTGCTGGACCATGCCTGAAGAGGATAATTCATGCCCTCCCAGAGTATGGCGATATTGGCGGGAAAAGCGGCAATGGCTTGGGCCTAAGGGGCTGGTGTCGCTGTCCAAAGTCCGAGTGTACTTAAAGTTTGGATTTGAGCGGTCAATAGTCTTCGGCTGGGCGATGAACCACGGGGAATTTTGTCGTTTCCTGGGGAAAAGGGTTGGAAAGGCAGATGCTGTCGTTGATTTGGCGATACACTGCGCCCGAGAGAGCGGCGGCCAGCCAGCCTTAAGGCGTGTTACGCTGTTACGATTGCCGACAGTGGGCTGCAAAAAGCCGACATGATGCCGGCTCTTGGAGCCAGCAGAGCGGAAAATTCGGTATTCGAGCGAGTCTGCAGGCTGTGGTTTTCGCTTATTAGCCTGCCACATCGCCCCTGGCAGATGGCACCCATGTCAAATGGACGTAATTAGGTCCTTCTTCCACTCCCCAGTCAATGCTCCGGGTCGTCCGGTTGCCGTTCCATCTCTCAATTCGTAAAGATTGCTTCTCACAGGTCTCTCGGCTTCTGGTGTTCATTTTAGTCTCTTGGGATAATCTCTCTCATGGAGACGGCTAACCAAAAGATCCTTGCGATCATGTCCCCAGTTGGAAGCTGCCCTCGCTAGCGGCTTTGGCATTGCCCGCACTGCTGCATCTTGGAAGATTTTCCTGACAAGGACCAGGGACCTTTACGGTACTTCGTGCACGACCAGGGTCGTCTCGTTATACGTGTAAAAGTAACATCCTCGCCGACGTCCTTCTTCCGTCTTGCCCCAGCCCTCAGCTCGGTTTGAAATGTGCTGCGCAGACCGTGGCGGTTCATCAGACTTTCCACGGGGCATGTCCACAAGACCTGCGACCACTGTACGTGAATCTTTGTCCACCTTCGAATCTTCTCTGGACTGGATGATGGGTGCCCGGCATCCCACGACCGCAGCCGAGTCTTTGATCGACGCCAGATTCACCTAGAGTGGGCATGTCACAGGCCCACCACCTCAGCGTGCTAAAACAACGTGAAGGATTCCTCCCATACCGCAAAGAGGGTTCGATGCGAACTCCGTACGCACTAGACAGACTCTTCGCGGCCCGATGGTGTGAGACCTTTGCTGCTCCTCGACTTGCCTTGCGACGGTCGAGCTCACAACCATGGCTCGCCCCCATGTGAATACGATAATTAAGCTCGAGCAGTGGCACAACAAGCCCTGTTTGATAATAAGGGGTCGAGACATGATGCGTAGGGATTGAGGTACCGGGGGAGGCCTTCCTCTGCTGACTCGATGCAGAAAGCTTTCCTCTAGCACCTGGTCCCCTCAATTCCACTCTTGTCTGCTCATCTCGACCTAAAACCTGTCAGGATCCATTCGGGGCTTTCAGGCACAATGAATGTGCCAAGTAGGAGTACGGGGGGGGTCCTGCATGGCCGGATCGTCATGGAATGCTCCGAAACTTGTGCCACACATGCTCCCTCTGGAAGGCTCTGTCCCTGGCTTTCCTCGAGATACTTGTACATATATCTGAATGTTACATCCCTGAGCGAACCCCAGATTGTCGGGTCCGTCTTGTTGGTTCTTGCTTCCCTCTGCCGCTCAGCATAACTCCAACGCCATCGCAACAATCCTGCTGGTGGTTGTTCGCGCACTCACACAGGGCCCGCGAAACGACATGTCGGCACAACAATTTTTTGTCGATGGCGTGAGGACAGCCGCTCCTCCTCCAGAAGGCTGGACCGGGACACTCGACCTCGACAATCCTGTCAAAACGTCCGTAACCGAGCACTATGTTATCTTCGGTCTCATGGGTCCTCTGGCTCTCATTGCTCTCGGCCAGCGCTTCTACACCAAGATGTTCCTCTCAAAGGGTCTCGCCATTGACGACGCCTTCATGTTCCTGGCATGGGCCACTTCAGTCACGACGCAAGCACTCATGGTCCATGCGGTCGCGGACAGCTATCTTGGCAATCATATGTGGGAAGTCCGGTATGATACGTTTCTGAGAAACCAAGTCGTAAGCAAACCAGACAAACCTTGACCTGAGCACGAGAAATTAATCACTGACATCCGCGCAGACCGTATATGTGACAGCTGGCATCTTCATGATGTGCAACGGGTTTACGAAACTCTCTCTCCTGACTTTCTACCTCAATCTCTCGCCGCAGCGGTGGTGGAAGATAGCAGTCTGGACATCCATTGCTGTGGTCAGCCTTGCCGCCGTTATCATCACCGTCATGCTCTACATTCACTGCAGTCCTATCGCCAAAGCCTACGACCTCACGATACCCGCTGAACAAGGCAGTTGTGTCGACGTCACAACACTGTACATTGCCACGGCTGTTGCGAATATCGTCACCGATATTTTGCTGTTCTTGCTTCCCATCCCGATGGTGGTTGGCTTGAAGATGAGCAAGTTCCAGAAGGCTGGTGCTATCCTGATTTTCGGCATCGGATCTATGACTGTGGCGACATCGGCAGTTCGTTTGGTCTATCTCATGCCGGTGCTGAACGAGAATGATTTGTCGTGGAATGCCGCCCGTGCCAACGTTTGGTCGTAAGTTCAAGAAGCCCCTGAATTTCCACTACAGAGCTTTTCAGCTGACCAACCTAGACTCGTGGAGGCCAATCTTTTTATCATCTGCGGCTCGATGCCAACCCTGCGCAAGTTCTTCAAGCACTTTGCGCCGAAGCTCATGGGCGCTTCTAGCGGTGTTTCCAGTGCCGCCAAATACGGGACTGACGGCTATGGCCGCAGCGTTGGGGATAGACGGCTCGAGTCCGGGGTCGGCGCATCCCGAAAAATGCGTCGTCAGTACGAGAACTTTGACGATCACGAGATGGCGATGTTCGACACCAGAGCTCGGGCCAGCGATGATAAAAATCCCGTCACGACCGAGACGAACATCGATGCCGATGGCGAGAAGATCGCTGATAATAGCAGTGACAAGGCCATCTTACAAACAAAGACGTTTGATGTCCGATACGACTGATGGTTATGGCGTTTGGCAACTAGCATATATAACATTTCTTTCCTTCATGATGTCTTCGCTTGTGTTCCAATGTTTTGCTCGTCGACTAGAGTCAAGTGATGCTGTGAGCCATGGATGTTCGCGTGTGACTGTGCTCACTTGCTTTCTTGTCCTTTATTCCTCTACTTACCATCTCATCCTCTTTTCCCTTTTGTCACAACAGTCGAATCTCCAGCACTGTGCACGTAGCATCGCAGGATCATTGCGCCCATGGTCCAGGGACACGATATTCTGTTGATTACTAGGGTTTTATGCTGTCTATGAGCCCCGATTTTCTCCGATGTGTATTTCATCCAGCATCGGTCTGGTGGTATTTCCTTGCCACAGTGGCGACGTTTTTTCTAAGGCAGCAGAGAGTGCGCTAACGTGTGTTTCGATATGTAGTTGAGTATTCGATTCAGGGACGTTATTGTCGGCCAGATCTCGCGATAATCGATGGTGCATCCACAACAAGCGAACGGAATTACCACAGAATCAAAGTCGGTGGGATTAATGGCTCTCTCAAGTGATGGCCATTCTCAGCTCGCCAAGCGTCCAAGTCATGATAGTCTCAAGGCGGGAGCCAGCAGCTTCGATTTGGTACTTACCCGGCACATGAATAAGCTACCCTGCACCCTTGACGATCTCAAAGGGCAACATGAACCAGCCATACAGCCAGAGCAATATCATATCTTTCATTTCATTTAATATATATTAAGTCTGACATTGGCAGCTGCTAGTAGCACTTCAATGCACCGGGCTGCGATCAATACCCCGGATCCAGGCCATCTCGGCAAGATGTTGTCATGGTCTGGGCAAACAAAAAACAGCAAGCAGTGTTGATCATTTTTCCGCCCAAATACTTGCACGACCCCTGTTTAACGCAGGGTCCACCCAGAAGCATCGCGAATGACGTTGCCCGCGAATTAGCCGAAACTCGCTCGAGCACTTTGCAAAAACAGACTTCATGAAGGGAACGTGACTTCTCGCGTTTACAGCATCTCGAAATTGTGCGTGGTGTTGGCCAATGTACTATTTACATCATCATGTGTCGTGCTCATGGTTCACAGTCACTCTTCGCTCCAGTTACGATGACTCCTCTCCTTTGTAGACCTAACTACCTAGCCCAAGCCGTGTACAGTGGCGGCAGTCAGGGCTGCCACCATCCGTCACAAGTTTGCATTTGTGCAAAGACAACCAAAAGACGTGAGAGTTTTATGTGATAAGACCGTAAAACACAATGAATCTGTTCAGTACTGTTTCCCTTCGTGCTGCACAATTATATGAAAATTGGTACTCTATGTAGTAGCTAACGGGTAGGCACCTTTGTGCGTGCTTGCTTGATGCAGTCTACTTTTTGCGAGCTCGAATGTGCGGGTCTCAGGTACCCCGCGGTGCACGTGGCACCCTAAAGGTACTTTGTTCCTGCCTCTGGTGGCAGTCCCACCTTGCCCGCCTCTTTTTTGTCCAAAATCCCACCTCCCCCCTCCAACCCTTGTTGCCGTCAAAACGACCCCTCGAGTCTAACCTCGAATTTGACATCTCAACGCCGACTCGGAGATCCCAATCAGACTGCTCTCCTCTCACGATACATCGGCAGCCGAGTTCGAACCCGTCGTTTTGACAAGAGCGTCCGTCATGGATACCGCCGCCGTCAGAGGCCTGCTCGCCGCGACTTTGGACGCCGACGCCGATTCCAGACGGCGGGCTGAGATTCAGCTGAAGCAGGTGAGTGACAATACCTGCTTGCGGCCGGCAATCAAAGACTCGGTTCTGTCATGACTGCTCGTGCTGCTGCTTATCAAGAATCCGATTTGTCGCCACCTTCGCCAGCCTGAGACCGAGTGGCCGGGCTCAGTCCGAAGAAATCTACCCCGGGACGTGAAGCGCGAGACATCGCGCGCCTCAAGATGTCGCCTGGGCTTCCCTTGTCGACAAGCCCACGGTTTGCAGCCTATGACTCGAAGGCTTTGTCAAAGTTGTTCAAATTTCGAGAGAAGACGTCACGCTGACCCTTTTCACCCTGGATAGATCGAGGACCAGCCTGGCTTCGTCGACTGCCTGTTTGCTATCCTTGAGAACGAGCAAGAGCCCAGTGTGCGCCAATCGAGTACGTTTCGCGACAAGACGGCGATCGACTGCGGAGTTTTGTGACTGACAACCAACCCCTCAACGCAGCTGTCATCTATATCAAGAACAGAGTCAACCGATCATGGTATCAAACAGAATTGATGGGCAACGACAAGCCCATTCCCGAAGACGAAAAGACACGCGCCAGGGACCGCCTGGTCCCTTTGATTGCATCCAGCACCGGGCCAGTCAGGCAACAACTGATCCCTGTTTTGCAACGAATCCTCCAACATGACTACCCCAGCAAGTGGCCACGCTTTGTGGATTTCACCATGGAGCTGCTTAACATGAACGAGCCGAATTCCGTTCTTGCTGGTCTGCAATGTCTTTTGGCTTTGTGCAGGGCCTTCCGATACAAAGCAGCAGACAGTGAAGATCGCATCCACTTTGACAAGATTGTCGAGGCCAGCTTTCGTCGTCTCCTCACGATCTGCAATGAACTTATCAATCAAGAAAGCGAGGAGGCCGGTGAGATGTTGCACCTGGCTTTGAAGGCATACAAGCACGCCACATGGGTAAGATACGCTTTGCCTTTCAGTTGTTGCAACGTGCACATTTTTAATAACGGTCGTTTAGCTCGAGCTTGCTCCTTACTTGCGCCAGCGTGAGGTGAACATTCAATGGTGCACCGTTTTCCTGCACACTGTATCAAAGCCCGCCCCGGCCTCGGCCCTCGAGGGCGACAACTTTACCCGCGAAGCCAACCACTGGTGGAAGGCCAAGAAGTGGGCTTACTTCATTCTGAACCGCTTGTTTGTCCGGTACGTGTGTGGTCTCCGAATTCAACGAAACATTTATCACTGACAAGAAATTTAGATACGGCAGCCCTGGCAAGACTGGAAAGGGGAACGGCGCTGCCGAGTTCGCCAAGGACTTCATCGCTAACATTGCGCCCGAAATCATGAAGCACTACCTCGCTGAGATTGAGAAGTGGGTGGCCAAGACAACGTGGCTGAGCAAGCCCTGTCTTTCTTACACTCTTGTTTTCCTCGACGAATCCGTCAAGCCCGCTGCCATGTGGACGCATCTCAAGCCTCACCTGACCAACCTCGTCACTCATTTCGTCTTCCCCATCATCTGTCTCAGCGCGGAGGATATCGAGCAGTTCGAGGATGAGCCCGAGGAATACCTGCACCGCAAGCTCAACTATTTCGAGGAAGCGTCCGCCCCTGATATCGCCGGAACGAACTTCCTTGTCAATTTGACCAAGAACAGGAAGAAGGAGACTTTTGAGATCTTGACCTTTGTCAACGCTGTTGTCAACGAATACGAGCAAGCTGCCGACGACCAGAAGAACCACATCGCCAAGGAGGGTGCTCTGCGCATGATTGGTACACTCGCCCCAGTCATTCTGTCAAAGAAGAGCCCTATCGCCGATCAAATCGAGTACTTCCTCGTGCGCTATGTGTTCCCCGACTTCACCAGCTCCCTCGGCTATCTGAGAGCTCGAGCTTGCGACACTATTGAGAAATTCGAGCAGCTGGACTTCCAGGACACCAACAATCTTCTGACGATCTACCGTCACATCCTTGATTGCATGGCCGATCAGGATCTCCCCGTTCGTGTTACAGCGGCACTTGCACTGCAGCCCTTGATCCGTCACGACGTTATCCGCACCAGCATGCAGCAAAGCATTCCGACCATTATGCAACAGCTTCTCAAGCTGGCCAATGAGGCTGACATTGATGCACTCGCGAACGTCATGGAGGATTTCGTTGAGGTCTTTGCTGCCGAGCTCACACCTTTCGCCGTTGCTCTTTGTGAGCAGCTCCGAGACACTTACCTCCGTCTTGTGCGCGAGCTTTTGGAAAAGGAGGCCAAGACGGGTGATGACGGCGAGTTGTACAATGATTATGATGACAAGAGTATTACGGCTCTCGGTGTTCTTCAGACCATTGGCACTCTCATCCTGACCCTTGAGAACACACCCGACGTCTTGCGACACATCGAAACCATCTTGATGCCTGTGATCCAGATTACGTTAGAACATCAGCTCTACGGTGCGCAACGCCCCCTTCTGATACAAGTATTTCCACAGCGACTAACAAGTTTACAGACCTTTACAACGAAGTATTCGAGATCATCGACAGCTGCACCTTTGCTGCCAAGGAAATCTCCCCCACCATGTGGCAGGCCTTTGAGCTGATTCACTCCACCTTCAAGGCTGGCGCTCAGTACTACCTGGAGGACATGCTTCCCGCACTTGACAACATTGTTCAGTATGGTGCTCCCGTGCTGAAGACAAACGAGGGCTACACTCAGGCGCTGTACTCCATGGTTGCGGACATGTTCAGCGACAGCATGCCTCAGGGTGGCATCGAGCGCATCTACGCTTGCAAGCTTGCCGAGGCCATGATGCTCAGCTTGAGAGACAGCATTGACAACTGCGTCGAGGGCTTTATCACCATGGCGATGACTGTTCTGAACTCGACCGATGTCAAGATGAAGAGCTACAGGATACACCTGATGGAGATGGTTATCAACGCCATCCACTACAACCCGGTGCTTACGCTGCAGGTCCTCGAGAGCAAGGAGTGGACCAACCGATTCTTCAGCCTCTGGTTTGGCAGCATGACCTCATTCTCGCGTGTTCACGACAAGAAACTTTGCATTGCTGCCATCACCGCCCTTCTCAGTCTGCCGGCCGACCAGATCCCCGCAAGTGTGTCGACCGGTTGGCCCAGACTTTTGCAAGGCCTAATTGAGATCTTCCGCGGCCTTCCCGGTGCCGTCGAGAGTAAGTGTCCCAAATATCTCTGACTTTGTGGTTCACGTCTAACTGTTTGTTTACAGGGCGTGAAGCTGCTCTCCAGGATGACTTCAGACTGGAGTCGGGGTACGACTATGACGACGAGGACGAGTGGAACGACGACGCCGAGCAGTGGACGGCGGAAGACGAGGCGAATGCCACCGAGGTCACCCTCGATGCCAAGGATGAGAGCAATGCGTATCTCGAGTTTCTCAACGAGGAGGTGAGTCCAGCAAGGAAGGCGCTTCACCTGAAGCACGGCAACTAATTTTTCCCAGGCTCAGAAGTTTAATGATTTGTCTGGCGGGTTCGACGATGATGACCTGGGCGAGGACAGCGTTCTGCTTGACTCGCCTCTCGATAAGCTCGAGCCCTACACTCTGTTCAAGGGCACTCTCATGAGTACGTGGACTCACTGATGTGTTGTGAACCGTGATAAAGGAGACTAACTTGTAATTTTTTCTTCTACAGAGATGCAAAACGAGCAACCTCAGTACTACCAGACTTTGATGGGCGTCCTGAGCGCCGAAGAACAAGGCACTCTCCAGAGTGTTATGGCTCAAGCCGACATGCTCGCCGCCAAGGGTCCTGAGCCAGCGGTGTCCGCAGTCTAGAGGATGCGACGTCGGAGATAGTGAAACGGTGACGGCAGCAGGCACGAGAAAGTCTGCATGACTGATGCGGCGCGTCAAAATGGTGTAGTGAAAGAGAGGAGCGAAGAACATAGAGCGTGCACACCAAAGGAGGTGATGTGGGATGTTGACGGCACGCAACAAAAGCGACGATACCATGAGAAGACAAGAGACGGGATGCGCGACGACAGCCATGAAGACACGCGAGGGAGTCTGTTGAATACTTATGACATTTTGGTGAAAAACTGTCGGCACAGGGCCTCTGCTCCGAGCCCTTGGAGGCAGACAAGAGAGAAGCAGGATGTTGGAGAAAGAGGGGCGGCACATAGATAACGCGTCGTTAGTGATTATTTTACCAGCATAGGTAGACCAGGAAAGGAAAGAATGGAAAGAGATAGGAAAGCACCCTGCCAACCAGTATGGATCGCGGACTGGGTGCTCATCTTGATCGTACTTGGTAGGCCTATGGTTCTGAGAACGGGAGAGGTTTCGGCGAGCTCCGCTGACCGGCGCTCACCGTGCAGCGGGAGAAATGGCACGTGCCGGCCTCTGTCCACTGTCCACTGTGCTGGGAGGGGGTCGGTGCGCTGGAGCGACGAGTCACCGCAGAGGCATCGCGAGCAAGTCAGATGACCTGCGCCGTGCCTGTATGTCTCTCTCCTACCTCGTCGATAAAACAAATCACTCACTCTCTCTGCTCTGTCACTTTATCTGAGAAACCCTTCTGCTAATTGCTGAGAACCGAGAAAGCATCCTTGTCGAACGGGAAGTGTGAATCCCCTCCCACCCCGCCATACCCGATAAGCGAGCGAGCTCCCTAGATCTCCCTATCTAAACAAGGAGCAAACACGAGACGAGATGACGACCAGGTACCGCGTTGAGTGTGAGTGTCGTGCTGTTGTTTTACCATTTGAGAGGCTCAAAGTGAGCCAAACTTGATGGGTTATGAAGGCGGTGAAAGGCTGACTCGGTGGTGGTGCAGACGCGTTGAAGACGCACAGGAGAGACCAGTTTATCGGTGAGTGAGCAAAGAGCAAGGCCATGTTTTTTCCCCCCTCCTTACAGTGCACGATTGAGCTGGTTTCTAATGTTTGTGAACCACCTGCAGAATGGGTCAAGGGTTTGCTCGCCGTTCCCTTCGTGCTCTACTCGCAGCCCAACGGCGTTTTCGGCGATGGAGACACGATCGCCAAGATGGCTGACGACGCCCACCGTCGCTACGCGGAGATTATGAGGGACGTGGAGGTCATGATTGATGATCACAGTGAGTTTCGCCGCTGGTTTGGGAGTCCGGGGAGAGATTCAAGATCAGGTCGCGCTGACGACAGTGGGTAGTCTCACGACAGAACCACGAGGAGCTGTTCCCGTCCAAGCTTCGCATGCTCATCCCGACGGCGGGACCGTTCTTCACGCGGCTGCCGCTCGAGGCGGCGTTCAAGTATCAGGATCGCAAGCGGTACATCTCGTCGAGGCGCTACGTGGCGCCTTCGTTCAACGATGTCAGGCTGGTGCTCAACTCGGCGCAGGTGATGGCTGTGACGAACGGGGCGCTGCAGCTGGCTACTTTTGATGGTGATGTGACGTTGTACGACGACGGGGAGAGTCTTGAGCCGTCCAACCCCGTGATCCCGAGGATGCTAGGTGAGCATGACCTCTCTGCTTAACCTGAGAGCTTTTTTTTCTTTTTTTTTTTTTCTTTTTTTTTTTTCTCCCCTTGTCTCATCATATCCGGCTATGTAATCTAACGCACAATACAGACCTGCTACGGAAAGGGATCCGGATCGGAATCGTGACGGCGGCGGGCTACACCACGGCCGACCGCTACTACGAGCGCCTGCACGGGCTCCTCGACGCGATCGCGGCGTCGACGGATCTCGACGCGACGCAGAAGGAGAACCTGGTGATCATGGGCGGCGAGGCCAACTACCTGTTTGAGTTCTCGCTCGGGTCGCCGCACCTCCTCGCGCACGTGCCGCGGGAGCGCTGGCTGACGCCCGAGATGGCGACGTGGTCGGAGGAGGCGATCAGCGCGCTGCTGGACGTGGCGGAGGGGGCGCTGCGGGACTGCGTGCGGACGATGAACCTGCCGGCGACGCTGGTGCGCAAGGACCGGGCGGTGGGGATCATCCCGACGGACCCGGAGGTGCGGATCGCGAGGGAGAGTTTGGAGGAGACGGTGCTCGTGGTGCAGCGCATTCTCGAACTGTCATCGTTGGGGGTGCCAGCAGGCGGCGGCGGCGGCGGCGCGACAACGACGACGACGACGGCGACGACGGCGAGCCGGGCGCGGATCCCGTTCTGCGCGTTCAACGGCGGTCGGGACGTTTTTGTGGATATCGGCGACAAGAGCTGGGGCGTGACGGTGTGCCAGCAGTGGTTCGGCAACAAGAGCAACAACCAAGGGAGCGGAGGGCGGGCGATCGGGGGGGAGAATACGCTGCACGTGGGCGACCAGTTTCTGAGCGCGGGGTCCAACGATTTCAAGGCGCGGAGCGTGGGCACGACGGCGTGGATCGCGAGTCCGGCGGAGACGGTGGAGCTTCTGGACGAGCTGGCGGACCTGATGCAAAAGAGGCTGTCATGATGGGATGTGGGATGATGGTGAGGCAGATGTTGTTGTTGGTGGTGGTGGTGGTGGTGATAGTGGCGTTTGGTGTTGATATCTAATATGAACGGTGTGACTAAAAGGTGCAACGTTCTGAACGGCCTATATCACCGTTTAATACGGTGCAAGCTCGAGATCATGACAGATGTGACGACGCTGATTGGCCGACGGGCCAAGTGTGGGGAGCATACCCTCTGGGTTAGCGTTTGGCACTGGGCTTGGAAGACTTGGCTAGATCATCTGCATCGTCATCAGTAGCGATTATTATCACACCATCATTCCACTGTTATCTCACGGGCCTCAATTCCACATGGGACAAGCTGCCGGCCGGGAATGCAACAAAATTACCGGCATCGGCACTGAAGCAATCATCGTGATGCTCGTAGCGGCTGGGCAGCCCAGGCTGGTTTTTAGCTGTCCAAGCCTTTCTGGCGCGGATCGGGGATTGGGCCTGATCTGCCAGGGCGACGATGCCACCAGTCTCGTTTCATGGCTTTGGACGAGAAGAAAGATCGACAGATACGGTGTGCCATCCGTGATTAGAGGTTTCTATCATGGGGGTGGTCGAATCTCTGGGCACACATGCACGATGACACCAGACCTTTTTTTTTTTTTTTTTTGGTTCGAATCTGAAGAGACGAGACAGTTTCGCTGCTTTGGGGCCTGAGAAGCATGTCTCGCCCTCCACCTCGCCCTGTTCTGCCCACTCCCACCAGTCGTATTGAATCTCACCCCCAGGTTGACAGTGAAGCACATTCTCTTAGGTCGGGGCCGTCAAACTCTAAATCATCCTCGAGAACGTCTCCCTGGGGTCCTCTTACTTAATTCAAGGCCCTCCACCGGAACCATGCAGTGCCTGCCGCTTGCGGTTCTGGGATTGAGTTTTTAGGGGAACGATCCGCCTCCCCTCAATGCGATCGATTCGGGCTAAACTAAATGTGACCGGCGCAGGCCATTAGCTCCAGCCTCCCTTGTGATTATGACGATGGATGGGAGCAGCGGCTGGCGGTGTGTGACGCTGTCCGACCGCCCGGTGAGATGTGTCCGGGAGAAGCTCTGATCCATCCATTGCGTCACCGTCGTAGGCAGCCGTAGCTCAGCTCAGTGTAGCGCGCGTGCTGCCTTGTTTTGTCTCTGATAACCTGCACCCATCACGCTGTGTGTAATTACGTGTCTCTGGTTGTTTTTGTTGTTGTAATAAAGGGACCCTGTGGCATACCCTCAATTTCATCACCGTTTCGTTCTTCCCACACCTCTTCCCCTACACATCAGACGCTCCCTCTGCGCTGCTACCACAGGGACCCGCGATCATGGTGAACTTTGTGAACACGCTCATACGGCGAGCAGCAGTAAGTCATAACCACGAAAGCATCTATTGTTAATGAACGATCATTGCAAAACATGAGGCTGACGAATTCTTTCCTTGCTGTGCAGGACCAGCAGGGGTCCAATCGCAACGCGGGAGCATCCTCCGTCTCCCAGCTGTGGAACACCCTTGCTCCCATCCTCATCATCTCACTCATCCTCTTTGCCGTCTTCCTCCTTCTCCAGAAGAAACTTGAGCGCATCTACGGTCCCAGAACCTATCTCGGCGGCCTTCGAACATGGCAGCGCTCGCCAAAGCGCTCGGCCGGCCTCCTGGGCTGGGGCAAAGAGTACCGCCAGCTCAAGGATGAATTTGTGCTCGGCCACTCCTCCATCGACAACTACTTGTGGCTTCGGTTCTTCAAGATGCTGGTCGTCATGTGCTTCGTAGGAACTCTCATCACCTGGCCCGTTCTGTTTCCCGTCAACGCCACGGGCGGTGGTGGCAAGAAGGGACTCGACCTGCTCTCCTTCAGCAACGTGAACCCTGGCTACCGCTACTTCGCCTCCTGCTTTGTAGGATGGGTGTTTTTCGGCTTTGTGATGCTGCTCATCACCCGCGAGTCCCTCTACTACATCCGCCTCCGCCAGCACTACTACCTCTCGCCCTTTGAGAGGAGCCGAATCTCTTCCCGCACCGTCTTGTTTGTCAACGTGCCCGAGGAGGCGCGCAACACGGCCCACCTGCGCCAAAAGTTTGCCGGCGTCGCCAACGTCTGGCTCGTCAACGTGCCCGAGGACCTGGCAGACAAGGTCGAGGACCGCGATAACGCCGCCAACAAGCTCGAGGCGGGCGAGATCAAGCTGCTCGCAAACTACGTCAAGCGGATGAAGAAGATGGAGAAGAAGAACGAGAAGATCAGCGAGCAGGCCCGCGGCTTTGACGCCAAAAAGGATCGCCCCACGCACCGCCTCCCCAAGCTCAAGTTCCTGCCCATCGGCAAAAAGGTCGACACCGTCAACTGGTCTCGTGAGGAGCTGGCGCGCCTCGTGCCCGAAGTGGCCAGAGACCAGCAGCAGCACATCCACAGCAAGGAGATGCCGCAGAGCGCGTGCTTTATCGAGTTTGAGAGTGTCAAGGCCGCCAACGATGCCATGTATCAGGATGACGGCCAGGGCAAGGGCGCCAAGGGCAAGAGCAAGGAGATGAAGAGCAAGGTCAAGATGACGCCCGCCGAGTTCGGCGTCGAGCCATCCAACGTTCTCGTAAGTTGCCCCTCGCCATTCAGTCCTATCAATAGTAATTTCCGAATCCTGACACGCGTTGTCGCAGTGGAAAAACGTTGTCAAGAAGCCCGCCGTGGTTCACGCGATGAACCTCGTATGCACCGCCTTCGTCGCGTTCCTTTGCATCTTCTGGACCATTCCAGTCGCAGTCATCGGTGCCATTTCCAACATCAACCAACTCGCTGACAAGGTTCCCTTCTTGGGCTGGCTCAACTCGATCCCGACCCCCGTCATGGGTTTCATCACCGGCTTGCTGCCCGTCATCCTCCTGGCAGTCCTGATGAGCCTGGTGCCCATCGTCTGCATGCTTCTGGCACGCATGTTCTGCCCGACCGAGGCGGCAGCGCATCTCAAAGTGCAGGGCTGGTATTTTCCTTTCCAGGTCATCCAAGTGTTCTTGATCACGACCTTCTCTTCAGGAGCTGCCGCCGTCGTCGAATCCATTATCGATGATCCGTCCCAGGCGCCCTCGCTGCTGGCCCAGAACTTGCCGACCGCGTCCAACTTTTATATTTCCTACTTCATCCTCTTTGGCCTGATGACAACGGCTCTTCAGTTCCTGAATATCGTTCCCCTGCTCCTGGTCTTGGTGCTCGGCAAGCTACTGGACAAAACGCCCCGCAAGATGTACAACCGCTTCGTGCAGCTCGCAGGTTCGTCCCTCACCGCACCTAAAATGAAATGAAATTCCGGATGGCACTGACACACTTATTTGCAGGTCTGGGTTGGGGTCCCCTCTATCCCAAGTTTACCAATTTGGGCGTCATTGCGCTGGCGTACTCTTGCATCGCTCCTCTCGTCCTCGGCTTTGCCACTGTCGGCTTTGCTCTCATGTACTTGGGCTTCCGATACAACTGTCTGTTCACCTTCGGCACGCAGGTCTCGACGCGCGGTCGATGCTACGCCAAGGCGCTGCAGCAACTGACCACTGGTCTCTACATTGCCGAGATCTGCTTGATCGGCCTCTACGCGCTCGGCATCAAGCAGTCCAAGGGGGCTATCGGCCCTCTGGTTTGCATGGTCGTCTTCCTCGCGGGCACGATTGTCTGGCAGGTGTTGTTGAAGCGCTATATTTCCAAGATGGAGAAGACGCTTCCCGACGAGACCATTTCCGCGCAGGTCCCACATGACGGCCGAGCTGAGCAGGACATTGAGGGACGAGGAGACTTGCACCCCGAGGGTCCACTGGATGCTCGTCACGATGATCAGATGAACAGAACATCCATGGCCAACACGGAAAGTTACGACGGTCTCTTGTATGCCCCAGGCCACAAGCAGCAGCGCCAGGAGACAAGAGGCAACGGACGCAGTATGATGGAGAGGATCAAGCACTTTTTCAAGCCCACGTCTGCGGCGGTCAGCCACATCTGGGATATTGCGCCTCACCTCAGCACCCCGGTCCGGCCCTACACACAGCGCGAGCACGCGGAGGCTTACATGCACCCTGCAGCCGTCACGGAGACGCCCGTCGTGTGGATCGCGCAGGACGAGTACGGCATGTCGAAGAGGGAAGTGGAGGCTTCCAAGATCCAGATTGGTGAAGGGTTCGACATGACGGACGAGGGGGCTTTTATCAACGAGAAGGGCAAGGTGGAGTGGCGTCAGGAGGATGTCAAGCAGGCGCCCATCTGGGAGGACGAGCCGATTTACTAGCGGCTTTTTTGTTCTTTATGATGTAACGATATCTTATATGTACAAGCTCAACTAATTCGCAATTCGATCAAATCCTTGATAATCATGATTCTGGACGTGGTGACAGGATTCCAAGAGGCAATGAAGGATGGTTCGTGTCTATGAATAGTCTAGTCAGCAGGATCATCTAACCCTGACCCTTATCTAGATAGGCAACATCACAGATGGTCAGCCAAGGGAACTAGAGACGGGAAAGGTACGAAAACACCATGATTTGTCTTGGACTCCCGATCTAACCACCAAGATATCAAGTTTCTGAGACTCATCCAGGCAATTGAATCCCTTACGCCCCTCATATCTCCTTCTCTATGGCGGAGGATTCGATAGTCACAAACACACACCGGGGGCGACGCCCTGGGATGCCGGCCCTGCCGATCCTTCGTATCCTGCCTGACTAAGACCGACCATCAGCTACCTACGTCCCTATCTATCTTAATGGAATAGTCGCGTCTCCATAGCTGGCCGATTCTCCGTGATAAATTCCTCGTCACCATCCCACAGTAATCCTCCTCCGCCTCCTCCTCCCCCCCGGCCCTGGCCCCTCGTTCTGTCAGGTCCACTCAAACCCCGACAGGCGTCCGTTGGCTGGCCTCTCTCTTTTTTTTATTTCTCATTTCGTCCCCTTCGCCCCCTCCCCTCTTGGTGTACTTTAGCAGAGCAATGTTCTCTCGAGAGGCACATCCTTTAGAGAGCGGCATTGGTAGAGCGTCGAGGACGAACAGGGCCATCACATGGACCTCCTCAGGTTGGGACGCGAGATGGCGGTGACGATGAGGCTGTGGGTTCACGTCGCGCTGCTGCTGCTGCTGCTGCTGCTCATGACGTGCGGTCACGCGCGCGCCGAGATTGGCGTCGTGACACCAGACTACGTGGCCAAGCACGGTAAGCTATTGCTCCTCTTACGGACGGTATCATTGAGAAAACCGCCCCTTTCGAGACTGGAAAAAGCTGACAATGCCTCGCCAAAGCACCTCTCCTCTGGCTGCACTCGGACGATCCGTACCTCCCCAGCGACATCCTCACGCACATCCGGCACACCAGGCCGCGCTACCGCTCCTCCACGCTCGACGAGAGCGAGATCCCCTCGCCCCTCGACCTCGACAACCTCGCCGAGCTCAACGCCCTGCCCGAGCGCGTCGCGCTGACCTCCGACGTCGACCCTCTCACCCGCCCGGCCTGGCAGCGCGGCACGGCTCCCGACCCGGACACCCACGCGCACCCTCCCAACGTGA
The DNA here is from genome assembly GCA_036250105.1 of Parasarocladium wereldwijsianum. NCBI lineage: Eukaryota > Fungi > Ascomycota > Sordariomycetes > Hypocreales > Sarocladiaceae > Parasarocladium > Parasarocladium wereldwijsianum. The sequence continues at coordinate 30,937 of JAXOUE010000141.1, read as the reverse complement.
CGGCCTGCGCCGTCGTGCTGGTCGAGAAGGAGGGCGACGCCGCGCAGGTGGACGCTTTTTATTTCTACTTTTACTCGTACGATGAGGGGGGCAACATCACTCAGGTCGTTGAGCCGCTCGATCAGCTGGCCGACGGGCCCGAGGCGCGCAGCGGTATGCACTTTGGGAACCATGTCGGGGACTGGGAGCATAACATGATTCGGTTCCGCGACGGGGTGCCGCAGGGTATCTACTACAGCCAGCACGAGCAGGGGCAGGCGTACCGGTGGGACAGCTGGTCGCTGACCATCGAGGACGAAAGGGTAACGTGGAACCCCCCTCCCTCAGTTAATGTCTCGCGAACGAACTCTTATGTGTGCAGAAAGGACGGATCGCTGACATGTGAATTGGGGAACAACAGCCGATCGTATACAGCGCAAGAGGCTCGCACGCCAACTACGCATCGGCCGGCGACCAGGTGCACAGCAAAGCGCTGATCGACTGGTGCGACGAGGGCAAGCGGTGGGATCCTATCGCCTCAGCTTTCTTCTACAAGTACAACTCTTCAAGCCACATCTTCACGGCCATCAACGCGCCCTCGCCCGTATCATCGCCAGCTGGTCCCTCCAACGCCGCCGACAGCGAGGCCAAACCCGAAAACGAAAACAACGTCGAGAACCTCCCCCGCGCGCCCCCCTCCGGCCCCGGCCACAACTACACCTCCTGGCTCTACTACACCGGCCTCTGGGGCGACTTCAAGTACCCAGACTCGGACCCCCGCCAGATCACCATCCCCCGCTTCGGCATCACCCGCTTCAACAACGGCCCCGCCGGCCCGCGCTTCAAGCAGCTCGTCCGCAAGGGCCTGCTACCCGACCGACGCCACGTCCCCGGCTGGACAGAGTGGGGGGTCATCGCGTACATGAAGGTGTACCCCTGGGCCGTCAAGGGGTGGAGAAAGTACGTCTCGCTGGTCGTCATCGTGGCCGCGCTGGTGGGTTGTTGCGTGGGCGGCGTGAAGGGTTGGAAGAGGGCGAAGGCGAGGGTGGCAGAGTGGTGGACGAGGAGGACGGGAGTGGGAGCAGGAGCAGGAGGAGAGTATAGAAGAGTGGGGACGGAGATGGCGATGGAGGATTTGGTGAGGGATGAGGAGGCGTTGCTGGGTCGGCAGGATGCGAGTGACGAAGAGGAAGAGGACGAGGACGATGATGACGACGAGGATGCAGAACATAGGGAACATGGCGATGAGCGGACAAAGTGATGTATAAGAAATACAAGATAGAGCTAGACTTGCATAGACAGCGCTTCCTTTTACGATCAAGAATACACGTGCAAGAGCTTGTTGGGTACAACATGAGTGACATCATGGCAAGATACATTGATATATATATATATGGACGTAAATGTGTATCCAACCTTTGCGCACACACAAAACGCTTGATTGTCTCTGTCTCTCCCGGACAGAATATCTCAGTCCTACGATCTCCAAGACTGTAAGCAACTGGAGTCCAATCGGGGGAAAAAGCAGACATGATTCAATATAACATGAAACCTCCTCAGCGACAACGCTGGATAGCCTTCCCCGAGCGACCCGAAATGATGAAAACGCCATGCGATGCATTGTTGAATGTTCGACTGCCAATGAAACCCTTGCTTTGTCAATCCTCGACAAACATTCTTCAGATGTGGAACCAGTATCAACCGCCCCTACTCGGCCCTCAGGACACTGATCTTGTGAGTCTTCATGGGCAAGTGGTTGTGGCAGGCCACTCTCTTCCCGTTGACCTTGGGCCCGCCCTTCTTGGTGGCATCAATGTTCATGCAGGGGTCCTCAAACGAGTCGGCCTGGCAGCACTCGATGCCGTCCACCCAGCGTCGTGTCATAATCTCCTCGACCGTGATGCGCTTCTCCGGGTCCGGGTGCAGCATCTCCCAGAGAATACGGCGCAATGGTGGCGGGTTCACAGCAAGATCCATCCACTTGCAGCACGGATAGTCCCCTGATGAGATCTTGGTACCCGGTTCGTGCTTCTCCTCCCACTTTTTCCAGCCCTTGACCAGACTATCGTAGTTGCCCTGCCCGGCTTGTGCCGCCTCCCACAGTGCACCGCCAAAGATGAGGTGGATCATGACAATGGCAGCGCTCCACACATCCAGCGCGCGGGGGTCGTATTTTTCCTTCTTGGCCAGCACCTCGGGTGCGATGTACGGCATGCTGCCGCAGATGCCAGGAGAGCAGAGACGCACCTCGTCGTCCATGTTCACGCCGCAAACACCGCCCGCCTCTCGTAGACCGGGATGGGTGCCCGAGAACACTTCTGACACGCCGAAATCGGTAATCTTGAGCTTGCTGTCTGATGTTATCAAACAGTTGTCAAGCTTGATGTCTCGATGGGCAATGCCGTGGCTGTGGAGATAGTAAATGCCTTGGAGAAGCTGCTTGAAAAAGCACAAACGGGAATCGAGAGCGTCTGGCAGGTGCAGATACTTCTTGCTCACGAGGCCAAACAGGTCGCCTTCTGCACAATACTCCATAACGTGGTTCCACCGCCCGTGATCGAGGCACAGGCTGATGGTCTCGACAACATTTGGGTGGTGAAGGCTCTTGGCTATACTGTACTCGGACTTGATCTTCTTTTCGTACTCATCCTTGGTGTCTTGCTTCGACTTGCCGCGAAACTCCTTTACTGCGTACAGCTCTTCGGGATTACCCTTGCGATGCATGAGAGTGACTTTGGAGGCAGCGCCCTTGCCGAGATGACGTCCATGGCGACCGAATTTGGAATGGTACTCAAAGTCCTTGGTGAGCTCGGTGACACTGACTTGAAAGTCATCCGGCAACGACAAACTCATGCGACGCGCCTTGGTACCTGTGCCAGCATCCGGCGCGAGGGCCCAGAACTGAGGCTCAAGCTTCATAACCTCTTCATCTTCGTGTCGGCGATGAGATGCATGAGGTGAAACACTTGGTCCGGCGTCAAAACTGTTGGCGCGTCGGGGGTGTCGAGGCGGGCCGCGCACTGAGCCACTGAATCCAATGCGACGACCACGGAAAGCCAGCCCCGTCGATGTACGGTTCTGCGCTCTATTCTGACCCTCAAAGTCTGCTGCGCTGGGAAGCATATCCCCGGATGGTGCCGGCCTGCTTGAGATGGCCATCTCGAGGTGTGAGCTCGGCGAGGGTGGAGAGTTGGATCGCGTCGTCGCCTGCGACGGATTCTGCGATGCGCGGCGACCGGGCGTGGGAGGCGCAGGAGTGGTGATGGCTGAGCTGTCTTCGGTACCGTCGCCGCTCTGTTGCGAAACCGTCGAGTTGGTCCTCTTGAAAACCTTCGAGACGACTCGATTGAAGGTTGACCGGCGTGGTACTGATTGAGAGAGATCTGTTGCGGCTCTCTGTGGCGGAGGAGAGGCGATAGCCGACGGCGTGCGCGATAATTGGCGGGAGAAATTGTCCTTTGTAGGCGTGGTGGTCCCGTCTTTGTAAGAAGACAAAGATCCGGCCCCAAGGCTATGGGGCTCGTTTTCTTCGTTACTATCCTGCTTTTTAAATTCAGTCGACTGACTGGCGCTCCGAGGCGTGACAGGCTCTAGGGGGGAGTCAATTTCGGACTCGCCGGCCTCTTCAAGAATAGGGTGACTGAGGTCGGTTGGAAAGTGGTCTGGCGATCCAGGGAAGCTCTGAGGCGCGAAGTCGGTCGCGGAAGAAGATTCGGTTTGTGAGGCGAACTTGTTCTGCTGAATGTTCATAGGAAGGGTGAGACTTTGGCCTAGAGTCGAGCACTGCGTTAGCTATGATTTCATAAGATTTCAGAACGAGGGCCAAGCGCGCCTAGAGCCGGGTCGCAGCATCACGTCATTAGGTCTAGGCAGTCTGGGGAGTGCAGGGTTTCGATAGGATGCGCCGCGCCGCAGGGAATAATGTGTGTGTGGCCAGACCAGTAGGGATGATGGGGTGGCAGAAGGGCAGTGGACGCATTGCAGTAACGACATGGTTAACTCACCCAAAGACCCCTGCTTGGCTGGCTGAGTAGAGGAGTTGAAGGCCGAGGCCTGCGAGCGAATCTGCGTGGGTGCTGTGGCCGCGTCCATTCTGAATGCCTTGACTGTGTCTATGCCTGTGCAGAGGATGGCCTACGATGGTGCTTTTTGGTCGAGGGGTTGTTCTGGCAGGGCAAGGCAGTGAGTGATCCTGGGAACCCCGCGACCCTTGATGCTGCCCGCGGCAACAGAGGGGATGATCAGCTCGAAATGCTGCCGTGATAGCGTTTCAAGTGGTTTTGATTTGAAAACCAAGAAAGAAAAAATACAGGTGTCTTTCGCTTTATTCGAGTCGAAGGTTCGTTTCGATCTGGTTGTCGAAATCCACTCGATAATAGCGGCTGCAGGTCTCGCTACGCTGGGCAAAAGACGCAGGCTGGTTCGCCGGGTTCGAGGACGTAGTAGCGTGTGGTGGATGGTGAGGAAGGCGAAAGTCCGGACGCCATCCAATACAGTGACAAAAGACGATGATGTGGTTTGATTGTTGGTTCGGTTCGTTCAGACGATTGTGGAGAGTATAAGGAAGAGAGAGGCCACAGGAGGGAGAAGGGAACGGGAAGAAACCGGCGTTCGCTCGTGTCGACGAAGTGTGATAGCACGGCGAAGGCGAGGAAGAAAGCCGCAGTGGGTTCGCGCAGCCAGGGAAGGGCTGGACTTCTCGAAGGCGTGGAGAATCGAGGCCGCAGGACGAAGAGGGTGTGTGCCTGTGTGGGTGCCAGCGATGGATGGCTGGCTGGCTGGTTGGCTGGCTGGCTGGCTGGCTGGCGGGCGGGCGTGTTTTTTCCAAAGTGGACACGCGCGATGACGATCACGGGAAACCGGGTAAGCGCGAAACCCGGCTGGCAGTCGGCGTCTCTGTTTTGTTGAAGGTTTGGTGACGGGGATGGCCGTCACGGTCAAGGTCATGATGGTCAAGCTGGACGTTTGAGTTTGGGATTTCCGGTTTTGACTTCATCTCGAAGGCCAGCCACCCTGAAGCCGGTCAGGCAGAGCAAGAAGCCTGGCCAGAGGGCCTGCTCCAGGTCACGTGCTGAAATCGACATGTCCCCCGCGAATGTTTGGCCGTTAGTGACAGTGACATAATTATTACGGGGCGGTGACCAGTCAGAACAGAACGCCGGTCGGCCTTCTTTTCGCTGCCTGCGAGTATACAGTACAAACACTGTTATTCGTCCGCTGCTTTCTGTGACCTCACACTGTACCCGACTGCCTCATCTTATCTCCGCGGAGCCTTTCGTCTGTTCGTGCATCACTGGCTGTATTAATTCTACGTACTCCGTACAGTAGAGTAGGCCCTTTAATTACCAATGCCAATGCCAGCGTCCATTCCCTTTGTGCTCTATCGACCCTTCGGCACACTGCCCTCAGCCTGTTTCAGTCCACCTGCGCCTGCTCCTCCCTCATCGCCACGATCCTTCGTTTTCTGGTGCCGTCAGCCCGAAGCAGCGATTCAATAGAAACGCACAAATGCAGCGTTATCCCAATTGACCGGCCGTGTTGTTTCCGAAGGCGCTTCCTCAACGCAGCCAACAAGTTTAGCCTTCATATTTGATTGGTGTTCGGCAAGGACGGCACTGACCTTTGCTAGCAAGGATGACGGACTGGCTCATCAATCTCAGCTGTGTGTGTACGTACCGTGCCCCCCGCGTTACTGCAGTTGCAAGAGAGCCAGACGGAGCGTGTGAATACATAAAACTAATATCTATCTATCAGAAATGCCGGATAGGCAAAAGGAGGCTTTCCGGATCGGAGGGTCTCAGGTCTATCTCGCCTGGGCCTTTGCAACTCACCTTGCGGTATCCATCCACGACCTACATCATCATCAACATTCCAGAGATATCGTGCCGTCTTGTAAAAAAGACAAGACAGTTTTCTTTTTGTCTCGGGATTCAATCTTGAGATTTACGCTTAAGTTGATCAAAGTTGACACCACGATGATCCCCAGCGGCCTTTTTCTACATTCAGACTTTCGGCCCGTCCGAGCACCACCAAGTAACGACTACGCCTCATCGTGTCTCATCACCCCCAAGCCTTCCAACCCTCATCATTTTCGTGATGAGGACACGACGATGGTCCTTGACATCCCAATGATGTAAATACAAGGCTCCAGGCGTGCAGCGCTAAGAAGCTGACAATCCAGCGACGGTCATTTCTCCGCCGTGTCAATGCTAGTGCGACTTGGCGGCATTACAGCGCAGATGGGCCCCCAACAACACCCCTTTTTATCATCCCAAGTCGCGATCTTATCGTTGGTCAAGGTGCTGACAAAAAGGCTGGGCAAGCCGCGGCCTGCCACTATTACGAAGGGGTCGCCAGCTGGGCCGTGGGCGCCTCTGGGAATGCAGCCCACCCTCGACAGCAACGGGACCCTCTTTTCCTGATAGTACGGTACGAGCCTCCCGGTTCATTCCCTCACCGCGAGAAGCGCCTAACGAAAATGCCTCATCATGTCAATCGTTAGCAGCACTCTGGCTGTTATTACTGGCTCTGTTGCTGGTGTCGGATGACCCGCCGCCGGGAGTTTTGTCTCGCTTCTTGGACGACCCCACGCAAGCCCTTTATACCGTAATTTTGTACCTGGTGCTACGACAGCGAAGCTTTCTTGGCAGCTCGGCTGCATATTATTAGCTGTCCAAGAAATCTGGGAATGGGATGCTGTCGGTCGTCCAGAGAGTCAGGACCGTCGCTAAGGAACGTTCCCCCTGCACTCGCCTTTCCGCACGATACGTGCGCGCGTGAGCTTGCACCTGGCAAGGAACCCGCCAAGCGTGTGGGCATGGAGCGGATTCTGCGAGTGCAAGCAAGCGCCGCATTACAAACCACTTCGGCTACGTAACCAAGTGGGATACATTCACTGGTGCGCTTCGACTTGTGGAGGAGGATTCGCATTGAGTCCTTGTGATTAGGAGCCTCAGCTGCCACCTGCGGTCACATGGCCGGGAATACGTAAGATTTGCAACACCGCCTCGTGGTTGATATGGTGTCTGGTTTTCAATGAATCGCGTGGGAGCAGAGGCGCAATTGCGGACTCGTCCGATCTCTATAGTACTAGCCTGGTCTAGGGTAGGTAGCCTGCCAGAGCTGTATCAACCAGTCCGCAGCACGTGTCTAGATGCTGGAAACTCGCAACTTGCGACGATCTCGTCTCAGTGAGATTCGTTCAAATATGTGTGAATATGAATTGTATGGAAGGACAGGTTTGCAACAAAAGCAAAGTCAAAACACGCTATAGGATGCCCTCCGCCCTCTCAACACATCCTGGCTCCTTCTGATCCATGATTTGAACCAATTCAGTCCAGATCTTCAGCTGCAATTTCTGGCCTTCGGCGTCTTTCAACCACGAAGGCACCCAGTACTCCTTGATCTGGCAGCCAGAGAGCAACTTACCGTGTCCTTGCTCTCCAACGACTAACGCGTGAAGTAAATTTCTGCTTCCTTCCTCGGGACTGCGCGCCATCAATGCTTTCAGCATGGGAAGCGCAATCCTTGTGATAAGGCTCTGAGCATCTTTGCCCAAGGCTGTGCCCACAAGTCCAGGAGCGACCATGTTGATAGCCACGCCAGTTTTCGCAACAGGGAATCTAGCGGCGAATTCTCTCACGGCACACTCCTCGACGACTTTGGTGAGGGCGTACCTCGCATTCATGTCGGCCTTTCTCTCATCGTTGAAGCCCTCGAACAGAGGGCCCTTCTTAGATTTTGCAAGCTCGCCCCTTGTAGTGTATCCCAGTACGCTGACAACGAACACCAGAGATGGTCTGAGACCCGTGGCGGCGCAGGACTTGAGCTTGGGCATCATCAGTACGCCGAGGAGGATGGTGTTGATGACGTTGACGGTGAAGCTGCTCTCGTAGCCCTCGATCACGGACCAGGTGTCGATCATGATCCCGGCGTTAGCAACGAAGCCGTCGACTCTGTCCAGATCGGTGGCTGCTCGGTCTGCAAACTTGCGAACCGACCCGTGGGATGCCATGTCAACGTGCCACACCTTTCATCGCGTGAGCACTCTTCTCGATGATTGCCACTGTAGGAGCAATTTTGGGGAGTAGTCATACCTTAACGACATCTTCTTTGCCGGTGTCCTTCTCAATCGCCCTCCTCGCAGCTTCTCCAGCTTTGAGATTTCGACAACCTAGAATTACTCTGGCTGCAGAGCATGCGACGAGGTGCTTTGCGCATTCGTAGCCGAGACCGGAGTTACCACCGGTGATGATGTATGTTTTCCCGAAACATTCTTGATCGCTGGCAAGCACAGGGAGAGTTTGGAACTGCTCGACGGTAAGCTTTGCCATAGACAACATGATGAAGCGCAAACTGTGTCGATTTGCTCCAAGTGTTGAGGTTCTCGGTGTAAGCAATCAAGAGGGTTGTCTAATGTGCTTTGTTCTCAGGCCATTATTGCTGCTTCGCAAACCGAGTCCTGGGATTTATGCAATTGGATCATGCTGTTATGGTGATATCCCACCGGCCATGCCGACAACAGAAGGCCGGACATGTCGGACTTAGACGTCTTATAGCACATAATCCCGATGACGCTGCATTTACGTCCGGAATTCGGTATCACTTGATGCCCGATTGGTTCTCAATCACTGGGCTTAGCACTGGCTTTGCGAATATCATTCAATAACGCAGCACCGGAATGAACGCGCGACAGGCCAGGACGCCCGCCTCCTTCCCTTTCGCGTTTGCGCCTTTTCTTGCTTCACACCACGCGAAAAGCTGGGGATATGAAGGGTCCTTGTGCATAAAATGCCACGAGCAAAACACAGGATTATTCGCCATGAATCAGACTGACCAGAGGAGAGGCGAGTTGAGAATGTTTAATGAGGAAGCTTAGCTAAAAAAAAAAAAAGGCAAAATGAATGGAGAAACAGGGAATCGAACCCTGGACCGCCTCTAATCGTGATCTAAAGATGCTAAAGAGGAATTATACCACTAAACCATTTCCCCATTGGATTTGGTGAGCGGTTCCTCATAATTGAAATACATGAAGTCTAGCAATACTTTTGCAATGATGCGTCCTGCCTAGATGCGTCCTGCCTAGGGACAACAATGAGTTCACTACGGTCAGATCGAAATCAGCGACATATCCAATAACAGTTTCACTACAGTCACATTAGAATCAGTTATCAAGAGTAGTTTTTAAAGGCGTGCAAATTTAAGATCTTCAAGTTCCTCTAATGATTCTCAACAGCTTGCACGATCGCACCCGCGGGCCCCTGGTCCAGCTCGTCCAGAAGCTTCATGCTTTCCTCATCCAGCTCAAACTTGTACACATCCATGTTTGCACGAATGCGAGCAGGCGTCTCGCTTTTTGGCAGCGGAGACCAGCCCTTCTGGAGGCAGTAACGGATCAGGACCTGGTTCGTCGTAGCGTCGTACTTCTTTGCCAGCTTGAGCAGCGTCTCGTCTTCGGCCTTTTGGTTGCGCACGATGGGACAGTATGCCTCGATCGCGATGCCCTTTGTGTTGCAGTAGTCGACAATCTCACGCTGTTGAAGCCACGGATGGAGCTTGACGGGGGTCTGTCAGTGCTTGTCTCGCATTGTCAGAAAGCTGGAATGGCTCACCTCAATTTGGTTCACGTGAGGGGGCCAGACTTTGGCGTATGATTTCATGGCCTCAATGTGCTTGATGCCAAAGTTACTGACGCCAATGCTCTTCGCCTTGCCTTCGTCATACAGCCTCTCCAGCGCCTGCCACATCTCCTTGACCTTATCGTCTCCACGGCTCGGGCTGTGAATCATAAACAGATCGACATAGCCATTCTCGCCATCAATCTTGCGGACACTCTCGAGACACTGTTGGTAACTCTTCTCCACTGAACCAGCCGGGAGAAGGATCTTGGTGGAGAGGAAGATGTCTTGACGCTTGAGACCAGATGCCTGGACTGCTCGACCTACTTGTTCCTCGTTCTCGTAGTATTGGGCACTGTCGATATTACGGTATCCAGCGTCCAGGGCGACCTTGCAGGCTTCGAAGCACGCATCGCCATGGCTCTGGTATACTCCAAAGCCAAGCTGGGGGAGCTTGACTTTGTTGCTGAGGGTCAGCGCGTCGGTAAGTGCTCTTGAAGGCATAGTGAGTTGACTTGGGGGAGAATAAATGGAAAGATATAGTATCTATGAAGAAGTATCAAAAAGATGAACAAACACAAAATGAGGGGTCAGAAACGCTATTGGATTCAGATGCGCATCTACTGCAAGAATGCCATTGTCTGGCCGAACGTGCATACAAGTTTGCACAGTGAGGCTACCTTCACACTGTGTCACCGCACCAAATCATGCGCGAATCGCACCGTGCCTCGGAGCGAAGGTTCCCCCTCTTCCATCACCGCGTCATCGACCCAATTGGAGCGGACCATGAAGATGCCAATTCGGCCTTGAACTGCACTTTATGCTTTTCTTTAATGTGACCCAGACGGGGGGCGTCTGCTAGCCCCTCTTCTGGGCCGATCAACGGAGAAGACGTTCTCCTCGATATTGCGTTGAGTCTGGCGGTTGGCTAAAGGATTTTTCATCAGACCTCTTCGTGTTGTTTGCGATAATTCATATTCAAATGCATTTAGCTGAGCTCAAGATATGACTTGATATGGAACTCACTTATTTTACTTGCACACTTGGCGAGGCCAAACTGTGGAAGGCAAAGAACCCTTCTGCCCCAACCTTCAAAGATGTGATCGACCTCATTGATCAGCAGGCAAAGAGGCTGCCACAAACGCCAGCCACTGGGTTCGCTCACTTTCAGGGACAAGGAGATGGTGAGTTGAACGTTTCAACTCGAGACTTGTATCAATTTCTAACATCTTCAGATCATCCTCAGTATCTCACTTTTGCTGAGCTGGCAAGACAGTCAATCAATGCGTCCCGTATCTTGAGAAAACATGTCGGCCTTCGAGAACAAGGAGCTTCCCCTGAGACGATTGGACTGCTTTGCACAAGCAGTATTGAGTTTCTCCTCGTGTTTCTTGGTCTGCTCAGGCTTGGCTATTCCGTGCTTTTCCTGGCGTATGTTACGACCACCCCTTTGCGTCGAGAAGCCACCTTTGACAAAATGAACCAGGCCGCAGCTTGAACCTAAGGCTATCAAGCACCTTTGCTCAACGCTGGGTGTCCACACCATCTACACAGACGACAAGCAGGAGGCACGTTTGACAACGGTGAAGGACGTCATCCAGGTGCTCAAAGTTCCTTCGCATCACGAGGCCCAGACCGTCTCATCAGATCATGACAGCAAAGACGAGGTGAGAGTTGTCATGCCTGAAGTTGCATACTGGTGCCATACCTCTGGCACGTCATCAGGGCTACCAAAGCCGATCCCTCAGACACATTATGGAGTCGTCGCAGCGTTACCGAGCTTCTCTGTAGAAGGAGTACCGGCAACTTACTCAACCACTCCTCTGTACCATGGTGGTATTGTCGACGGGTTCCGAGCTTGGACGAGTGGCGCCATGATTTGGTACTTTCCTGAGGGCACTGCGCCGATCACGAATGACTCCGTGCTACGATCAATTCGCGCAGCTCAGAGGGCACGGGCTGCCACCATCAGGTACTTCTCTTCTGTGCCCTATATTCTTCAACTTCTCGCAGACGACAAGGATGGACTGGCAATGATAAAGACAATGGAGCTGGTGGGCGTGGGAGGGGCTGCTCTGCCCGAGAGCGTAGGAAATCGACTCGTGGACCAAGGGGTACATCTTTTGTCACGTATGGGCAGTGCCGAGTGCGGGTTCTTGATGTCCTCCCATCGGGACTACGACACGGACAAAAAATGGCAGTACCTGCGGCCGGTGCAGGATGATACACTCTTATCATTCGAACCCCGGGATAACGGTCTCTCCGAGCTTGTGGTAAAGGCCGACTGGCCCTTTCTGGCAAAGACGAACCGCTCCGACGGATCTTTTGCGACATCTGATTTGTTCGAACCCTTGCATAATGAATCATCCGGTATTTCCTGGCGCTACCATAGTCGCGCAGATGCGCAGATCACGTTGTCAAACGGCAAGAAGTTTGATCCTGCTCCCATGGAAGCGGCCCTCGTGGCCTCTACCGATTTGATCCAGGATGCGCTTATTTTTGGATCTGGAAAGAATTACCCAGGAGCTCTGATTGTGCCAGGCAAAGGCTTTGTCAAAGACGGCTATCTTGATCTTGTGTGGCCCCATGTGCAGGCTATCAACAAGGAGTCACAAAACCATTCGAGACTCTCCAAATCTATGATTGTGGTCCTCGATCCCGAGACGGAAAACACGACATTTGAGAAGAGCAGTAAAGGGACACTGTTGCGGCGGACAGTCGAAGAGAGATTTGCTGCAGCGATCTCAGGTGCTTATTCCAGTGCAACGGCGAGGCCGAAGCTCCCTGCGTCTGCCACTTGCGATGAAGTCGTCAAGATTGTGCGCGACTGCTTTGATGACGTTTTGGGCAGGGACATTAAGCCCGAGGTTGATGTATTCCTCCAGGGTGTGGACTCTCTCTCCTGTATGCAGATCCGGGGCCTTGTTCAGGCGTCATGCGTACCTAGTGATGGCCCGGAGCTGCCGCTCAATGTTGTGTATGACCAGAGCACCCTAGAAGGGCTTGCTGCTTATCTGTGGCAGTTACGCCAAGGGAAAGCAGCCCCTGATAGAGAAGAGATTGAGAAAGGACAGCGCCGAGCGATGGAGATCATGGCACGCGAGCTCTCATATTTCGATCAAAGACGCTCTGAATCACCCAGAGAGAAAGGAAAGAAGTTGGTAGTACTTACGGGAGCCACTGGCTTCTTGGGTGGTTGGCTCCTGAAGCATCTGGTTGATGACCCGACCGTCGATACAGTCGTCTGCCTCGTCAGAGCGCCAAACGAGAGCACAGCCCGGGATCGAGTCGACCAAAGCTTGAGAGATCGGGGCATGGAGTCTTCATTGGATCAGTCTGGTGGTAAAGTCAAATGCTGGCCGTGCGATCTTGCGGCGGATCATTGTGGGCTGTCTTCAGAACAGAGAGATGCTATACTGAGGGGCGCTACTCTCGTTATTCACTCCGCCTGGGCTGTCAACTTCAATCTGCAGCTGGCTTCTTTCCGGAACCAAGTCTCTGGGACCCGAAACCTGGCGCAGCTCTCACTTGACGCTGGAGCACATTTTGTGTTTATCAGCTCGACTGCGGCCGTTTCGGAGCAGGACGAGTCACCCATCCATGAGAAGCTCTCGATAATGTCTTCCGACGCTTCACCTCTTGGGTACTCGCGCTCGAAATGGGTGGCAGAACAAGTATGCGCCTCGGCAGCAAAGCCTTCCTCAACTGAACCAGATGAAAGAATCGGAACCCCCGTCACCATCATTCGGGTTGGTCAGCTCTGCGGCGATCTCAACGGAGTGTGGAACGCCAGCGAAGCTTACCCCTTGATGTTATCGACTGCTCGCCTCGTTGGTTGTCTACCCAGTATTCCCAATGAACCCACAAACTGGCTGCCCGTCCACCAAGCTGCTGGAGCTATCCTCGAGATTGCCGACTCCGCTGGACAGGGCGTCAACGGATCCGATGCGTCCGTGTTCCACGTGGCGAACCCCCATGACATGCCTACATGGGACCAGATGCTGGATTGGATATTGAAAGCCGAAGGATCGCCGGCCTTTACAAAAGTCCCACCCGCTCAATGGGTAAATGAGCTACAAAAAGCATCCCTTGCGCAAGATGCGAGCCATCCTTCTTTCGCTCTGCTCAATTTGTGGAAGACAGCTTTTGGGGAACCTGCAGACCATGCCCTGGGCGAATCATCCTTTGCTCCTCGTTTTGACATTACCAAAAGCAAGGCTGCCTCATCGACCATGGACAACCTGAGACCGTTGAGTCAGGACGAGTTGGTGAACATGTGGCTCTGGGTTAGGCAAGCCTTGAGATGATTATCACGAAGACGAATGCTACTCTGATGCAAGGAAAGAAATAGCATCAACCCTTTTGCAATTGATCGTTGATACAAGAGACAGCAAAATACGAAGATTACAAACATTTCATCCCACTCTTCCTCAATATGTCAAAAGAATTTCAATATTTACAATGTTAACATTAGAGCTCGATGAGACTTGATTAACAGGGCGCCTTGGGTGTATACACTGGCAAGGCAGCCGATGCCCCTTTATTTGCGAGACGTCACAACGCGTCGAGCCTGCTCACCCGTTATAATATCGACACGTGCTGCCTTATGTGCTTGAGCTTCCGCCCTTGATGATATCGTTGGCAATCTTCTCAGCCAGTGCGTAGATGGTGCTCTGGGGGTGGCCAGGGGGGAGCAGAGGGAAAGAACTGGCGTCCACAACACGGAGACCCTCCACGCCGAAGACGCGAGCTCGGTTGTCGATCACAGCCATCTTGTCGTCGGCCTTGCCCATCTTGTTGGTGCAGGAGGGGTGCCAGACAGTCACCATAGAGTCCCTGATGATGTCGAGCAGCTCCTCGTCGGTCTCGTGCTGGAGACCAGGGAAGAACTCCTCGCCATTGATGCGGATCGAGCGCATTTCGGGAGTGTTCCAGACCTCGCGAAGGCGGCGGTACAGGGAGATGGCAATCTCCTGGTCGGCCGGGTGGGTGAGCCAGTTGGGGTTGATGCGCGGCTGGACAAGAGTACTGCGGCTAGAGATGGTGACGTTGCCGCGAGAGGAGGGCGCGACGAGGGCTCCGAGATCGGTAGCGTACTGCACGCCGTCACGAGGACGGTCGACGGCGGGCCAGTTGAAGTCGCCGATGTAGCCGTTGCCAGAGAGATGCTCAATCTCGGGCCAGTCTTCGGGGAACTGAGCGAGGGTCTTGTTTGTGAGTTCGGACCACTTGGCCCTGTACTTTGCGGGGACCTTCTCCCAGCCGATGAACTCGGCGACGTTGGAGGTGAGGGGACCCTGTGCCTTGAGAGTGTAGTCAAGAAGAGCCTTGGCGAGAGTCTCGGGGTCACCGACAGTCTTGTCGAGCGTGGGAACGTTGACGGCGTACGAGGGGCCGAACATGATATGGTCCCAGAGGTTTTGGCCAACACCCTCAAGCTGTGAGACGACGGGAATGTTGTGCTCCTCGAGAGTGGCCTTGGGACCGACACCCGAAACCATGAGAAGCTGAGGCGACTTGAGCGCGCCGGCAGAGACGATGACCTCCTTCCTGGCCTTGATCAAGTATGTGGGCAGAGCGCCGAGCAGGCTGACCTTGACGCCTGTAGCCTTCTTGTTCTTGTCGAACACGATCTGCTTGGCCAGAGTCTCGGTGTAAACCTTGAGGTTCTTCTTGGCGACGCCGTTCTTCTTGATGGCATCGTAGACGTAAGACGCAGAGGAGCTGCGCGTCTGGTCGGTCGAGCGGATGGTCGCCTGAGCATAGTGGTAGCCCAAGAGGTTGCCACCAGAGAATCCGTCAGTCCTCTTCATGCCCAGGCCGTCAAGGCTCTTCTCGAGCCATGTGGCAAAGGCGGAGACAAAGTTGGTGTAGCCGACCTGAACGGGGCCACCCTGGCCGTCGGGGAGGAAGTCGGCGCGATCGTAGTGCGTGGAGACATTCTGAGGGCGAATATCATCGTGGGGAGGGGAGAAGGTCACGGACTTCTGGAAGAAAGGTTCGAAGTTTGACAGCCTGAGAGAGGGCCATTAGCAAAGCCAGGATTGGTCGCTGTCGTCATAATTCCTTACTTGTAGCTGTCATCGCCGACAGCCTCTGCCCACTGGTCGTAAGCGCCGGCAGAGGCACGGTGGTGAACCATAAAGTTAAAGGCAGAGGTACCGCCGAGACATCTGCCCTGCGCGTAGTGAATACGGCGGTTGTTGGCGCCGACCTGAGGCTCGGTGATGAATCCCCAGTCCACAGTCGGAAACTGGTCGAGAGGGTTGGTTCCGACACCGAAGAAGGCACCCGTTGGCGTGGTACTGAGGACGGGTTTGCCGATTTCGTAGAACAGACCGGCCTCGATGATGGCGACAGAGAATCCTGCTTCGGCGAGACGCACACCCATCGCATTCCCAGCCGTTCCACCACCCACGACGACATAATCGAAGCTGTGATTCGGTCAGCGCAAGAACTTTCCTCGCGGCTTCAGGGGCAGGATGGTGATGTTCCAGCGGTAAGACCTACGTCTGCTCAACGCCCAAGAGGCCCTCGACACCACCTAGCGCGCCTTCGATGAGGCCAGTGCCGGAAGCAACAGTCTGGACCACATCCTGAATTGGTCCGAGAATGGACTCGAGAATGGGAAACCCCGCCACGGGTTGAACATAGGAAATAGCAGAAAGGAGTGACAAAAGCTGGGTTAGCTTGGGAGCAGCCATGATGACTGGAGCCTCTACAGAATGAGTGTCAGAAGGTCGAAAGAGAGACAAAGCTGGGGTTCTCCAAGTTCTCGGGACTTTCGCTGGCCGCGATCGGTTTTATTCAGAATGAGATATGGACAGCCAAGGAAATTGGGCAGTGTCTGTCCGCCGCGCTGCGCCGGGCTTAGACGGGCACACAAGATGCCGCTCCACCTGAAGGGAGGATAGATGAAGCCTACGGCAGTTAGATGCGCATCGCCAATGACTATAGTCGCCCCTGGTGATCCATTTGGTCGACCGGTGGCCGCTAGGATTAGGCTAGGTGTTGTGGGTATCCGTCAGTCTTTGCCAGCTCTGGCTGATTCGCCTTTCACTTTGAGGGATCTGCAGTCTTTCTGTGAGAGGCACGGTCCCGGCACAGTCAAGAGCATCTCCGTGATCTGCTCTCTCCTCCGTTGGCGTCTTTCCGTTCGGGCAAGCCTTTCGTCGGGGTCCCTTGGCGGCATCAGCGACTTCACTCCGTGCAATTTAACCCCCTGTAACGAGATGACCAGGTTGAAGCCGTGTGTTTTCGCCCCAACACGAGGCGTATTGCAACTCAAGGATCCCATCACATTGCTGTTCTTCAAGGATGGGCCGATGCGTTGTACCTCGCAAGTTCTCATTGCTCTCATCAAGACTTGACGATCAAGGTAGAAAGCCAAACACAAGAACCCCGTCCCTTCAACACTCATCTACAAGCACCAGCCTTTGTGTCGAAGAGCTTCTCAATCGCAATGCCACGCGAGTTCGGCGAGAATCCGACCATGTACTCGTTGCTTCCAGATGACACTGTGAAATACCCTGAGGGTAGGATCCTTCTACCCAAGGATGGCAGTGTGGCCCGGCGCTATCGTGCGAAGCCAATCCCCCCCTCAACATGCGGAGCCGTGCATCGAAATGTGGAACAGGATTGAGGGACATTTTTTCTTCTTTACGGGGACAAGCCCGGCAATGATCCCTGTCGGTGATGTAGATCCACGCGTGGGGAAAGCCACAAGGTCCCGCTTACGCTTAGACCCCTTGTCTTGGTGCAGAATTGAAGTCTGGCCTAGGCCATGGAGGTGGCACAATTGGAATTTCCCGAAGAGTGCGGGAGAGGCTTGATGGCGGGCAGGTCTCCGCGCAAACAGGTATCAACAGCAAGGTCAGGATGGGGAAAGTCGACGACCACAAGATTTGAATAAAAGGTATATACATTAATATACGTGCCTCACGGTACGCGAGAAAAGAAAGGTCAAAATAATGATGTGGTGTTGTGCTTGAGCGAGTTTCGGTAATCTTGTCTATGTTGTTGGTTTACAAGCCTTAGTTGGCATCGTTGATGATGACGTCCGCAGCCTTCTCACTGAGCATGTACGTAGGCAGCGCGATGAAGAGACCCGGGATCTTGGGGAACGCAGAAGCATCGACAACACGGAGACCCTTGACACCCCTGACGCGGAACTTGCTGTCCAGAACCGCCAGAGGGTCGTTATCGGCACCGATGGGAGCCGTGCACGAGGCGTGGTGTCCCCAAGCCTCATCCTTGACAAACTGACGCAGCTCAGCGGTGGTGCTGATGTTGGTCGGGGGCCAGATACGCTTGAACTTGCCATCGAGGGGCACGAGCTTCTCGTAGGCGTTGATGCTGTACTGCATACCCTCGACGACGGCCTGGATATCCTTCTCGCCACCCTCGGCAAAGTTTCTGAAGTTGATGGCG
Source organism: Parasarocladium wereldwijsianum (assembly GCA_036250105.1). NCBI lineage: Eukaryota > Fungi > Ascomycota > Sordariomycetes > Hypocreales > Sarocladiaceae > Parasarocladium > Parasarocladium wereldwijsianum. Next base: position 12,911 of record JAXOUE010000141.1, on the reverse strand, counting down.
GGGGTGTCGCGGGGATCGGGGGACGTGAGGTTGACGCTGCCAGCAGAGTTACGACTGTGTGCCAAGAGGGTGAGGAACGTCCAGTGGTTGCCGCCCTCGGTTGAGTGGTAAGAGTAGCCAGGGTGGTAACCGGGGAAGTTGGCCGGGGCACCACCGATCCAGAGGTCGTGGTCGTGGCCCGCTTGAGTCGAGTGCTTGAGATAGCCCCAGGCGACACCGTTGGTAGTGTAGACACCCTTGGCATCGCCCTTTTTGTTTGCCCACGTCTCGTAGCACGGGTCGCCGGGCTCGAGGAACGTGCAGTCCTTGATGAGGGAGAACTTGGTGGGAGCCTCGCCCACGACACCGACTTCGTAACGGTCCTGGAGATTGCCACCGACACCAGGAAGGTCCTTGACGACGGGGATGTTGTGGGCCTTCAGCTCGGAAGCGGGACCGACACCGCTGAGCTTCAGAATCTGGGGCGTGTTGAAGGCACCGCCGGACACGATGACCTCGCGGCTGGCGTGGAGCGTCTTGGTCTCTGGAAGATCACCGCCACGAGCAGAGCGGGGATCAGCACGGTACAGACTCTTGCCGTGGATGTACTCGACGCCCGTGGCTCGAGGCTCATCTCCAGACTGGTCAAAGTTGACCTTTGTCACGAGGGTGCGGAGGGCAATGTCCAGCTTGTACTTTCTGGTGCCGTCGCTGTTCTTGGCAGTGGCGACCTGAAGGACAAAGTCGCGAGGTCCAGTGCGAGTGTAGTCTTCGTTCATCTGCAGCGGCATCTGGTAGATAAGGTCGGCAGTATCGCGGTCCCTGCCGTCGTGGTTGACGTCCAGAGTGAGAATCTCAAGAACGCCGGTGACAGTGCCTAGGAGGCCACCGAGAAGCCCCTTGCTCACGGCAGAAGCGGCAGCGGTCAGCAGGGAGACGACCTTCAAGTCTTGGACGACGAGAATGGTGGGAGTGAGGCGCGTGGGCAACCAGCCGTTGCGGCCGTGGCTTCCCCAGTTGAGGAGGCCCTGGAGGTACTGGTTGTTCTCAAGCTTCTTGAAGTAGCTGTTCATCTTCTTGGAGGACCAGGAAGAGTCGCCGGTCAGCGCGGCAATGTCGTCCCAGTCCTTGTCGGTGGCCTTGAGCATCAGAAGAGCGTTGTGGACAGTGCAGCCTCCGAGAGCACCAGTGCGTGGGTAGAGAAGACCCTTCTTGGTCGAGCCCTCTGGGGGCTTTTCACCAGCATATGACATTGCTGCCCAGTAGTTACCCTCGGGGGTCTCCCAGGTGTACTTGGTGTCGCGAAGAGCTTGCTCCTCGTCTTCGTGGCGTTCAACGAAATAGTCCCATCGGATCTCGTTGTACTCGCTGGCGTATGGGTGCATGGCTGGGATCTGAACCTGACGGTCGGCGCCGTGATCCTCACCAGCATCAATCAGCAAGACGCTGTGGCCGGCGAGGGCCAGACGAGCGGCCAAAGGAGAGCCGCCAGCCCCTGATCCTACGATGATGTACTCGTAGGTCGAGTTAGGCTCGGGGGCCGTGACAGGATGATTGTATCCATTTGGCTCATAGATGTTCTGATCCTGCACAGGCTTGGCAGTCCAGCTGTTGAGGTCAGTTACCAAGATGTCGGGTTTTGGAATCCAAAGTCAGGAGGTGGAGAGAGTTGAGCTTACGCAGCAGCAGCGCCCGAGGCGAGCAGAGCCAAGGGTGCGATCGTCTTCATGATGATTGTTCAAGCGTTAAAGAGAAATCCCGGCGCTACGAACTCTGCCTGATGAAGGCACGGGAACAAATGAAAGGAGTGACTTTGACGAAAAGAGAGTGAATGGTCGGACAATACGAGAGTCATGAGAATCTCGGAGAGAAGACTGTAAATACCTGGTTTGTGTGCCCACGCTACTCGGCTCGGCACCGATCTCGACAACATTGGGGGCGACATCATCACGGAGCAGGTCTGTGTGTGGACGGTGAACCCGTCGATAACGTGAACGCTGACATTACTAGCGACCGTTCGTCGAAACGAAGTACCAATTTTCGAGTCGATGCCGAAGGAAGCAATCCCGGCACTCCCCCATGGCACTCCCGGGATGTGGGCTTGTCGGATCCTTGGGGCCCCTGAACCACAGTGATACTCAGCACAGAGCATCATGCCCCCTGTCGAAAGCGTCGAAAGTGGAGGGAACCGGTGTCCCGCTAGCAGGTCGATCATACTCAGCCCTGTCGAGAGTCTAATCTGCTTTCATCTAGCTTGCAGAAGTGGTTTGTGTGGTGGGTAGGGATGTGCCGACACCCTTGTCCGCAACGGTTCGACGCTTACAAGGCCAGGGATCCGAGCGCTAATGACAAAGAGCACAATGCATTGACGCGATCATTTATCTAGGCTACTTTGGGGCCTTTGAGCCGATATCATAAACAGCTCGATCTACCAGGTCCACCCTGGCCTGGCGCGCTCGTGGCGTCTCAGAACGAGTCTGTGCTCCCTGTGTGGGCAACGCTCGCTGTTGTCCGGGTCCCTTTATCCCAGGTTCGGTTGGGGTATTCGACCAATGGCACGAAATCGCCCTCGTCGCCGTGTTTTGGCGCTTGCTGCCCCTCCTCAATTTTGTTGGCCGTAAGCGTGACGCTCTGGGTTGTCCGCTGTCGCGTTCCAGCGCCTGACTTGCTGTTGGAAGCGTACCCCCTTGATTCGCCTGTCTGGGTTGACTTGAGGAAGCCGGCTCCAATTGATACGAGGAAATGGCGGCAGTAAGGCAGGCAAGCACAAATGATACTCGCGTGCATCTCAACCAGACTCCAGTATCCAGGTTCAACGTAGTCCCCTAAAGGCAGATATGTCAGTGTCAAAAGAGCAAAGAATTGCTGTCTGTGGGAGCTGAGCACTCACAAGTAATGTTGGTAGAGTTGGCAAACTTGATGAGCGTGTGCAGCCGGATGGCACTGATGATCGTGACGCTGACGTGACCTGTCAGAGTGATTCAAATCTCGAGAATGAACGTAAACCTACAAGATACCAAGCGAGAACATGGACATGACCATGAGTTTCTTCTTGATAGTCATCTGAAGTCCCCAGAGATTGTGGAATGGCAGCACCAGGAGAATCAAGTCCAGAAGAATGTTGAAGATGGCCGACATCCAGCCTTGCAGATGCACATCATTGCATTTTCCGTGGGCCGAGGAATCGATGCGCTGCCACGCATAAGTGACCGGCCAGCACTGCAGACTTGTCGCCGTGATGAACGAGATGCCGTACGCCACCACAAATGCCATCACAGCGTAGCAGACGTGACGAAAGCGCGCGCTGGGAAACACCCGAAGCAAGAAAAAGAGAAGGGACATCTTGATCATGGTGATCGACGCGATGTAGAATATTGATGACAGGTAGTAGTACATCAGCACCATCTTGATCTGGTGCAGCTTCAACGTCCAGATGTCTTTACCAAGACCGTTGTCTCTGACTGGTTTCCGCGGGTCAGTGTCTCAGCCGTTGACCATTGTTTCGGGGATCGAGAGCTTACAAGCCAATGCTGTGAAGGTTGGTGGTGCCGCCAGGGCCAGTGCTGCTCCGGCGAGGTAATCATCAATACCAGCCGGTCTTCCAAACCGTTTGCTGACTATCGTGCAAAACCTCATGAAGAAAGCAAGGGCCGCGAGGGTACCGCCAGTGATGGCGATGACGAGGGGCGTCAGATGCTTATCGCGAACTTGCCCAGGACGGCATACTGTTTCTGTGGTGTTCTTGGTCTGCAGCCCCTCCCAGATAGAGCATTTCTTCATGACACATCCCTCAATCTGGACCGACAGTTCGTGGTTGTTGCAGATGCAACCAACGTCCGCGATGGATGAACATGAGGAGTCGCCAATGAACTCCTTGATGCAGCCATACTGTTGATTCAGAGTCAGTCCGTCAAGTTCGATATCCAGATCCTCGCAGGGGGGGAGTCCATTGCGTGTTGCAGTAACTCACAGGACATTCGCCGTAGGTCTTTCTGGCAATCTGGTCGATTATGTCTTCAGACTGCGCCGAGACGAGGCCGCTGAACGCGGCTAACGCGCTTAGCAGTGTAGTTGCCAGTCTCATGATCAGATAGACGGGCGACACGACTTGTCCGTGTCGAGAACGAATTACAAGAACAGCAAGTCAGGGAGGATTCAAAGTTTTGGACGGTCTAACGAAGTGATTGCCTTGTTGGTATTAAGTAAATATGCAAGGAATTCTCCGAATACGGACCAACTCGCCCGCTCACCCCCCCCCCGGGGGGGGGGCAGGTTTTTTTCCCTTGTCTGTCTCATCATTGCCGGCCAGCTTCCTAGCTCTTTACCATCAAGGCGAATTGACACTAGAACAGAGTCTCTGTTGCAGATAAAACAACTGCCGAAAATTGGGCGACGCTAGCCCCTGAGCTACAAGGGCGGTCCGAGTCCCCGTCGTGAGGCTAGGACCACAGAAACTTACTCATGATCCCTGTGCAAATCATCACAAAAAGGCTGCTAGACCCGTGCCGGTGTCTGCCCCGTATGGGAACGTGGATTTGCCCGCTGGGCTAGCTGGGAACCGTGTCCGCTGGTGTCGGGATGCAGACTTGCCTTGTCGCCCAATGCTGATCACCATCTGCGAGCACAACCTGACCTCCCTGCAAGCGAGCAAGCGATGCTTCTCGCCTCCCTCCTCGCGACAATACCGAGGCTCTGGTCCCTTATTGCTGCGCTCAGGCAAAAGATGCATTCCGCTTATCTGCTAGCCTCCCACGCGATGCATCGCGGATGTGATCTGGACGGGGGTCGAGGATTGCCTGTCGCCATGTCCGCACTGACGGAGAGCTAACGATCGACGGGCGAACGCCGCCTTACCCATCCAAACCAAACAGAGAATGTGCGCCGCGTGGTCATACCTTGGCGTTTGATATCCGCAAACGCCACGTTGTGCCGTCGATGACCCGGCCGATGGTTCGTAATGCCGCAGCTCAACGGCCTTGAGACGCCGCCAGGGTCCCCTGTCATCCTGGATTCGATATTATACTCGTGGAGCGGCAACTTTGGGACCGAATCACCTTTCACCTGGGCACCTGATCTCAGTCATTCTTTCTGTCTTATTGCCGCAGCTATTAGCGACTCGCCACCTTCCGCACCAGGACCTTTGTATCGTAGGCATTCTCAACACTATCCACCATTGTGACGGCGAGCACCACCATGAAGCTCTGCGGCACTGTTCAGTCTTTGGCCCTTGGCCTTAGTTGTTTGGGTGGCGTGACCGATGCTTTCGCGACACCAGAGAACTTCGCCAAGTTGGCTGCCCGCGACGGCCTCGGCTTGAATCAGCTTCTCTCAGGTTTGGTAGATGTGAACCAGAGGACGAAGAATCTGCTTGACCCATGGAGTACTCCTGTGAAAGGTAAACTGCCTGCACGTCTTTGAGCCTGGATGGACACGAAACTTTGCGTGGGGGCCCGCTCTGTGTGATGAAACGAAACTGACATGATACTGGCTCAGTTGACGGCGTCCATGAGTTTATGCCTCCCAAGGATGGGGACCAGAGAGGCCCATGTCCTGGTCTGAATGCCCTCGCCAACCACGGATACATCTCTCGCGATGGTGTTCCGAGTGTAAGTGCACTCCACTCGCCCCTATCTTTGGTTTTGTGTTGTGATATCATGTTCTCATTGTCATCTAGGTCTTGGAAGTCGTCGGTGCTGTCAACTCAGGTACGTCAATGTCGGTAGTATATGTCTTCTAAACAATGTATTGATGCAGGCTTCTCAGTGTACGGCATGGGTCTTGACCTGGCCACTGTCATCGCTGCCATGGGTCTCGTTGGTGTTGGCAACCCTCTCTCGTTGAAGCCCGGATTCTCGATCGGAGGCAAGACGCCCAAGTCCAGTAACCTCCTTGGCAACCTTCTGGGTCTTCTCGGTACGCCTCCAAGTACTTTACCACATGCCCAGCACTAATTATTGGTTTCGTAGGCACTCCCCGTGGCCTCAGTGGCAGCCATAACTGGATCGAGGCGGATTCCTCCAACACACGCGACGATCTTTACGTGACCGGAGATGCGACGACCATGAACATGGACCTTTTTATGGACATCTACAACAACATGGGTGACTCCATCTCGATTGAAGACATGGGCGATCGCGCTGCCCAGAGGCTGAACGAGAGCATTGCTACCAACCCCGAGTTCTACTACGGCCCTTACACCGGTTTCATTGCGCGTAACGCCGGCTTCTTGTTTGCAAACCGTCTCCTGAGCAATCACACGAAGGAATTCCCCTTTGGTGGCGCTATGGGTAAGCTTGATGCGTTCCTACTAAACTAAGATTAGTTTACCTGTTGTGAGCCAATTAACTGATATTTCTGGGAACAGACAAGGAGACATTCAAGAGCTTCTTCGGCGTCACGACTCAGAAGGATGGCAGCCTCAAGTACAACAAGGGCTGGGAGCGCATCCCCGAGAACTGGTACCGCCGCCAGGGCGATTACGGCTTCGTCGAACTGAACCTTGATCTTGTTGCCTGGATCCTCAAGCATCCCGAGCTCGTCAACGTCGGCGGTAACTTGGGCAAGGTCAACAGCTTCTCAGGAGTCAGCATCGAGGACCTCACAGGCGGAGCCCTCAGCGCCGCCACCCTCCTTGAGGGCAACAACCTCGTCTGCTTTGCCCTGGAGATTGTCAAGACCTTTGCGCCCAACTCCCTCTCTAGCCTCTTTACGACTTTGGCGACCCCTCTCAAGATTGTCAACGACGCCCTGCTGGACCCTATCCTCAATCTGAGCTGCCCGGCCATGAAAGAGCTGACGGAGGGGGGGAACGACATCCTCGCGGGTCTCCTGGAGAAGTACCCCGGTGCCAAGAAGAGCGGCTTCGCGCTCTGAAGAACCCAAACAGAGCAGTCTCCACGTAGTTTGGTGCATTCAGGATAGTGTTCACGATAGTGTTAAAGATAGTCATAGCGCAATATCGTCCGAGCACAGCTTGAAGCTGTGAGGACATCCTAATACACTCTTTTGCAAGGCTTTCAGCGCAAGAACAGTTCAAAAAAATTCGAACGCGAGTTGTTGCTTTGATTCTTGGAGTCTGCGTGAGTAGCACTCAGCGATTACTAGTCCTAGCTAATGACATGGACGTCGATTAGATCGAGCCCCCCAAGCTGAGACGTACTACCTAATCGCACACAGTGGCTTTATCTTTCGAGACTCCTCAACTGCTGCCCCGCTGGGAATAAACGCCACAATGTCATGGCGGTTTTGCAGCGGCAAGTGATCCGCATGCTCTCAACATTTTGGCTCAAGTGTCTAAGCGCAAAGTCCCCGACGATGGTTGACCCCGCTACGCCATGGCGCGGAAACATGAACCTAGATTGTCACCGGCAATTATAAACCACTAACCCCACCGCCGCTCGAAACTGTGGGCTCGAGTCTGACCTGGCAATGAAAACCCTGTCTCGGTGTTCCAGTCATGTTGAGACGCGAGCCCTGTGCGCACGGCTTGCAACGTTCAGGGTCTCGACTACTCCGATATGTGCTACGCGAGTTAGCCGATTCCCGGTCCTAAATGGTCCAAGCGGACGAGATTTGGAATTGAGTGAGACAATTGAAGATAACTGATCTGTTTCTGGAGCATACAACGTAGGAGAAGAAAAGTCAATCAGGCAAGATAGTCCGCGCCGGTCACCTCCCCACACTCAGCCTCGGCCTCCACTACGGTGCCGTCAAGGGTGATCTGCAAAGACTCCCGATCTCTAATCCGTGATCGAGGATGTCCGGCACGAGCGGTCTGTGCTTGCCTGAGTCTATCTCTAAACTAATTCTCATTCTCAAGATGGCGCACGTTCTGGCTGCAATGATTACAACCTCGCTACTATGGCATCCCGTGACATGGCGACGTGACATTGGCATCAATAATTTCCATTTAACTTCCGATACCATCTCCAGCAAATCTTTGCGTGATGGCGCTAGTTTCAAGTCCCTTGGTAGGCAGACACTCTCCTGCGGTGGTGATGTTTTGCTTGTAGTTTACTTCTGTTCCGGCTGTTATTCCAGCAGTTATTTCAGTGTATCACGCAGGCGTGCATTTCGAGCCTGAGACTCACTTATCTGGTCCTAGAACAATGACCGGCCCCTATCCTTTACCACCGCCCAGCTTGCTGCTGAGAATTGTCGGCGTCAGACGATATTTGGCGTGCACAGCGATGGTGCTTCGAGATGTGACCGATGACCACAGTGAAAGTAATAAAAAGCCATGATATCATAATAGATTAATTTGGGGCTTTTCCATACATGTTACCACAATGTGCTCTACCTAGGTATCTTAACAAGAGTTTATCAAAACCATGTTACTCAGGCTAGGAACCACAAAGGAGTAGTCTCTGATGTTTTCCCGAACTAGCTGCCAAATTACCTAGTTTCTTGTCTCTATTCCCAGATCAACATGGTCTGAAGGGATGTCGTAATAATTGGTAAGAATAATTGCTGGTCTCCTGAAAACACTCCGTGGTATCTCAAGAGTCCGGCATTGAATGCGTTCTTTACAGGGTAGCAAACGCCTGACGCATAACACCAGGATTATTCCTCCTTTGCTTCAGATTTGTTCGTGAAGATCTTCGATCATTATAACATATAGGTATTATTATATGTGCCAGTACTTTTGTTGCAAGCGATTTTAGCTCAATTGCTTACTCACATAGCAGAGATGCTGAGAAGACCACGCTCACAGAGTGAACTAGGTGGATCAATCCTTCGGGTGATTTCCAGTGACTGGGGGAATGCCTCCGTCAAAGGATATTTCGCTCCTGTTAGAAATGAAGTTTGTCGACATGCATGCTCATTTCTATCATCCCGCAAAACCGTAGAAATAATCGAGTAGGGTGTGGAGAGCCCGGTATTCTTTTTGCACAAATTAAGAAGAGTGTCGCGTGGTTATGACTGTGGCATTGGCATCTCTACACCAGACACGCAATCTTGATCGTCCTGAGACTTACTCATAGGATCTCGAAAGCTCAAGAATACACAAAGCTCTGTTATGCTGCGGAAATAGATGACATCAGCTCGCCTTCGCTTTGATCACTTCTGGATGTGCGCCCTACGCTTGAACCAGCTTTACCCGATCTATCAAGCTTTCTGCAACTTCTGCGCGACCGCAGTATCAGAGTCTGTGTGTGGATTAATCTCTACGTTGCGCCAGCGTGAGAATCGTGGACTTTACAAATCCCAACGCCATAAAGTGGTGCAAGAAGCACCTGATAGATGCTTCTAAACTCACCGTCGAAAATTTAAAACAAATTCGGCCAGCAGATTCCTTTTAAGGATGTTTCTGTTGTCCGCCCACCGCAGTCCTCAAGAGGCCGCGATCTTCGCTCCCGCCGCCACCGCCGATGGTCAACGCTCTCCGATGCACTGAGGCGGCGACTGCGTGTCTATCTGGGTCGGCATGTCACAATCTATTCGTGGAGGGCTCTCTCTCTACATAAGCGGAATTCAGCCGTTGGTCTCATGACATTGCGGGCTTGATTGCCGAGGGTGTGCACGATTATTCGGCACTGGATCCGCATATATACAAGCGATGGAGGCAACGTTAATCGAGTTCCCTGAAGACAGGACGTTTCAAGTACTAGACAAGCAGTACATGGTTGGTGAAAGCTTGCTGGTCGTCCCCATTTTGAATCATGGGAGTCATTCGAGTACTATGTGCCTTGTGGCATGTTAAGGTCTTCTAGATGACAAATAACGCGCCGGTCCAGCGTGGGTGAAGGAGACGCTCGAAACCCTTCATCTTCCCGTGCTAGTCTGTCCCAATCACGCCGTCCTAAGGGGCAGTGACGAGCGTTTCGACTACGACTGGATCTCTAGCCTCCGTAAGTTGGTTGTCGGGCCTTCTGCGAGGGACGAGATTGAAACCAATGTTCCATTGAGCTCAAATTTCAGGAATTTGGACGATTTTGTCTCGATAGATCTTGGCTCCGGCGAAGGCGAACTGAGCGTGACGGGACGTTTCGCGAAACTATCTCTCGTAGTACCTGGTCCGGATTCTCATCTAAAGAAGAAAACGATAGCACAATGAGCAAATCTTGTTATCAGGGCACGTATCAAGGAACATAAGGGCGATCGACCAGTAGCTCTTCCAGTCTGGATTCATAGGTGATAATGAAGGAAGAGATTGCGCTACTCGCACCCAATTTCCGCTGTGCTCGTCAAGTGAAGTAACACCTCTTCCATTCTTGCCACATCCTCTATTGTCCTGTCTGGCTCGAGACTCTTTGCTAGTTCCTCTTTGGTCCCTTCAGCACACTTTGTAGCTATTGTCTTTGCAGCGATGCCAATCTCGTACCTAGACCCTTTCTCAAGACCTTGGCGTCCCAATCGCAGCTTGTCTTCGGATGAGTTGATACTGGTCTCAACTATTTTCTTGCGTCCGGGGTAAAGTGTCGTAAATTCGTCGAGCGTGTTGGGATTCAAGTACTCGTCAGACCCAAATGTGCAAGAGGTGATGGACCCTCGCCACACGAGTTTTTTCGTCTGGACATTCGTGAAAGTCAGTCCGTTCTTAAAGAGAAGACCTCCATCCAGAAGAGGTGAGTCGTTCTTTCGAAATGTGATGGGTGATGAGTGTTCGAGAGTCAGTGCAAGCTGAATGACCATTGGTTCGCTTCCCTCGAGATGAAAGATACGAGGCTTTGCGGAAATTGCGACTTTTACGAGAGGCATCTTTCCGCGATAGAAGAATTGGAGTCAGTATGGTGAAGGCTGGAGTGAGGAGGACCAAAGTGTTTGTGGACGCAGAAGAAACGATATCACAAGCCCTGAGAATCCTGGCCTCCTACAGGCAATGGGACACTGTCGTCGTTGGTCCGAATTCCACTGGTTAATTCGAATTTTTGGTCACACAACAAAGCAGCACTGAGATATTTTTGGATGATACTGCGCCACTTGGGGTTGCATTGTACGCGGCACAGCTATGCATACTTTGGGCGTCCTCAGGCATGAAAAAAGTCGTGATTTGCGCAACTGTGGGCGGGTTTATTCGCTATATGCGATAGAAATCCTCTTGACTACATGTGAGGACCGATTCTAAAAACTGTGCCGTAAAGGAGGATTTGTGAACCGTTCATGACCGGATCGCCGTTGCCAGTTGAGACCAATAAGTTACCAAGAGCGACAAAACGATGGCACATGCAGCACACTCGTCAGAACCTTTGTTTCACTGCGCCTCGTCATGTTCGCGGAGACAACTTTTTCAGTCGCATCTTGTGCTGATCTTCCTCCGATTATGAAGTCATCTGTCCTTGCTACCAAGAGGCACAGTAGATCCATCAGTGTAGATCGTTAATACAATGACATGCCAATATCTTTTGCTCCTTGACTCTTGGAAGTAAATCGCGAGCTGAATCATTGTGAGAATAGAAGTATTTGCGACTAAGCAAACTGCGCCGCAATATCGTCGCATATTAAAGGATCTGAGACTTCCCTCTCCTTCCCACCTACCAGCATCCAAGGCGCCGAGTCACTCCTGTTTTTTTGCTTACTTCTTCAAAAAAAGAAAAAAGCTTTCACGATACTTCGAAAAACCTTGCACAATGAAGTTTATGACTATCACTCTGTCCTTGATTCTGAGCCAGCTTGGCCCGGTCCATTCCGTGCCTGTTCAAGAAGACAGTGTTTCTGTCTCACCCAACGTGTAAGTGGCAGGCGTGGCCCCTTACTCCTAATGTTTCAGTGAGCCTTCGGAGCCTAATCATTCACACTATACCAGTCAGAAGAGAGCTGTTCGTTGGGACTGGGACAAATCTCGCCCCAATGGCGACAAGCAAGACAAAGTAGTCCGAGCTTGGTCCGCAGCCCTGGACATGGTTCAGGACGCTCTCGACAGCTCGGACTCGGATTACAGTGATGAGGTGACAAACCGGTATTTCGACGGGGCCAACGAAGCATTCGGCATTTACGCCGTACTTCAGGCTATCGTGGGTCCAAACGGCGATCCAGCCGGCGGTCCCGCCCTCAATCAGGTCCTGATCAGCAACCGGGACTTTGGCAACGACAGGTGCACAGAGAGGGGCGTGCTGGCTTATGCTGCCAATATCGAGCTCGAAGGCAAGCCATCTTGCTTGATCAAGCTTTGTGACAAAGCATACGAGTGGCCGCTGGCTGAAGACGTCAAATGCGATGATCTCGGCGACAAGGTCAGCAAGGAAATGAATCTACTGGCGGGGATATTTGTTCACGAGCTCACGTACGTGCACCACTTGCATCAACATGTATCGAAGAGTACTGACCTCGTCTTTAAGCCATTGCGATAACATCGGCAAAGAACATCTGCAAGGGAACAGCGTTGTTGACCACGGCAAGGACGGGTATGGGCCGCTGAACGTGGTGCGTCACGGTAAGGGCAACAGGTTCAAGTCGCTGTTCAACGCGGACAGCTACAGATGGCTGGTGACAGAGTTCTTCTGGAGGGTCCAGTGCAACAAGAGCTTCAAGCAAGCGACGAGCAACGATGACTATAAGAGATGCGACGAGGACGACGGAAGTTGCACGATCCAGTGATCTCGCTCAGCTGATGGGAAGCACAAAGTGCGCGACATCATGACCAATGTTTAATCTTTTCTATTTTCCTGCGATTCGAATACTGCTTACCATACAAAAATGAATATAAAAGAATTCAAAGATGCTATTACTGCTTGCACTTGGACGGTAGAATAGACGGTCGTTGAGTCCGACATGCGTTGAGAGGGTATCCTGATACGACATTCCCGTGCGTCAGGCTCGCGTAGAGCTTCAGACACCACAACTCTTCGTTTGAGATTAAAATCACCGGACTAAGGACGGTGCACGCTTAAGCTGGACATGTGGTTGTGCCTTATCGACTCAAGTCACGTTCCACGTCCAGAGCTTGTCGTGATTCACGCGCCCCCCGTCACGTCACCAGCCCTGTGATTGCC
>JAXOUE010000140.1:0-61322 GCA_036250105.1 Parasarocladium wereldwijsianum | reverse complement strand
CTGAGCCGACGGTGGACAACCTCCCTTTTTCTCGATAGTGCCGCTATAAAACATGCTATCGTGAGCCGGGACCAGCCCGTTGGCTTCCGGAGACCTCGCCGACCAGGAAGAGGAGGAGAGGGGGGGGGGGCTGGTAGGCTGTGTGAGCGATAGCGATAGGATGGTCACGTGAGCGCCGTAAAAGAGACGCTCCACTGGGGACTGAGTCAGGCCTGAGGCAGACAGAAATTTGACAGCCCAGCCGACGATGTTTCGGCGTCCACAAGCTTCATGACTCCACCACTACGATTATCGTTCCCTTGGGTTAGTCGGGCATTCGGTGTTTTGAGACCCCACGAGCAGACATTGTGTACACGTGCAAAGCATTCCCGTGAGCCCTTTGCTTCCCCAGAGTGTATTCGCTTCCAAGCCTCGCCGTAGCTTCACGAGTGGCACGCCCGCAACGCAGCTGGGGACAAAAAGCCATCCGTGTTCCTCGGTCTGCTGGCACGCATGCAGACCATCAGGAAATGGCTCGTGAAGAGCGCATTATGGTGACGATCCCTCTCATACGACCGGAAGACTAGCCTCGTTTTATTATCACTGATTTTTCCCTTTTTCAGGATAGCGCATTGTGCTCTCTGGTCTGCCGTCTGTCGGTTCCTTTGCGTTCGACATGCGTGCAATGCACTTGTGTGTGTGCGCGAATTGCGCAAGGGGGCTTTCCCACTGGATGCTATCCGCGTCCCGGATGTAATCCCTGTTCGAATATCCCTGGAGGAGAGAAAGAACCTTGTCAGGCGGAAACTTTGATACCTAGCTTGGGCGGCCGAGCCGGGACCGCGAGCAGCTTAAACTTTGCACAGCCCGCGAGAACTTTAGCATTTGCGAACCAGAAAAGCGAGACCTATTCGGGGCTCAATGCACACGATCGCTTTGCACGCTATGGCATTTCAAATGCGCACCATTGGCACTCATTTTCATGCCCTTGATGTTTGTGCACAGCTTTTGCACCCCAACCCCAGCACCGTCACTCGCTCGATCGGAAGAATTTCGAAATACGGGCCAAGCTCCCCCAAAGTCCGCGAGATCGGCGCTTCATCGATCATGATGCATTATGTAAGTCGACAGGGCCGTAGCTGTGGATGACGATATTCCCAATTGAAAGGTTGGAGCTCCGACGATCGCTCCCCCTCTTGGAGCGAATGATAGAGAAAAAAAAAGCAACCCACTCTCATTCGGGTGTGGGAAAACAAACCTCGCTTCCCCGTTCCTGGGGGTTTTTTTTTTTTCTTTTTTTTTTAATTTCCTGACGTCACTCTAAGCGGGCTAGAGTGAGAGAGAGAAAAAAAGGTTCGAACCAGGGCCGTATACTCGGGTCCCTTGTCAGGGCAAGGAGGGCAGAAGAAAAAGGATGATTGGTGATGGCTACGGACAGTCCTCGGGAGGGCGGACGCCAGGCCGTAAAAAATGGACAGACATCAGCGGCTGGCTGCCCGGCTGGCTAGCTTTTTCCGTCGTCCCGGGTGGCTGACGCAGTGGCGCAGTGGTGTTAGCGGTTTGTCCTGATATTCGCGCTGTGAGTCTGAATCCGCTGTTCGATTGATGGTGTAGGGTAGGGATTTGGCAGCCAACAGTGATGGAGAAACCCTGTCCCACCGCCATTTGCGTTCAAGTATCATCACAATCACATCACTGACCCTTGCTACTGTGAAGGCTGCATCTTTACTTTTCTTGATGATTGATTTGATATGAAATATTCCTTTGGGCAATGACCAATGGCACATGTGCCATGTGGCAGCCTGAGAGCTCATGGTGTCTGAGGCCTCGGGCCTCACACGAGCAAGTGCACATCAAGGTTACCTGCATCTCTGTAACCCAGCCCTGTTTGCCAGGAAATTGATAGGTTCGCGCGCAATATGAACCTGTATTCTTGCTACATTCGCGGCGGTTAACATTCTCACCGCATGTCCATTTTCCAATAAATTGTGACGCTGCCTGATCTTCGCCAAGGCAGGACTGCAGGCCACGTCGGTGACAGCAGCCCAGCGACCTCACCGACCGGCCATGGCCCTCGGTTCCAGCACCCTCTGCGCGTTTGCGCAGACACGTGGGACAAGTAGTCCAAACTGGTCACAAAGCTGAGTCACAACACTCTGGGGCCGTCTGTCGTGCTGTGGTTTCCCTTCTCTGTAATTTCGGTGGGATTGAGTTGGGTTTGCACCGGCATGTGCCCTGTCGTCCCGTTTGAAGGCTGATAGCATCAAGTTCTCGCAGCGCCAATGCTAAGGAGTTCTTGCCACTAGATCACTGTGCCGTCCGGTCACAAGGTCCAAGGGGTCGCGAGGATCATTTCACCATCTCACGACATCCGAGACGGTGGCCCATTGCACCATCGTCCCGCATATCGAGGGTCGCCTAGCTGGCGCTGTTACGCTACGCAGTTGGCAGTCGGAACTAACGCGCCAACCAAAACTTGCGAGACATACAATGGATGGATAGAGAGAGAGAAATCTAGCCGAGATTCAGTGCAAGCTAACTGGATCACAAAGCCCAGACAGACTCATGGGCGCATGTTGGCTACGTATTTGCACCAGTGGACTTGTTAGTTTAACACCAGTATATTGGCGGGTGGGTCCAGGGTAGGACACGATATTGAGGCACAAATCTGAGCGTTAGGCCGACGTCGTTGAAGGGCAAGACTTGCGGCTGAGAACATCAGTGCTCATATCCATTATGACGATTACCACCTTTGGAATACATTCAATCCCGGCGATAGTAGGTGTGGACACAAACCGACACGCATCAATAAACAGAGCTGGCTCGAGTACCGGCTGCTGGTTCTTGAAAGCTGAAACAACCATGATAGCGTGTAATTTTTTTGCGCCACAACTGCACATAATGTAAGAATGAGGCCCCTCAACAAAACATCGAGTCCATGTCGCAGTTGCGTCCTTAGAGCAGAGTGAATCCCGCCCAAGGAAGCAAGGTACAGTGCGAGATGAAGCATTCTGCACAGTCCAACGTTATTGTGTAGAAGGCCCTGCAGCGTACAACTAGTCATACAGCCAGGAGTTCTCTGCACGATTGCAATCACCTCTTCGGGGAGGGTTTATCCGTGCTTAAAATGCAGCCAAGGACTCGAGAAATGAGACCAATGGCAAATGACGTTTTGGCGCATCCAGTCATAGAAGGTTCTAAAAGTGACGGCGCACCCTGCCGATCTCGGAGAGGGTAGGACCCCGCCCCCGCCCCAGAATTTTGGACCTCCAATGCCTCTCCCTTCCAGGTGTACTGAACAGAGCAGAACGGAATCGTGGAAAAAGTTGTTCACTTTTGATCCTTTATCATCATCTCTCACCTTCCTTTCATCAGTCAATTGAATCCGCATTTTTGTCGTATTTCTTTTGATCATCACAGAACCCTCACAATGCCTTCTCAATCGTACGTATCCCCAATGTGAACAACCAAAGCTTTGGGACCAAAGGTTAACGAGATCACAGAGTTCTTATGCTGGGTGCTGGCTTCGTCACCAAGCCCACCCTCGACGTCCTTTCTGAGGCTGGCATTCCCGTCACCGTCGGTACGAATATCCTTCATAACTGCCCTCCTCCATCACACATTTGTCTAACGATTGAGCGTCAGCCTGCCGTACTCTCGAGTCAGCAAAGTCTCTCTCTGCCGGTGTCAAGTCCGCCACCCCCATCTCCCTCGACGTCAACGACGATGCCGCTCTCGACGCTGAGGTCGGCAAGCACGACCTTGTCATCTCTCTCATTCCTTACACCTTCCACGCCACCGTCATCAAGTCCGCGATCCGCATGAAGAAGCATGTCGTCACCACCAGCTACGTCTCTCCCGCCATGATGGAGCTCGACGCAGCTGCCAAGGAGGCCGGCATCACCGTCATGAACGAGATCGGCATGGACCCTGGAATCGACCACCTCTACGCCGTCAAGACCATCGAGGAGGTTCACAAGGCCGGTGGAAAGATCACCTCCTTCCTCTCCTACTGCGGTGGTCTGCCCGCCCCCGAGGCTTCCGGAAACCCCCTCGGCTACAAGTTCTCCTGGTCCCCCCGCGGTGTGCTCCTCGCTCTGCGCAACGCCGCCAGCTTCTACCAGGACGGCAAGGTCCAGAACGTTGCCGGTCCCGATCTCATGAACTTTGCCAAGCCCTACCACATCTACCCTGGCTTCAACCTCGTTGCCTACCCCAACCGTGATTCTACCCCTTACAAGGAGCGCTACAACATCCCTGAGGCTCAGACCATCATCCGTGGATCCATGCGCTACGGCGGCTTCCCCGAGTTCGTCATGGTCCTCGTCCAGATGGGTTTCCTCACCGAGGAGGAGGCCGACTTCTGGAAGTCCCCCATCGCCTGGAAGGAGGCCACCCAGAAGCTGCTGGGCGCCAAGTCCTCCTCTGAGGCGGACCTTGTCGCTGCCATCGACGCCAAGGCCAACTTCAAGAGCCCCGAGGAGCGCGAGAGGATCCTCGCCGGCCTCCGCTGGATCGGCGTCTTCTCCGATGAGAAGATCACCCCCCGCAAGAACCCCCTCGACACCCTCTGCGCCGCGCTCGAGAGCAAGATGCAGTACGCCGAGGGCGAGCGCGACATGGTCCTCCTCCAGCACAAGTTTGGCATTGAGCTCGCCGACGGCACCAAGCAGGTTCGCACCTCTACTCTGTGCGAGTACGGCAGCACTGAGCCCAACGGCTACCAGGCCATGGCCAAGCTGGGTAAGTCCATCTCTTGAAAAATAAAGCGGGAAGTATGTGATTGATCAGAAGCTAACGTACGCTAGTTGGTATCCCCTGCGCTGTTGCTGTCAAGCAGGTCTTGAACGGCACACTCTCGGAGAAGGGTATCCTCGCTCCCATGTCCTCCAAGATCAACGACCCCCTGATCAAGCAGCTCCACGAGGAGCACGGTATCTACATGGAGGAGAAGATCGAGGCGTAAATAACGCGCATTATTTTAACGAGCATGTCATGATCAATGATAAAGAAAATGGGATTAGGCTAGGTAAAACAATGAAGAATAGACGACGGCTACAGAACGTCGGAAATATGTTAACATATATGCACTGGTCATTGGGATTATGAGTTGAATTTTGGTTAGTATGTCGAGTTAGTAGAGAAACATGCACGGATAAGGTCACAGCCTCCAAGGCGGTACTTTTTTGAAGGTAGCCTGCTTCTTGTTAGCCCTCGATTCCCCGAGTTCTTCCATCAGACGATCGAATTCAGTGTCAAAGTCATTATCGACGGAAATGTCCGCCCGTTTGACAGCCTTGCCGTCCATGTCAGTACAAGCATCAAAGGGCCCCTCGATCGCACGAGAAGCCATTGCGCTCCTGCGCCCCTCGTCATCCCGGAACGTGCCGTTGATGACGGCCAGATCGCGTATCTGCTTCTGCTTTCTCTCGTTCTGTGCGTCGGGCTTGCTGATGGCGTCGTTAATGACCTGCTGCACGAGACGCACCGCGCTGTCCAGCTTGCCTTGCGTGTCGGCGGTGATGAGAGCGTGGAGGGGTCGGTAGTAGTCATCATCGTTGGCTGCACTCCTCCCGCCGCGCGGACATTTCCCGTCCTTGGTGGCGCCCTTACCGCGGACGGCGATGGTGGCGTCGGTCTTTGCCTCCATGACTTGGAGGCTCGTGCCCCGGGGCCCGAGGATCTGTCCGATGAACTTGATGTCCGGATACTCTGCCTGGGGGATCGGCACGCGGGTTGTCAAGCGTGTAGGACGACGGTAGCAACCGCTCGGGGGCTGGTACGAGGGAATCTGGGCCATCAGCGAGTTAAGTTTGGCATTGCGCTCTGTTTCCAAGACGCGGCGGTGACGCTGGATGCGGGTGTTTGTGCGGCGGCCAGTGACGTCGTGTTCCGGATCAGGAGATCTGTCACGGGCCGAGCGCGTCTTGTTCTGCGCATCGGCATGCAATAAAGCGTCGGGCTGCTGCAGCTGGGAGGTGATCTCGCGGACGCGAAAGTGAGCGACGTAGGCTTCGAGCTGTTCGGGAGTTAGGGAGGTGCTGGTGATGGCAGTGGGCAAGAGGTTGCCGTTAGTGTCTGTCACGGGCAAGGCCGCAACTGCAGACCATCGGGAGATTCGCGCAGAAGTCATGGTGAGATGGTCTGAGAGAGAGAAAGAGAGAGAGAGAGAGAGGCTGTTCATGAGATGGTCAATCGGTGGAAACCTGCGCCAGAAATGATGAGCGAGCTGGAAAGACTGCCATCAGTTGGGCAAATGCAAGGTGTTCTTATAGGTGACTCACCGCAGTCAATACAGATTTATTGACTCTGACCGACTTGATTACAAAAAGCATGGAAAGAAGACTTGGAAAGTCTTTTGACTTTCTGTTTTGTCTGGGAGGGGACGATCATAACTCTGTCAGCTGCTACACGAAGGTACGAAACGGAAGTTGCCAGCACAGCGTGGTCGCTCCTCCCGCCGTCCTGTGGTGCCCCAATTCTTGAAACTGTTTTCGTTCCTATAAAAGCCATCTTTCTTCGCATAATTCTCTGCGTGATCAGCCACAGCAGCTTATTGACAATATCTCGGGCGAGGATCGACGCTACGCTCTCCGCACAGCAACTGCCCACAGGCCAGCACGTCCACAACGGAGAACCGCAAGAAAGAGAACGCACCACCCTCGAGCTCATCTCAGGCCAAAGAACCTGCGCGGACCAGTGCTTCTATCAACAAACCTGGGAACGAGACCGTTCTGCCTCTGATGCAATCTCAAGCGACTGGCAACCCTACCTCAGGTGCTTCCCGCGCTTCCGGACCCTACCTTCGTCACATCACCATGCCTTTCGAGTACGGCAAGTCTGGAATTGTTCCCACAGGCGAGAACCTAGAACGTCTCAAGCAGATCTTCCCAGGTGTACGATCTGTCAACTTCGGGCCAGGTTATATCGAGTTCATCTTTCGCACCTTGCCGCCTGGGCCTTATCCCCTAACAGTTGCGGGCGCTGTCTGTCTCGTACGCGATGTCAATAACCCTGCTCTAGGGACGGCAGCGCTGCGTGCACAGGGGGCTCAAGGGAACAGGGGAGTAAAGCTTCTTCCGGAGGTCAATGCCGTCAACATGGTCTTTACACCAAGCTCGTTGCGTGGGCTCTTTGACTCCATCTTCGCTGCCCTTCGAGGCTACCTTCCCGCATTGAAGGTTCAGGAAATTATCATCAAGGCGGGCAAGATTTTGAACGTGATCGTCGACGACAGCGTGGACCTCGTCACGGTCCGGGATCAGAAGCCGCTGCCTAGCTGGGTCGCCGGCCTCTTCACCCTGTACTTGAACAAGAAAGATGTCCCAGTACCTAAGGAGCTTGCACAAAGGGCCGTTAAGCCGGACTGGCGCAGTGGGGTTGTCGATGACGAGCCGTACAGTACTCTGCGACCTGGTGTTCTCGTAAGCAGCAAAGCCAATGCGGAGGAAACATTGACCACAACAAGCGGCGTTCTGGTCAAGGACCCGCAGGGCCATCAATTCATGACCGCAGCAAGCCACGGCGTCGGTCCAGACGAGACCCTTTTCCAACGTCTCCCCCTCGATGGGGCCCGGATCGTCGGACGCGCTGTCCTTGAGATCAGCTTCACCGACATTGCGCTCATCAAGCTCGCTGACAATCGAGAGTTCACCAACGAGCTGTTTGAAGAACCTGCGGGCATCGACAGCGGGCCTCAACACCGTCTGACTCGTCTTTGGGGAGGATCACCAGACGACACATTGCAAATTCTCGACACTGTTCACATGAACAGCCCATTTGTAGGACTTGAGGAAGCAGTACTTTATGGAGTCAACGCCAAACTGCATGAAGAGCCTACTGACCATCCAGTGGAGAAGGAGCTTGCATACTCTGTTATGTTTTGGTATTGGTCTGGTCGGGATGCTCACTTCGCGGCTAGTCTCTGCGGCAATGCAATCTGGGACCAAGAGGGACGTGTGGTAGGGTTCTTTCGTTACGGGGTTGTTGAGGGTCAGAACCGCGGAAGTTCGGTTGCTATCAATGTAGACGAGCTTGTCAAGGCTGGGTATAAGCTAGCTTGAGACGCCCAGACATGCCACCGCTGCGTGACTAGCTAGTTGACCAAGAGAAAAATAGTAGCTGGTTTGTTTCTTTCAGTTTCACCAGATCGTCCCATATTTCCGTGGTCTACAGCTAATCGACTACAACATCATGTGAGATGATATCTACAAATAGATACGGTACGGGATTGAGATAGACGCCTTGACGCAGCGGCTTGAATTATTGTATTTGATTGGTGGATAACCGCCTCAGGCTGAATCCCGGGCCCCACTCATAATCTGTGGTCCGCTCGGCTCAACGTCAGCTTCCATCAGGATTCCATCCCAATCCTTTCATCAAAAAGCCAATTTCCTTCTCACTCTCTTCTTTAACGACATTGAGCGTGGCTCGTCTCTTTCGACAACTCACACGCTGGGTCTACATGATCAACATTACCATCACACCGTGAGCGAGCGACGCCGCGCTCACCATGCTTCCACACAAAGCATCCCCCGAGGATGCCTCCATCCTACCCCGGACCAAAGACCGCTACGATGACGAGGAGAAACCCTCATCTTTCGCGACCCCCACGGCCCGCCGCGGCGGCAATCGCGACAAGATTCGATGTCTCGACGGTCTGAGAGGCATTGCCTGCCTGCTCGTCTTCAACTACCACTTTCTCTGGCCGTGGACCCCGGCCATCATGCTGGGTTACGGCGCGCTCCCGCCACGTGCCCCCGAGCCCTACGAGTCCTGGATATCATACCCCATCCTCTGTCTCCTCAATCGGGGCAGGCCGATGGTCGCCATCTTCTTCGCTATCAGCGGGTACGTGCTGTGCCGCCATATCCTGCGGGCCATCCACGAGAAGAGGGTCGAAGGCGCGTACCAGGCTCTCTCGAGCTCCGTATTCCGGCGTGCGTTCCGACTCTACCTGCCCCCGACCATCTCCATGGCCATTGTGGCCGTCCTGGCCCAGACGGGCGCCTTTAGGTCCGAGTTTGCCGTCTACAAGGGCCCGGACTCGAAATACATCAACGGCACCGTGACCGTGGGCAAGATCCTGCGCGAGCACCACGAATGCGCCAACGGCACCGTCATGGTGACCGGACCGATGGGCGTGGCAGAGTACCTCAACGTTCCGGACCCTGCCATTCTCGCAAACGCGTCGGACTGGGAAGGCCAGCACGTCTGCGTCAACTCGACCAACAGGGCTTTCAGCCCCGCCTTGCTCTACACCATTCCCGACCCGGAGAAGCGCTACAAGGCAAATAAGACGGCCATCAAGCTGGGTCTGGAGGAGGACCTGACAGAGGACTACGCGGCCGTTGAAGAAGCCTTCTACGACAAGCTCATGGGCATCAAAAAGTCGCAGAACCAAACAAAGACGCTCACAAACTCTACCAGAGGGCGCACCCAGCGCATCGAACAGGAGCTTAAATGGATCCAGTTTGGCGGTTCCTGGGAAGAGCACCCGTTTATCCACCCCAACCTCACCTACGCCGCGCAAAACTTTACGAGATCGTACGCTGAGTGGGCGAACCCGTTCAACTACGGGCACTACCACCCGCGGTACGACCCTCACACGTTCACGATCCCCATGGAGCTGCGGGGCAGCATGCTCCTCTACGTGTTCCTCCTCGGCACGGCCGCGCTGCAGTACAAGTGGAGGCACAGGCTGGCCTGCTTCCTGAGCGCGTACAGCATTTTCATCGGACGGTGGGACATGGGCATCTTTATGGGGGGGATGGTGCTGTCGGAGAGGGACATTCGGTCGGCCGAGGACGAGCCGCGGCGGGACGGGTCGATGATCCCCATTGCGCCGCGGGGCCGCGCCGGTGCTGGCTTTTGGAAGTCACCGGCGGGGCGCAGGCTGAGCCGGTGGATGACGATCGTGCTGGCGCTGTACCTGCTCTCGTACCCGGACTCGGGCGCCGAGTACACGCCGGGGTACGTGTTCCTGGCGACATGGTTCCCAAAGTACTACATCCCGTTGTCTGGGTGGATGTTCTACCAGGCCATCGGCGCCCTGCTGCTCCTACCGTGCATCCTGCGATCGCCGGCGCTCGTGTCGATGCTCGAGTCGCCGCTCGCGCAGTACATGGGCAAGATCAGCTTCAGCTTCTACCTCATCCACGGGCCGGTGCTGCACTGCCTGGGCTTCTGGGTCATGCCGCGGTTGTTTGACCGTTTCGGGCAGGGGCTCATGGCGTACGCTGTTGGGTACATTATGCTGCTCGGCTTGTCGCTGTGGCTATCGAATATCTGGTGCCGCAAGGTGGATGGCTGGAGTGTGGGTGTCGGCAAGAGGGTGGAGAAGTTTATGATGGAGGGGATTTGAGTCGCGAGAAGGGGAGGGAAGGATTTGATAGAGATACAATGCTTGTTTGTGGTGCATCGCCTGGCGCATTTTGCATTGAGTTGATGACTTTTTGATTCGTAGAGTCTTGACAGTTACGGGATGGGGGGACCGGGATCCCCATGTGATAGATATATATGTCTACTATCCACGTATCGCTGTCAATGCCGTGTCTTTACTCTGCTTAAATCGTCATCTAATTGTTTGCATACTTGCAGATTGCCTTGGTTGTACGAATGTGACCTTGAAATACCTGGCAGCAAGACAGTGAGCGAGCAGAGTCACGTGACAAGGTGTCTATTTTTGGAAACAGAACGCCAGCTTGTCCAGTCGACACGATCTCTACAACATCGGCAGAATTCGTAGCTATGGGCAGCGTTTAATATTCCATCTATGCCGAAACAAGTCTCATTCCAGTGAGACCAAACTCTCAAGCAAGAAACAAAGAAGAAAGTTGTCATCAAAAGAGCCGACGGAACCGTTTCCGGCCCCGATCCACATGACGTCAGTCGACAACTGGTAAAGACGCCCCTCGTGTCCACCGTCCTCGTAATCGTGCTTTGTTAGAGCCTCGATAGTCGAGAAGCACGCTCCTTGTTTGCCAAGATCTTTGCAGTGGATAGTGAAGGGATCCAGTGCCCAGTGACGAGGAATTGATGCTCCCAATCAGGGAATTCGGCTGGGGCTTTTAAGCATCGGTGCGTGCGTTAATGTGCGTAGATGTTTCTGTTGTCAACTTGTAAGAGGCAGTAAACGCGACTGCTGTCGATCACATGCTTTTGACGTAACCTGCACACCATTTATCACAGCGACACTGACGCATTGGCTGGTGAAGCTAGCTGCAAGCGTCGTGATCTTCCTTGAATTGGCTCGAGTGAAGGTGGGTGCCGGCCATCTTTGTCCGTGTGGACAGCTCTTTTCCCCTCTCTCTAATCTGCGTCAACGTTTGTCTTTTTCTATTGCATCAAATTACTGTGGCAGACACGAGAGTCGACATTCCGACAAGATGCTGCCAGACGACGACCAGACCGAGCCCGTGAAGGCTCCAGAAACACCATACGCCATG
Source organism: Parasarocladium wereldwijsianum (assembly GCA_036250105.1). Lineage (NCBI taxonomy): Eukaryota > Fungi > Ascomycota > Sordariomycetes > Hypocreales > Sarocladiaceae > Parasarocladium > Parasarocladium wereldwijsianum. The sequence goes on along the minus strand of JAXOUE010000140.1, from coordinate 49,896 downwards.
CAAAACGACGACCAACCACCCCAACTTGTCACCGATCATCAGGGCGCGGCACCCACCGACTCCCACGAGCTGGCCGCGCAGACCGTCCACCCACCGCCAGACACTGAGATCGAGCAGATCCCCAGAGGCGCTGCCCAGATCGAGCACGACCACATCGAAGTCCGTGACCTGGGCTGGACGGATGACGCTGTCGCCGTCCCGACGCCCCTCGTGGGCGGCCTGCGCAACGAGGAGCTGTGGACGCTCGTCCGTCGCTTCGACAAGCAGGTATTCCACGTCAAGCAGACGACCGTCATGCCCCTCGGTGGCCTCGACATGAACATTGCCGAGGACGAGGCCTTCTCCCCCGTCAAGGGCCGCGCGCAGCTCGAGCGCCTCTACATGGTCGTCATCGTCTCCCTGCTCGCCTTCTGGAAGCATATCGTGCGGCTGCGGTCCTGGCGCGAGAAGCGGCGCAGTGCGGCATTTCTGTCGGTGTACACGGTGGCGTGGTGCCTCGACGTTGTCGTGCCGACGCTCGTCTCGTTTGTGATGGTGCTGATCCTGTGGAGGGAGAGCAGGGAGTACTGCTTCCCGCCTGTGCCGCTAGGACTCATCAGCACAAGGACGGGGGGGTTGCAGAAGCCTGCTGCGGGAGTACTGGCGAGCGAGGGGAGCGTGACGGGCGCGCCGGAGAAGTTTGAGGGGGAGGCGCTGGAGCAGGAGGCGCATAGTTTTGTCAACAGCATCTCGGCTGCCTTCTCGGGGGTATGTCTTTCTACCGCCCTCCACTCAATTCTTTCGCTACGGTCGGAGGGAAGGATGAAAGTATGCTGACAGCCTACAGTTGATTGTGAGCACCACCGCCGGTAAACACCCCAGCGAGGACGTCCAGGATGGCAACACGGCTCCGAACCCTACAGAGATCACAGACATGATCGGCGACGCGCGCGACAAGACAAAGGGCGAGATCCCGACGGTCGAGCACAACCGCGCAAAGAAACCCATCGCCGACGCGGTCTGGTCCAAGGCACGCCCCGCGATGCACCTCATCAGCTCTCTCGTCGACACCTGGGAGCGCTTCGCCAACGCTCTCTCGCCCACGCCCCCCTTCCCGACCCTGGCGCCCCGTCTGCGTCTCGCTGGCGTTCTCCTCCCCATCCTTCTCATGTCGTTTACCGGCAGCAGCTACGTCTTTGCCAAGCTGTTTGGGTTCGGGTTCGGGTTCGGGTTCTTTGGCGATCCGATCATCACCCCCGGCCTGGCGTGGCTGAACGCCAAGTACCCTCGGTGGAAGGAAGCGCTGGAGATGAGGAGCGGGATTCTCAAGGGGATCCCGACGAACGCGCAGCTGACGATCACACTGCTCAGGGTGGGTGAGAGGGCCAGGGCGCCGGTGCCGCCGCCGCCGACGTCTGATGTGCCGGCCCCTGTGAAGGCACACGTCGATGCCGAGGACAATATTAAAAACTTGGGTACGTTGGGCCTTTTCATGTTTTCTTTCCATCCTTTTGCATGCCCCAGCCAGGCCCTTGCTGATAATACACAGACGGCGTCACCGAAGAGGAGCTCCACAAGGCCGTCACCGCCGACGACGACCTCAAACAGGAGTACCGCTCGCCCTGCAACCCCTCGCAGCACAAGCTCAAGAAATCCCAGCGCATCATCAACTTTATGCGCGGCCTCGCCAAGGGCGGCGTCAACACCGCTCTCGCAGCCGATAGAGCCCACGCGCTCGCGGGCGGCAAGCACGCCAGGGAGCGGCGCGGGGTGGTGAATCACTCGGATCACTCCCCGCCCACGGGACCCGTGTGCTTCCCGGCGCGGTACAAGGGGAAGAAGGGACGGGTTTACATCACCGAGACGGCCACGACGCCGGCGCTGAGCTGGCGGGAGGGTGATGGGGTGATGGGGTCGGGGACCGTCGAGCAGGACGGCGTGGGGGATGTGCTGGAGAAGGGCGGTGATCTCAAGGACAGGGAAGGCTGGACGGTCGCGGTGGAGGACATTAGCGAGCTGAAAAAGGTCGGCGGGCTCGGCTGGAAGACAAAGATTGTCGTGGGCTGGAGCTTGGGCAAGGAGGTGATGGATGGGCTGGTGGTTGTGGCGGGGGGTAAGGAGAGGCATCTTGCTGCCGTGCACCGCAGGGATGAGGTTTTCAACCGTTTGCTGAGTATTGGGAAGCAGATGTGGGAGTGCTGGTGATGGTAACCTCCGTCAATGAAGTGATGAGATACGACTTTGCACGGCGCAGGCTGATGGAAAATGCCCACGAGCCACTAGGGCAGGGGAACATGATTTTACGGAGTTGGAAAAGCTTTGGTTTCAAGATACTATGCTCGCTAGAAATGCTTCAAACGCTATGCAGCGTAGCAAAACACTGCGGTTGGAAACTTACATACGTGCATTATCCCACATCTCATTGCAATAGTGGAGGTGAGTCTCGCAGAGCAGACCCGTCCGTCGTCACTTGATAGGAACCCAGCATCGGCAGTCTGGGATTCTCTGGCGGCTGCTCGTCGTCATCATCACCGTCATACTCTTCCACCGTCGCTTGACACCCTGGATTCATCATCCGAAGGTACTCCCCCGCCTGTACCTCCATGTTCCTCATCTGGTCCTCTGACCAGTCGGGAACACTTCCCAGGTCATCATCGTCATCTATGACCTCTTCATACTGCAGCTCTCCCACCCACATCCCATCTTCCACTTCATTCACACTCATATCCGTATCCTGGTCATTCCCGGACTCGCTGCTGTGCACTGCATAAATCTGCCCCCACACATCCGAACCCATCTGCGGCTGTGACTGAGCGAAAGAAGCAGCCGGAAAGTAATTCTCCTCCATAGCAATAGCCATACGGCGGTTCCTCTCGTGGCGATCCCGCAGCCTCTGGAGATACTCATCCTCGGGACAGTCCCAGGGGATGCCGTCGTGCATGCACGTGTCCGGAAAGCAGGGGCGGTCCCGTTTGCGAGTGCCGAGGGGCGAGTTGCAGGTTGCGCAGTTGAGGCGGTGGAAGGCGGGGATGTAGCGGACGGAGACGTTCATTTTGGGGATTTAGAATCGTCTGTTAAAACGATCAAGGGGCCTGCCCTTCTTCTCACCTTTGGATTAGTATACGGTTGTTGCGGGATGAATAGAAACGTCAGAATACTCAGAGCGAGCGCGACTCTCCGAGCCTGGTGGTTACAAAGTGAAGAAAAAGTTGATGCTCTGGTAAAATGACAGGTTACAAGTCGATTTTGACGGTATTTGGGGTTCATATATCGGGGCACGCTTGGTCTTTGATAGTTTGAGGCCGAAATTTCACAAGGATCCTTTCAATCCTTTTGAGTCCTTCGGATTGAAATGCCAGTAGCTCCTTTGTCAGTGGGCTTCTGAGATTGTTGTAACCATAACCGCAGTAAAAGTAGCCTCTTTTATCCTTTGTTGTCTCGCTCGTAGAGAGCGCTCAAATGACCAGTTACCGTCCTTTGTCAAGGTCCTCTAGAGGATCAAATGCTCGCCTTTGGCATGCACAGCCCTGGTGTTGACTTTCCTTTTCAAAGAGCGAGCTTGGTAAAGAGAATACAGATGGATCCAAATATGCGATATCAATCAGTATCTTGAGCAATTTTGGTTCCTCGACCGAGCACGGAGAACCCTAGTGAGGCTCAGCGGCAGAAACCCTTGAAGAAGAACTCCTGCTTATTGCGGAAAAATAACGTCGTCCAGCGCTACGGGAATAAGACAGCACAAGAAGCCAAGACATGAGGTATCCCCAAACCCCTTTCGAAAAGAAAGGGAAAGATGCGTTGGATCGAGCATCAGGCTGAGATTGTAGACTTAAAGCGCAAGCAATCGAGTTGTCTCACCTGAGAAGAATATGCTGAGCGTTGACTTTTGTAAGCCTAACAAGCCTGTCTCCAAGCCCAGTCGAGCGCAAGGACACAAACGTTTTTATTCTAGAATTCGCGTCGGAGCTGGCAATTGCACTATCTGTCTGCCCCTGGCCCCAAAAACACTCCGGCCAGTAAGAAACAACAAGCAACCCCTGGCTTAGTTGAGCCATCTCATTTCGCTTCAGCACTATCGACGATAGCCGCATCCGCCGTCAGAGGCGAATTATGATCAGCCTCAAGCCACAAGACTCTAGTCCGTAATGAGCGTCCGTTAGCGTTGCGGACTGAGCGCAGTGTCTTAATTGAGCTGAGAAAGTCCTCCAAGGTGCATCCCACGATCAGCTACAAAGTAAATCAGGTACAAGTAATAAGAATGGCGGGCCCGGGGCTTTTTCTGTCACGACCGACTCTATGCGCCTTTACATTGCACCTCCTGAGAACGACTTCTAATCCTGTTCGAAACTCGCTCGGTCTTTGTCAGTAATGCTTCTCTCCAAGAGCCTCGTTGCCACCGTGGCAGTAGGCCTCCTCGCCTATCCGGTCGCCGCCAAAAAATGCTGCGGCAAGAGTGCGTGTGGAAAGGCCCTTCTGGCCATGAGCGACGCCAAAGAGGTTTGCAGGTTAAAGCTTATTGAGACTGTCACCATCACGCCCACCTCGACTGCTGTGGTATCCCATACCATTGCAGACACTGTCACCTCCGACATCACCCTGACCGACACACTGCTGAGTACCGATCTCGAGACTTCCACATCGTTGGTGACCTCCGTCCTCACCAACACGATCACGACGGTTGAGACGGTCAGTCTGACCAAAACTGTCTCCTCTACCGTTACAATTGTGGCAGATGCCGTCACCGTCACGGTGCTGCCGAGGAAACGAGCTATTGAGACTCCAAGGATTCAAGTTCCTCCCAGCGTTGCAGACGTCTGCGACTCGGCCAGCTATAAGAAGGCCTGCCGCTGCTTAGGCATCAAAGCCAGCACCGTCACTCAGACGGCGTCAGCCGTTACAGCGACAGTCGATCACACCATCTCCAAGGATCCGTCCACTCAGACCAACACAGAGTTCGTCACAAAGACCAGCCTAACGACAGTGTACACGACGACTACGCTCACCAACACCCTGACCGAGGCCAGAACTACTACCAACACCATCTCGACCGTTGGCAATACTATCACGACTCTAGAGACGACCACCGTGGTTCCGACTGCCACGGCGACCGCCATCATCCCCCCAAAGTGCTCTGGGGCTGGCTTCAATATCAGATTCACTCCAGATCTCTCTGATGGCAGCAACGGAGTTGCATTTATCTTTAGCGGAGGACAGGGCCTCTTTCTGGGAGCATTTGCTCAGAGCAGCCAGTTCGCGCTCGATTCAAGTGGAGATATCAGCTCGTTTTATTCGAACGACTATAAGCTGACTGCTCTCGTCTTTCCCTCTGATCCAAACTATCTCCAACTCGCGTACTCATCCGAATATTTGGGGGTAAACTATGCCGGGAAGACGACAAGTACGGTCCACTGTGATCTTGGCGCAGGCCCGGATTACGAGTTACAATGCGTGGTCCCCGGACTGAACCAGGACCAGCCCCTGAGCGTAGCCGCTTGCCTGGACAGGACTTTCTCCTCTTTTCTTTACGTTCACGTTCCCGGAGCGCCGGCTCCGCCGGAATTGACCTGCACTGATATTGCAGCCAAGGCAGTCTGCCCGTAATAAGACAAGTCAACATCGATGGGACAGTTAACGGATGTATATATTTCTCTAAAAATGCTATCACTAAAATTGTTCCTTCGCGTGAGTTTTGTTACACACCCTGAAGTAGGCTTCTTGTTGATGTAATTTTTTATGATAGAACTGGTTTCTGTACATAGGTGTGTCTTTCTCCATTCTCGCAAGGCGCACAAAGGTCACGATTTGCTCCAATTTCATGTGTGCTCGCATTTGACATGGTTCATCTTGTTGTCAAACATGACGGCGGCATCATCGCTCTTCTGCTTGTTCATTATCAATCAAAAACAGCCGAAGTAGTCACAGCGTGTGGATGACTAGTACCGGCCCCGAAAGATTGGACAGCAGATCAGGTGGATCTGATACAACAGCTACCTTACCGCCGTAGCCTGTCACCATGACGAACAGAAGGCAGTATCGACACCTGTCTGACCCCTCAAGCGGTGTTACAACCCTAAGTAGCCTTGAAGCTCCGGATCATGTAGTATCTCAGGCTAAACCTTAGGAATTCAGTCAAGACATGCCTCTGAACACTCTCACGGTCTCTCGAATATGGACCTCCCGCGGTAGAACTATTAGTAAAATCTTTAGTGCCATGATCAAGATTGATAACGAAGCTGGCATTATGTCCTTCGTCATGGCACTGAACAAGAGTCAGGTCGTAAAGGGCGTTCTAGTCTCCCGTGGGTAAGGAGGTTATTTCAAAGTCTTGCGCTCTCGAGGCACGTGCAATCAGAAGGGCCCGACGGGGTTGAGCAGGGAACCAAAGATTACCCCATCGGACTTTTTTGTCTTGTGATTGAACAACATGCAAGAGTTCAGGCATCAACACATATGTCTCTCGTTTACCGAAGTCTCTTTCTATGATGTTTGTCATATCTTATCATTTCAATTGGCTACTTAAAATGCCTTTACCTGTGTCATGAAAACAACAACAGAATGATGCGCTGCTCTACGAAACGAGATGCGCCACCTAGGATTCAAGCTTCTCCACTAGCATCTCCGTGATACCCTCAGCTTTGTCCCTCGAAGGCTGAATGTTCTCAAGATCCCTGCCCAGTTGTCCTCCCACTGGTTGCAAGTGCAATCACGATGGTGCTGCTCTGTTCCATTCAGCTTCGTGGACTCGTGCTCTACACGGATCACAGCGTGGGGCACCCTTTGGAAGCGCCACTGCAGCTCATGGATCATGCTCGCCGTCAACTGGCAGGCATATAGATCGCTGTCCGCAGTGGTGCTGTCAAGATTCTCTGTGCCCCATTCGAGAAGCTCAAGATACTTGGGATTGGAGGCGTTGACGACCGCCTCTGCGTCGTTATAAGCGGCCAGCAGGTCTTGCGTGATGACCTGGTCTTTTGCTGACCGGCTGGGTCTCGGCCATGGGGGACTGATTGGGATTATGATGATGGATAGACTTGCGAGGGGGCATATTGTCAGCTTTCGGAATTGTGTTTGTCGTTGGTTGTTGTTGGTGGTTGTGGTCGTGGTGTTGATGAGAACATTGCATTAGATGGGCGGCGATTATGTCCTATTTTATATCATGCGTGAAAGCCAGATAGCTGCTGCTGCAGCAATCTTGACTGATAGAACATTGAGCAGTTCCAGTCATTAGGATTACCTCCCTCACCTTGACCTATAATTTGCCTGATTCGGCCCACGGCGCATTGTGAAAGCTGACTGCTAAAACTGATCCTTTCTGCCGTACCCATACACAGACCACAGCCTAGCGATAGTCTGTAATATAACCTACTCTTTTGTCAACTTTTAAATGCCCTGGGGATGCGCCATCGGCTCAAAACCTGAGGGCACAAGGGGGTGTATTGGAAAAGTTGTCATGCACACAATTAGTCGCTTTGTGACTGCATGTTCATGCTTAAATTTGTGCGCGGAGACTTTAAGTCCAACGAAAAAGAATGTCAAAAAGCCTCAAATCAGTCTCCTAGACTAAGAAGAAGTGAGACTGGGAGCTACTGACAAAGAGCTTCGGAATCTTGTCTGTTGCGAGCTATGATGATCTGTATGGCGGTGTTGCGGTTCACTCGGCTGTTTGCCAACCAAAAACATCTGAACAGATTTAGCTGCCGCATAATGGGAGATTAAGCCATTATTCCTCTACTTCGCGCAGGCAACAAACATGATGAGTGCATCGTTGTGTCCAGAGAAAACACGAGTTGTAGGGCGCAGGCTGTGAGTGACAGTTCTGAACTGTGAAAGACACTGTCTAAGGACCAACAATAAGCCTCAAGGACGTTAGAAGCGAATCTCTCCATGTGTATCACAAAACACGTCTGTCAAAGGGGTGGGAGGAAACAAATACCAGGGCACAAAGTGTGAATGCATACAAGGCATCTACCTAGTTCAAGACAAGACAAGTACAGCAAGTTGAAGAATATAATCCCCTTAAACTAGGCGCTAAAGATGTAAAAAAGGAAGTCAAGCCGCAGACATATCGTCCGTCCAAAGGATTTATTCCTGTGGCAGCGCGCTGTGACCGAATCGCAAGCCTTGATTGGAGCATGCAAGGGTCAGTGGGCATGACCCTGTGGCATTCTGCATAACAAGGTGCCATGAGTGCATCGGAGCGGAGAAGTTGCTTGAGAAGTAAGGTTCATGGAAAGATAGACATTCGGCCGGAAATCCGCTGTTGGTTTTGCACGTGCCATTGCCCCATCACCTCCGCCCCGGAATCATCAATGCCTTCATCTTTCCTCCAGCATATTTCTTATTGTCTGCAAGCCCCTGAGCCAGATGTCATGAATCAAAAGCACCCCTGAGTCTTAATTTTTCTGAACCCTCCAGGGATCCCGAAGCAGAAACTGGCCAGGACCATCATGCATGCGGGCTGGATGCATGCCTGCAACCAACAGACTGTGCGAAGCGTGTTGGTACACTGTTCATGGATCGTTTACCATGCGAAAAAAGCAAAATGATAGCAGTTTTCATAGTATAGGGCGAAATACAGGCCGTTGAAGAAAAAATAATAAAGCGTCTCGTGCTAAACTTTTATCAAGACAGGTGGCAGGTTTGACGCGCGAGAACACGCGGCCGGCTGGTGTTGAAGCTCGCAAAGAGTGGTACCGACATTAACCCAGGGGTATACAGCAAGAATTTATCAGAGAGAGCGGGACACATGGTATCGTTGATAATATCCTTGAAAGTTTCCGTGAGCTTCCGTCTCGTCCTCTCAAGCTGTCCAACACACACACCCCCAGAGGAAACTGGACTTGATACTGACAGTCAAATCGTTTCATCTGCCTGGCACTCTACCAACGTCGACTTATCCTTTGAGAATGCGTTTCGTGCTGAATCTCTTACTACAAGCGTAATTTCTAGGACAACATAATATATACTTATATAACTAGCAAGATAAAAAATGCCATTTAGACCCCCTTTTCTCCTAGTTCTTTGGCTAGGACCGCGGCTCTCCACGAGTTCTCCCACTTGAACCACCGTCGTCCAAGAAATTTCTTTAGTTCACCTTGAGGTATTCCTTGCTCATTATCAGAGAACCAGTCTTTTTTGTCCTGTGTAATGGAAAGGGGTAAGGCTTCCCTCTGCTGTAGATGCCACGCCATAGCTGGATCTAACTTGATGCTCACCTCCTCGATAAGCAACGCCTGGCTTGCGAGAGTTTGCGCTTCAGCCTCACTAGTAGCCCGCTCTATTAGGCTCGGAGACAGAGTCGCTAGAACGCGACATATATACATGAGAGTATATAGAAACATTTCGCGAAGCCTGATACGATCGGGCGACTCGGCAGAGATAGGAAGGCTGAACAGCGACAGCGGGTGTGGTGCTGCATGTTGATAAAGGATGTGGTCGTCGTGGAGAGCTCTATGCACACTTCTTGCTCGCTCAAGAATGGACGAGCTCTGCAAAGAGGACCCGCACCGATCTGGTGCATCTTCGAAAAGGCTTCTCAGATCTCTGAGGATGCCTGGCAGGAAGGCTGTCGTTCCAAAGAATTTCCACCAAAGGCGGGAATCTGCGTCCAACTGGACACTACAGGCATGTTGAAAGAGCTGCCTCCACTCTAAGGCCTCAAAGATAGAAGTTTCTTGACGATACATCTCTTCTATTAACTGTGGAAAACGTTAGCTCGATTGCAAATGGTATAGCCTGGAGTTAACAAACTATAGATGGACCTTGGCTCTTGAGAAGGGACAGGTCAAAGTTAGAGGTATAATTTTCAGGTCCTCTAACCTCAACTATCCTCTTGCCAGCCCTTTGATGATAGGCTAGGCGAGTTGTGTCAGGGCGGCCAATCAACTGGATAAGTACACTGTTAAAAGCAGCCCTTTGTTGGGTCGGAAGCGGCGCACCTCAAACAGTACCATCAACCGTGTAACGCAGTACACATCTGCTCTGTGATTTTCTGCGCTGTCCTGAATAGCAGCTCGTAGGCTACCCAATGCCTTTCCGTAGAGATCACAGAGGGCGGAATTTCGCGTTGGAAAGCCAAGCATTTGGCCCGCCCTTGCAGCCACACAATGCATAGCATCGTCTAGACAAGTGCTAGAGCCATAGCGGCCCGGGAGATGGGCCAGAAAGGTTGAAGACTGCTTCTGGAGAAGATGAACGACGAGATTTGGCTCGCCTCGCAGCAAAACGTAAGCATTTGTGGCAAGGTCCACATCCAAAAAACTGGTCAGATCCGTCAAGTCAAAGTTGTATCTAAGCCTCAATGCCTCGTATCCAGTACATAAAGGCCTTGTTATATGTACAAGATCCGACACGGCACGCGGGGTATTCTTCCTCAACGTGTCACACCGACCCATGGAAGTAGAGGTCTTGCTTAGAGCGGCCTCTCTTTCGGGTATTATGCCCCGATAATTCGGTAACGTTGAAATGTTTTTCTGGTTCGCGATGCGATCCTGGCGACGGGTGCGACCGGATCTTGCTGCCTGTTGTCTGACGATAGTCTTTGTGCCATTCTTCTCAGGCCCAGTCGAGGTAGGGATGGCTACGTCCACGAACACGAATGCCGGTCCGTCCTTTGCGCGGCATCGAGGCTTTCTCAGCGGCGTCTCTGGTCGCATGACTCGCAGTATGGTAATTCCAAGGCAGCATTGATCAAGTGAAGAGGGGAAAAGAAAGGTGACTGACTGTCAGACACGCTGACAAGGCTATCTACCAACACCACATTGCAGGACTATCTATGCATGACCAGTCATGGAGGGTTCGGTCGCGTGGCACAGCGTTTGCCAATTTGAGCATATGCAAGGCCGACACGCTACTCATGCACGGGAGGTCACATGCCACTCAGCATGCAAGGCAACCAGGAAGAGGTCGCTGTGCCGCATTATCTGGTAGATTAGGCGAAATAATTCAAGGGCACAGCATTTACCGTTTTAGAGATACGCAAGGCTTGCGCGGAGCCACACTTGTGTACATGATGTGAGTCTCGACAGTACCAGGTCTAACGAAACACACAAGGAAAAGACAATAGCACAATTACTTGCAGATGATGTGGCCCGCCTTTGAAGTGTGGAACGTAATGATTGGATGGTGCAACCGGCTAGTCTTGCACTTTCAATCTATGCAGCAGCTATAGAGTGCAATACGTTGCCGTGTAACCAACCACACCTCTCACTACAGCTAGCTATATCTATGCTTTGACAAGGCTGCTCTTCCTCCTTCGCATACACTCCTCTGTCCTGTTCTCTTTGTCATATCTCATTCTGCCATTTGTTTTATCCAAGTGATTGTATCAGGAAGTAACCTGAATAATGACAAACGCCGTGAAATGCAGAATTGCGAGCTGCAGCTACCTGCGGCTTCACTATGACACAAAGGTCTCGCCATGGTGTCAATACCGTAAGTCCTGAAGCGCTGGCTAATTGTCCTATCCTTCCAGTATTGCCTGTCACTGTGAGATATGCTAACTGCGTGCTTGTTATGCAACGTACTAGATACTTGTCCTCATTGCACCAACCGATATAAGAAGAGTGCATCTAATGCGTGCTCGACATGCAAGGGTACAGATGACTGTATCATCCTGTGAAGCCCGCAACAATTTGAACCAAACTCTTATTATGATTGTTTGCTGTTGCGCCTATACTGCCTAGATGAATTGATTTGGAGAAATTGCTCTTTTTGGTACTATTGTTATAAACTCATTCAAATAATTTCCACTTAAACTTAAGCTAGGTGTGGATCTACTTACTACGATACATTGAAGATTCGGTCTCTTAGTATGTAATCTAGGCACTCACGTTAGTGATGCGGTCGCTTGGCAACGAACAACAAGTTATAAAGCACTACATCAACAAAGACTCTTAACATTCCAGAATTCCCTATGCGCCTCTGCAGGACTCGTCTTGGAAAGTCATGGGCTGCCGATGAAGCATACATGGGGGTGCTTGGGCTTTTCACGTGGCACACACCCGCCCACCACGACCAGGATTCCTGCACTCTTACACTACACTAACCGTCACAAATCATCGCCGCATTCTGCGCCGATGTACCAACGAATCATTTCTTGTGTTCTTAATACCTCATTCAGAAGGCTTGCGAGGTTGCATAGGACCGCTATGCAGTAGGGTACATAACAGCCCGACTAATTACGTGCCACCTGTATCTCAAGGTGTCTATAAATAGGCCGTTGATTTCCACTTTGTTCTGATACCAAACCACTGCCACTGATTCACCTCTCTATTCTCATCTTCCGCTAGCTATGGAAAACCACAGGGTACGTTATTATTCACAAGTATCTATGATCTTGGACAGCTGACAGCTATGTTACTTCTTTAGGATCCGACTCAAGCGCTACAAATCGGATCACGCGTCACACATGCTTTCTATGGTGGAATTTGGGAAGTTATCTTCCTCACAGATGCAACGTCGGTAACAATTCGAGAGGCAGGCACGGGGGAGAGAACAATTTTGAGGGTCGCAAATGAAGAGGTTCACCTAGTGTAATGGTAGGACGGGGAGAGATCATAATTGATCCCATGCCAGTCCGCTTCAGGTCTGATCAAAGTCCTCTGCGTAGGCTCAGACCTGCCATGTTCCCAAAACGGTAAATGCTGTGCCATGAATGTGACTTTGCTGACGCCTGTTGGTTGGGTGTTGCTGGAATACCACGCATGCGTTGCTAGCGTCGTGAGGCTGTAAGGCTTTATGAAGGGTTGATCTTAATGCTAATTTTAGCCATCATCTCTACGCGTAAGGTGTTCAAAAGGGTTTGCACTTCCATATAACCTAGGTATAAAATAAAGGGCCCTTCTTACTTTCTAAGTTGCTGAATCTTGCTCGTTCGTTGACATTTTCGCATCTCGCTCAGCGCATCGCTCAACTTAGCGTCTACTAGCAGAATCGATTTCTCTATCCGCACCTCGCACCACTGCGCATGACAACTCGCTGGCCTCCGCTCTATCGAACATCTCGTTAAGGGACGCAATGTGCGTTTGGGTCCTCAATACAAATCACTTCCTGTGCGGCCATACACAGCGGTACCGCGCATATACGGCAAAGACTGGATGCTGGTTCACCTGTAATGTCATCACTGCTGAGGTGGTCGCGCCAGGCGCGCAAAATTATTCAAAGCCTTGCCCTACCTGCATCAGTACAGGAGTGTATTTTAAGAGGGGAACCAAATGGTATAAGAGGATGTAAAGGTGGATTGGCCGGAAGAACGAAAAGTCACACAACAAGGCTCTGCTCATGATTCCCATCGTAGGACCTGTTGTTAGGCCCTTACTGACAGATCTTTGAAGTATGGCCCGTTTTTAATGATCCGGTTGGTTAGGGATAAGTCGGCCGACAGTGATATCTCGCATTTACCGTAAGGTTGATACGTTAGGATCCCCTTGCAATACGGAACGGTACACTTACGCACAATTGACTAGAGAACATACCAGCGGCAAATACGCACAGACATCTTTTATTTTCCGTTCCTTATGGTATTTCTTCTCCTGCATATATGCTCCCGAAACAGCCACATCTTCACGCGCAGCGTTGTGAAGGAGATCGTCAGTAGATACCCTCATCCTCCAAGTCATTTAGAAGGTGCAATGGCAATCACATCAAGAGAACCAACACCAATGTAACAGCTTTTGCCCCCCTGCCCCCTGTGCACTTCAACCAACAGCACAGTATAGCCAAGCACAGCCGAACGCAAAATGAGATTTCCGATTTCTGATGCATCGCGCCGCAAGGTAGAGGACCAACACACTGTGCGAATTACATATCAAGGGGTAAGGCTCAAATTGGCGCTTTGCCGCGAAACCTCACCCGACGACACAGTGCAGAGCATCCGAAAAGGTCGTCGTTCGGCTGTCAGGATGGTGTGACGCGACAGGGTAAAGCCAACGATGAAATGAGGACGGACATGAAATTGATGATTGGCCCGATGGCGAGTTGATAAAACCTGTTGGGGAACCATCTCCTTTCGCGGGCGATTGGCTCGACGACGCGAATCGCTTTCCCTCCTCTGCTTCACCTCCACCAGATTCCTCAACTCTGCTGGTGGCCTGGCAGCTACCTCCCGTTGGCCTCGATGAAGCAGCCTCTCCTCCAAAGGACCGTCCCGGCAGCTCTTCTCGCCCTACTCCTTTCTTCCCCCTTCGTGCGCAGGACCACCGCTTCCGCCTCGTACGGCTCACGCGAGCATGTATCCTGCTACAACATCGATGGCGAGCTCGTACCCGACGACGTGCCCTGCCGTCCCCAAAACACCAAATTGCAACCAAACTGTTGCCGGCCTGGCCAGGATTGCATGCTGAGCGGTCTCTGCCGGGACCCGCTGGGCTTTTTCGAGCGGCCGACGAAAGTGGAAAGAGACTGGATAGACACCGAGACGGTGGATTGGTGCCCTGAAGATGACGGGTTCCCCGTACCGGTGATCGTGTGCGATCAGAGGGACAAAGACGGCTCGATGATGTTCTACTGCGTTGAAAGACGCAGCGACCCGCCGGCGCAGGGAGTTTGTAACGGAAATGATACTTTCAGGTTGATGCCAGAGGGTGGGGAGGTGTTTGGTGAGTGCAGAGAATTCGCATGTTCCGGCCACTCGTGCCCAGTGGCGTCCATGGCTGATACTTTATTACAGCGGACGATGAGGTGATAGATCAAGGAACCACGACTGTGACGAGGACGAGAACCGCGACTCGCTCTTTGCCTTGGTCAGCATCCACGTCTTCGCAGGGAGCATATTCCACGGGTACAAAATCAACGTCGTCACAGGATAATGAGACTATAAGCACGACATCAGACGCAACTACCAGCACGAGCAGCGCCGAATCCACCGCCGCTCCAGTTGACGACGGCGAGGACGGCGACAACGGACAGGATGACGACAATGGTGGGCACGATGCCGCAGGCAAGTCATCCGGTGGATCGTCAAAGCCCGACAAAGCGGTCATTATTGGCGCCGCGCTGGGCTCGTTTATAGGACTATGCCTGATCATCGCGGCCATCGCTGCGTTCTGCTGGCACAAAAAGAGAAAAGCAAGAGCAAGACAGCAGATCCCAGACGACGCAGGCTCGGGTAAATCTGCTCCTGTGATGATCATCAGCGCCGATTTTTCCGGCAAGCCCGAACTTGAAGGCGATACGCATCACCAAGAGAGCTTAGCATTAAAAAGCTCGGTCCCCGATTCCGGGTTGGCCAATAGGGGAGAGACCTTGGTGGTGTCGCCGCAGAGTCCCGATGCGACGGCGCGATTCTCGGTCTTGTCATCTCCCCTGTCGGAAGCACCAGCGGACCCGGGCGCCTGCTTGGTGTCGCCGGTGTCGGGGCCTCCGCAGGAGATGCCAACGGCATTCAACGAGCCGGCGAATTTCCGCATTGAGAGGAAGGCCGTTGCGGGAGATGATGACGGTTCACCTAAGTAGGGAGTCCGGTATTCATAGTACAACCAAAATCTCGTATTAACAGACAGCTCCGCCAAACTTTTTGTGAACCACTTGACTTAGTCTTCTTCTCGGACATCAGTTCCTTTGTTTCTTTTCTGACTTGCCCGTGGAGACAGATGTCTATTTGTTTTGAGCATATGGATTCTGGTGATGATGTGCTGTTCCTGCAATAATCTCCAGACTATTGTCCTAGACTGAGACATCCGAGAGGGGGGGCCATAGGTTTGGGAAACAAAAAAAGCTTATGACCTCCGAGCCAGCTATACGCGTGAAGACAAAAAAGAGGCGAACTGTGCAGGTGCTGTTAGCGATCAGGGTGCTTAAGGGTTTACAGTGGTGGTCAGCTCCAGGGTAGGGGGCGGTCAGTCGACTCGCTAGTGTGGATGGAAGACAGAGTTTGGTCGTCCTGAAAGCTGATCTCTCCCATACGCTGGCCCGTGGTGCCTAGTTGGACGAATCCCGAGATCAGGCTTTGCGCGTTTCTACCATTTTGTCAGCTGCGGTCCAAATTTGAGAGTGTGAGAGGGAAAAGCGGCGTCATCACGGAAAGCACGGAAGCACTAGGTTAGCGTTGGCCACGGCGTTGGGACGGTGAGACGCCGATGGCCGGATTGTAAAGGAACAAAGGCAGGCAAGATGGTAAAATAGTTGGCTTGCTCGTCGTATCAGATAGATCCGTCCCAACACGTGGGAATGAATTGAACGCAGGAATGTCGAGATCCCAGGTTGCGTATAGGAGACGGCAGAGGAGAGCTGGGAGCTGGCGTGGCTGCAGGTGGATCGCACCGGCAAAAGATGTGCCGAAGTGAAAGCCAATGGAGATGAGAGGTGAGTTGACACCAACCTTCGCTGTACCGTCCCAAGAATCTCAAGGAAATGGCTGTGAAGCATTCTGCGATCGCACCTTGTAGTTGAAGATTTCATCCGCTGCGCTGAGCCATCTTCAAGCCTCTGGATGGTCTGGGACTCTGGGGGATGAAGTCGCTTTGCCATCCCTCATCAGCTGCCAAGCCGGGGACAAAAAGCGAGCCGGCTTGGACTCAGTGGACGACAGGCCTTGGCAGACGATTGTGGCTGTTCAGAAGGGTTCCCGCGCTGTATCCGGTGGCATCTCAGGCACAAATAGTGGCAGGACTGCTGGCTTCAGTGCTTCAGTGCTACAGGGGGGAGGGGGACCCAGGCTTGGCCTGCAGCAGCGCAGTGGGGGCTCCGAGAGGGAACAAGGGGGAAAAAAAAAAGTGCGCACGCGACCACTTTCCTTACTCGAGCTGCAGGTTCAACGTCCGAGCTGAGTGTGTGCTGGCCATTATGGGTCGGTGGTGAAAGTTGAGGCTGGGAATTCTGCGACAAATCGGTTGCAGTGACAAGAGAGGATGCTGTGTATATCGAGGAACAGAAACATCGTTTGGATTCCCCTGTGTTAGGCAATTCCAGCGTGAAATGGACGTGGGCGATCGCGGCAAACAGGTGCCGAGAATGCCGTCATCGCAGCTGGCATGGGCTCGTGTGCCTGTCGTGCCTGCCTTTCGCTGTCAAAAGAAGCACCAAGGGACTCAACACCAGCGAGGCAGGAACGCGGCCTCGACCAGACTGGCCTCGATTGGCCTCGCATTGAGGTGCTGCCTGGAGAACCAGCCAGAGAATCGCAACGGCAGGCGCGTTTGAACCCATCACCTGTCGCGCGTTGCACATCATCAGCCTAGTGCCAGCCTCAGGCCACCGCCATGTTGCGGAAGTAGTCCGGCCATCCGCTTCTGCCCTCATCTGCTCTTTTCTCCCGTTTTCCGCCCACAGCATTATGAATTTGCTCTTCTCAAAAGAAAGCAAAAGGACCAGAGAAAGAAGACAAAGTTCTGGCGTGGTACCCCTTCGTTTTGGTGTGGTGCCCACCCAGATCTCGACACCCAAG
The DNA here is from genome assembly GCA_036250105.1 of Parasarocladium wereldwijsianum. Taxonomy (NCBI): domain Eukaryota; kingdom Fungi; phylum Ascomycota; class Sordariomycetes; order Hypocreales; family Sarocladiaceae; genus Parasarocladium; species Parasarocladium wereldwijsianum. Next base: position 32,534 of record JAXOUE010000140.1, on the reverse strand, counting down.
ATCGGGGCTGGCCTCCATCCATCCCAGTCCAGTCCAGTCTCGCACCCCTCTCGCCCGTTTACCGTATGCAATAAGCTCTTCCCCACAACGCAAACTCATTCAAGCGTTTGCGCCCGGTCATCCTTATCCAACGATCTATCCCACGGTCCCTGGATCTGTTATCTGGTTGGTTCAATTGTCAACTTGAACCGTCGCCTCTCTAGCGTCGTCTATCCACGCTCGCTCCTCAGACTCGCCTCGGTCGCCGCCGTCGTTCGGGGTCTTCCCAGCAAAACTGCCAAGCTGTCAGTAGCCATGGCATTCTCTCTGTGTGTATATATATACCCAGCCATGGCCTCGGTGACTGGAATCCTGTCGTGACTTTCTCGTTGCTTCTTCATCGTCAGCCTTCCACCATCGTCGCAGCCGCTCCTGCTCGAAACGCTGTGACAGGGCTCTCTGCTCCTGCGACTTTGCCTCCCCATTACATCACCAAGATCACTACGGGACGCGCAAGAAACCACATTCTTGGCTTTTCTTTCACCAAAATCCGCATCGCGAAGTTCATATTCAGCGAGACCAGCATCATTCTTCGAGACCGTCTGTGACAGCCAATTCTTCATCGCGCGCTAGCCGAAAGCATAGCCTCTCCCGCTCCGCAACCTTCTCGGCCCTTGACCACAACCGTCCGAATCTTTCTCCCGCCCGCATTTATTTTTTTTCTTCGTCGCGGGTCCGGTGGCGCCTGGGCTCCGGTCTTAGCCATAGCCTCGCTGCAGACGCCTCCCAGAAAAACAACGGGTCCTGCAGGGTCCTCGTTTTTCTGCTTCCCAGTCCAGTTTCTAGATTGTCTCATCTGTCTCTCTCTGTCATTTTCAATCCCGAAAAAGGCACAAAGTCACATCGCAACATGGCTCACCACCACCATGCGGTGTCCATCCCGGGCGAGATCCCCGTCCCTCACGGGCCCCCCTCCGACACAGGCGACGATGACTACCCCATCCACGACGCAGAGACCGCTCACGAGCGCAAGATTTTTGGTCACGTCACTCGTCCCGACGACAGCTACACCCCCGACGGTGTCTACTGGGCCGATCTGCCCCTCATCCAGCGCGCAAAGTTCGTCTCCAAGGTCGACAGAGAAGCCGCCGCCGAGGAGCTCGGGACCATCGGCCAGATGGTGAAAAAGGATCCTCTCTCTCCTCTCTCCTGGTATTTCCGCCATGCCGTCATCCCAGGTGCCGGTCTCGGTCTCGAGGGTTACGTCCTCTTCTCTGTTGGTAACCTTGAGCCTCTCTTCTCGAAAGTCTGGCCCGAGTGCTGGGAGGACAACACTGTTTGCAGCAAGAACTGGGTCGCCAGTGTCACCTATCTCGAGATCATCGGTATCATGGTCGGCCAGGTCGCCGTCGGCATCATCGGTGACTGGGTCGGCCGTCGCTGGGGTCTCATTCAGGATGCCCTCATCATGTTTGTCGGTCTGCTCATGCTCACAGCCTCGTGGGGCCTGACCCTGCAGGGCTGGGTCATCTGCTACGCCTGGTCTCTCTTCTTCTACAGTGAGTTCCCATCACTTCAAAGACTCGTCTGTCCCCATTCGCTAACCGCAAACAGGTCTCGGCGTCGGTGGTGAATACCCTATCACAGCCACCTCTTCCCTCGAGAACGCCGTTTCCGCCGGAAGAATGTCCACCAAGGAAGACCGCCTCCACCGTGGACGTCGTGTCACTATGGCCTTCCTCATGCAGGGCTGGGGTCAGTTCTTCAACCAGGTCCTCCTCATCGTTCTCCTCATCATCTTCAACTCCGGCAGCGGCAACCCCCCTTACACAAAGTCCTCGGCGCAGTGGGCCTTCCGCCTCTCCTTTGCCATCCCTGCCGTCGGCACCGCCTGGCTCGCTTACTACCGTACTTGGAAGATGCCCCACGCCTCCAAGAAGCTCGCCGAGGCCAAGACCCGCAGCAAGGTCACCGGATACGATCTCAACTCCCTCAAGTACTGCTACAAGCACTTTGGCGGTCGCCTGCTCGCCACCGCCGGCACCTGGTTCTGCAACGACGTCTTCTTCTACGGCAACAAGCTGTTCCAGGGCTCCTTCATCAAGGTCATCTCCTCCAACCCCGACTCGCTCATGGTCACTTGGACCTGGAACCTTGTCAACATTACTGTCTCCCTTGCCGGCTACTACCTCGCCTCCCTGCTCATCGATAACAAGCTCTACGGCCGAAAGATGATGCAGCAGGTTGGTTTCTTCATGTGCTTCCTCATGTTTGTCATCCCCGCCTTCAACTACGAGTACTACACCAGCCCGGCTGGCATCCACTCCTTCCAGGCCATGTACTTCTTGTCCTCTTTCTTCAACCAGTTCGGTCCCAACTCGGTCACCTTCCTCATCGCCGGCGAGGTCTTTCCCACGCCCGTTCGTGCCACCGCCCACGGCTTCTCCGCCTGCCTCGGCAAGGCTGGCGCCCTGCTGGCCTCGGTCCTCTACAACTACATTGACAACCAGACCAAGTTCTACGTCGTTCCCTGGTTCGGTCTGGCTGGCATGCTCCTGACCTTCCTCTTCCTCCCCGACACCACTGGTCTCGACCTGAAGGAGCAGGAGCGCCGCTGGGGTTACCTCACCAGCGGCCGCGAGCACGAGTACCATGGTGTCGCCATCCACCCCAAGCATCTCAGTCTCTGGGAGCGCCTCAGGGGCGTCGGCAAGCACTACGACCCCGAGGCCGACTGGAAGGCCAAGATCGAGGACATGCGTCGCGAGTGGCATGATTTCCAGGAGGCCAACACCAACGAGAAGGCCGAGGCGGGTAACGGTGCGCAGAATCTGCCAGAGGATGGCGAGTTTTCGGAGGATATTCACAATTACTTCTTGCGCTCCGGTCCGAGAAAGAGGACGGGTGTTCAGTCCACAACCGAGGGCGTCTTGGCGGAGAAAATGCCAGAGTCCGAGGGCAGCACCACCGGCGCCAGTCCCAAAAATTGATGGACATGATGCGTGTTTGATGATTAATATAGAGTTTTGGAAGCGAACGATAATGACACCGCAATGGTATATGATATTCTTTTACCTTATTATCACTCCGTTTCGATTCCGACCGTGATTGATTGTCATTACTCTCCTAAAGTGCATGTCTGACTTCACGGCACTGCGCGCTTCCTCATTCCAGCATGCTTCGCTAACCCCATTGGAGAGAATTGTCCACGCATACTATGTACAGGCTCGTCATTATTCACATCCCGCCGAGGTATTCCACATCCCTCTTGCGGATCCACGACTTTGTCTCTACACGCCAGCTCACTCATACACAAGCTTGCGCCACCAAGACCGCCAGCACGCAATCGTCCAGGTGCTCATAAAATTCCTGCGCGCCAGGATAAAGCTCTCCACACACGGAGCATGGAGGCGGAGCCGGCGACGTCGGTTCGACCGCGCTTCCTGTGGCCCGGCGGGTTCCCTCCTCCCCCGCAGCGGCGCGTCCAGCAGCCGCCGCGCTCGCCGGTCCGCCGCGGACGCTCGGCGCGCTGGGATCGACGTTGTGCGCGGCGGCGAGGTGCCGTTTCAGCGCATCTGGTCTGACGAACGCTTGCGACTCTTTCTCCGAGGGCGTTGACCTCAACGAGCAGAACGGACAGGCGATCGCGCCGCGGTAGTGCGTCAGCGCGTGCCGGTTCCTATCGTATTTTCGAGAGAACCCCTTTTGGTAGTACTCGCACGACGCGATGGGGCACTTTTCCGGTCTCTCCTCTTGGTGGGTGAGCATGTGCGCCGCGAGGTCCCTGAAGGAGCGGCCGCAGTCGGAGCAAAGGGTTTTGTTGCTGCTGTGGTGATGGTCGGAAGTGGCGGTGGCCGAACTGGTGATAGTGCTAGCGTACGGGGAGGAAGGAGAGATAAAGTGGTGTTGGCTGCCTGATGCTGTTGTTGAAGGTATTACTCGTAAGGTGTCGTCGTCGTAGAGCGTGTGTGCGGTTCCCGAGTGCTCAGCTTCTCCGCCGCTCGAGTTATCTTCGTGGTCCTGCGGCTCGGCCGGCTGGCACACTTCGTGCATCCAGTCCTTGAGCACAGCCATGGGGGGCCAGTCACCGCTCGCCTTGCCCCCCCGCTGGGGATGAAAATGCGCCCGGCGGAGGTGCGCGGCCGCGTTATAGTAAGCGCCGTATGGCTTCCGCATCAGACACGCCTTGCAATCCGAGAGCGGGTGGATGGGCTTTGGCAAGGCAGGGTCCTCATGCTCAGGGGCGCTGCAGACCCAGCGTCGGACGAGGGCCGCGTGTTTTGCGTCATGGTGTCGCCGCAGTTCATGCTCACCGCGGAACCCTTCGGGGTGTTCGTTGCACTTGGAGCAGTACGCACGACGCACAGGTAGTCGTGCCGGGGGTCTCGTGAAGCGAGAGGGTGTCATTGGGATGTTGAGAGTAGGTTTCGGAAACGATTCACCGATGACGGTGTTGCGTATAGGCGTCTCATCGGCGGTATGAGGGGATCCGACCTGCTCGTGAGGGCTGTGATCAGGGGTATATTTGCGTTCTTGCTGGGTATCTTGGGTATCTTGTGTGGTGTACGTGGGAAAGGTTGTTGAGGGCTGAGCAAAGGGAGCTGATTTCGGAAGGGGGGCGAGTACAGTGACAGCCTCCGGTGAGGCTTGGGACCCGCGCTGTCGAATGAAACCATCAGAACCGCTAGATGACTGGGTATTACCTTTCAAGCTGAATAGAAGGTCGATGGAAGAGTGAATGTTTCGCGATGCCCATGTGTCGCGCTTGAGGATATGATTAGTCGAACCAAGCCAGCCCCTCTCTTTCTCCGTGAGGGTGCCACTCGGATCATCGTCAAGCCAAGGCGGATTACTGGCTTTGGCCAGGAACATTACCAGCACATCGTACACGCTGTGCATTTGCTCGATCGCGCTGCTCGAACCAGTTTCAGCCCGGGACAAGCGCGGTCGGGATGTCGAGGGTGAGCTTAGTGCCATATCGGTAAGCAAGGTATGCACGACACTGAAGAGACACAGGGAATAGAACGCTGCCAACCATTCGCGGGGCCGGAGGCTCGACCTTTCTACCACGACGATCTCAAATGTCCGCAGAAACCTCGTCATGCACTGCTGCAACCAGCGTGCGTGCTCGACATTATCCGCCTCAGACGGCATCGCGCGTTGGCCTTCGCGGCGAATAACAGAAAACGGCTGAGATAGATCGTAGAAGAGCGTCTCTTTGAGGATGACCTTGGATTGATATAACAATGGGTAATTCGTCTCTTCGGCTGACCTGGAAGGGGATAGACAGTTTGTCAAGTTGATGAGCTCGAGCACGTCGTAAGCCGTGCCATGACAGCTTGCACTCGATGCCAGGGCACAGAGAATCGGTGGCGAGGGGTATCTCTGATGATAGCTATGGCTGAAATGGCTCTCAAAGGTTGGGGGCGGTCTTCCTGATTGCCAGAAGCCATCCGTAAAGTCCAGATGAGTGCTGACCCTGGCAACCGTATCGTGAGAGGCACCGCATATTCCCCACATATATTCATTCACGCTGCGCCATTGACTTTCTGGACAGGTGACTAGTGTCTGTGTTTGTCGAGGAGATAGGGGTCCGGAAAGAATAATGTCGACAAAAGATGCCATAGATCCTTTGTAGCAGCCCAGCGACTGCCAACAAAGCTCATCCCCGGTCGAGGCTCGCTGGCCGCAGTTTTGACAAGGATGGTCACGATCGCACTAGATATTGCGTTTTAGTCCCGTCCGTGGCTTATCCGAAGAACGCAAAAGGATGAGCAAACTCACTGATGAATTCAGCACACGGCACCTCATGCAGGGTTGAACATCTTGGAGAAGTTGGAGTTCCCCGATGGACTGTAAACGGGAATGCCCGACGCGATTCCTCTTCAAGGGCGGAAGCATAGGGTCAGCCTCAGACTCGATCGAGCTTCTACGGCTTTCTGCGATCGATACCGCGTTCGGGTAGCTGACAGATGACGCTCTCCTCTTTTGTGATGTTTGCAGGAGTCCGTTTTCCTGAACTTGTGCTGGTGGCGGAGCAAGCGTACCAGGTGACGGCGCGACGACATGGCGTTCGATACTCGAGCTACGAATCACTTGATGCGGTGATACCGAAACGCTCATGGCGGGCTGCCGACCCTGCTCTGGGACGATGAGCTGAGGCGGACTGCTGACGGACAAGCCGGAATCACGCTTGGCGGCCGGTGCATGCTCGCGCAGATGTTCGTCACGCTCCTCCTGCGTGTTAAAGCCATAAATGTAGCGGACGCATCGCTCATTCCAGCACTTGTAAAATTCGACAGCTGTCTCCGGGGCGACATTTCGAAGGGCTCTATTTCGCAAAACCGGATCGTACCATTCGATGTTATGCTCAAGCCACGAAGAGAAGTCGGGCGGCGCGAACTCGGTGGAGGACTGACGAAGAGTTGCGACGATATTCGGGACTGGTCAAAGCAAATAACGCCCTGTCAGTAATAGCCCTCGATCTAATAAGGTATCTGCTGGATTTTGACAACTGCAGCAGTAACGGACAAGCCTTGATGCAAAGAAATAGATTCAATTGTTTGTACGAACCTTGTCGCAAGAGAGAGGTCTCCAAAGACTCGCAACGGTACTGCAAAGCTCGGGCTTCCTCGATGGGCGAGATCACAGGGATATGAGAAGAGAGACCTATCAGACTATACGTGAGCGGTGAAGCTTCACGACAAAGGTGTAAAATTCAATTGTACGAGGACATACCATGGTGTTTCGCGAGACCTTCCAGTATGTGTAATTTGTAGCGTATCATGTCAAGTTCGAGGTGAGGAGAGAAGCCATGTTGCTTTGCGAGTAAAGAAGCCAGCCTCGCCTGTACGTCAGCTTGCTGATCGAGGAGCTGGCGGATGGCGAGGCTCGTATCGAGGGACTGGTCGATGTTGGACATGGTTATTGCCAGCGACCCAATGCTCTCGTTGAATGAGCAGGCCGAGAGTGCACTGTCGAGCCGAAAGAAGGCTGTGCCGGTCCACTGTCGCAGGTTCGCGATTCAAATATCAAGTTTCCGAGTTCCAAATTGCGAATCTGTCGTATATAGCCCCATGATGATGTATTCAACAGCTGATCATGGTTTCATGACATGGACGCGGTTGTCATGTAGAAGGCATTCGTAAAGCGCATCAACCAGGCCACTGAGAAGAGTTCACTGACTTGGGGTAGATATAGCTGAGCAGAACGAGGCAAAAGTCTTGAAGAGGAGCGGGTCAAGAGGTTCCAGGGTCTGGGATATAGCTTAAATTGAGATGGCAGTCTTGCACCTTGGTGAACCGGCCCGCTGAAAGTCAGCCACAAAGATGTCAGCTGTGTCAGCCGGGGGTCGTGGGCGAACATGTACTGTAGAGACATGTTGGGTGACAGTGGCCTAGTGCATGTGCTATCGCGTCTCCAAAGGACATCCCTTGTCTGAGGAGACGAGGTTTCTCGCTGTGGCGATATTCAAGCCCATGATTCCCGTCACGGGACCGCGTGCGCGGCACAGAAGTGATAAGAAGAGATGGCTGCTACGACTATGTACATACAGTACGTACGAGCAGCCCATTCCACCCTGTCAGGAAGAAGGCTGACAGGGAGGCCCGGTTGGAGATCGCAAAGCTTGTGTGCATGGCATGGGACAAGAACCCTGTCGAGCAGTGTGAGCAGTGGCGGCATGAGAGAGGATGCACTGGGACAAGAGCGGCTCGGGTCAACGATCCAGAATGGACGATGATTGATGCGTGGCAGCGAGAGGGAGCATAGGCGCGGTGTTTGAGACATCCGAGGACCCTGGGCGACGTGCGTGTTGTGTTGGCTGGCACGATGTCAACGGTTGTCCCAAAGTGGATACGTACCAAAAAGAAAGCTTTCGTACTTGTAAACTTGGGAGAAGCCTGGCAGAGTCTGGTTGCAACATTTTTTTTTCTGGTGCCCTGGCTGAGCGACTGCATACATACTGTACATGCACATGGGCTGCAACGTCAAGAGGGCACAAAGTACCACCAGAAGGCGGTCAAATCGTGAAACGTGAAAACGTGAAGACATCAAAGGGAGAAGGCGTAAAGGCGTTGGATGTTCGTTTTGGGGGGCAACGACAATCAGAGCTCCTTCCGGTTAGTTCGCTCCGGTCCGGACAGGTCCCGTTAGCTGCCTAAACGGGACTAGCGCCCATGCTCTTTCCCTGGCTGCCATCGGATGCAGAGAAGCATCGGGCAAAGATTGACGATGCTCGTCAGCTCCAGCGCCACACGAGGCTGGCACGCTGCATCCCACTGGACGGACTTGTCTGGACGTATGAGCGATGGAAGAGGAGAGGGGGTTGCGACGGGGGTCGTTGGGCCGAGGTGAAGCGGCATTCACAGTAGGTATGCCGTGCAATATGTAGAGTACTTGCACCCGTCTTGTAAAGTTCACCGCCTGTGCCATCTTATCAAAACCAGCCCGACTGTCATGTGCTCGGGAATCTCAATTCCCGGCATGAAACCACAGCAGCCACACTATGCACATAGGCATCGAACCAGCAATCACTAGGGTTGATCTCGCGCATGCAGGTTCGCATGTAGGCGCTCCAGAGACACGCATTGCTCTGTAAACTTGTATATAGTTAGCCACCTACACCTCACAGTGCGACCTCACTCTCCAAGCTGCCCCCTTCCCACTCCTAAAAAAAAACATGAGATAGGTCTATGTATTCAATTCTACTTGTACGAGTTGCCAAAAGCGAGACCACCTCATTAGCAGCCAGCTTTGTAGTTTTCCTAAACAGGGTTCCAGCATGGACATCTGGCAAACGCCACCAAAACCTGCCAAGCCCTCCCTCCCTCCAGGGACATGATCAACCCGACCTGGCAAAGCAAAGCAACTTGACATGAACGAAAGCCACCACCCACCTCGCTTCAGCATGGTCCAAGCGTGCCGCCCGACATGCGTTGCCGGCAAAGCTGAGGGGTGTGCTGGTGCTGCTTTCTCGCCTTGCCCCCGCAGTGTGATCGACATTTGCCTCACCCGTGTTTTGGTGTTGGTTTGTGCAGTTCACGTGAGTTGAGATTAAACAAACCCCGTCTTGTCATCTTCACCTCCGCGTGGAGAAAGGGCGGAGATGTTCCAGACATGCATACACAACGCCCACTGTCATGCCCGCAAAGTCACAAAGAGTGCTTGAGACACGGCTCCGCGCCCCCTTGCTTGAATACCGATTCCTCATCCGGGAGGATTTCCTGCGGTGACCACTCCCATACCTCGACGCGTTCGGCGGCAAGACGTCGTGTCGCTGTCTGAGAATCGCTATCGGGTTAAATTTGACTGCTCAGCAGGATCACGTGGCTCTCATCACTTGGCGTGTCGGGAACCAAGATTGAGGCCTGTCCCCTACCCTACAGTCCACGGATCGAAGGCTATGTGTTCCTCATGCCGACGAATTACGGACATGGAGTATCAGAATTGTGGCCTGCCTCCCTTCATCACTTCACATCCAGAAGTGAAGATGAGATGAATGATTCCTCGTCTTTATTAATTAGGCGCTACAAAGAATGAAGACCATGTTGTCTATTTGATATTATGTCCTCCTATGCCCTCGCAAATGAAATGCTTCCTAAAGATCATGCCTCCCTAATGCAATTGTTGAAGTGCTCCAGAACCTTGACAATGCTCTCGCGTGTGCGCCTTCGGACTGGCGCTTCTCCTAGATGATGTGCATCTGTGCGTGAACAACCGCCCTCTTTAAACACCCGTTACTCTGGATGCTGATGGTGATGGTCTCGCAAAGCCTGCTGCTGGCCGATCCGGGTGTTGAAAGTCGTCGCGTCTTGTGAGCCCTTATTCGCTCTTCGCCCAGGTCACCTCCCTCAGGGGCATCGGCTTGCCTTCCTTCTCCCTCGTGCCATCAACCTCGGCCTTGTAAGCCCAGTACTCTCCCAGCCTCTCCTCCGCGTAGTTGGCGTAGTCGAAATCGATCTCGCTGATTTGCGCCTGGATACTCGACCAAATTCCCCAGTAGAATCCAGGGACGCCGCGAAAGACGTCGACTTCTTCAAACAGCTTCCTCGTCTCCTCCTCCTGGTCGAGATCCTCGCCAGAGAGCTCAATGTACGCACGGATGTACTCGCTGATGAAAGCCTGGCGGTGAGCACGCGTCGGAACCATGGTGTAATCGCAGTCATAGCCGGCCCATTCCGCAAAATGGTTGGCAATATCGAAAGCAGCGGGAGAAGGGGTGCCGTATTCGTAGTCAATGAAAGAGACAGACTGTGTGGGGAGAGAGCGTTTGGCATCCTGTGATGTCTTGGCTTCGCCGTTGACGCCGTTACCGTTTGGCGTCTCTTCCTTGTGCATGATAATATTGGCGCAAAGAAGGTCACAATGGCCAAAAACAAGCTGTTCAGGTCAGTCGCCGTGCACTCGAACTTTGTGGCAGTATTGAGATGACTTACACCGTTCTTGCCAAGTCCAGGTCGTTGGCTAAGCTTCTCGACCATCTCCTTCAGTTCCTTCAACAGCAGAGCCTGCCTCTCCCTCTGCGCCTCGGTCTTTGTGGGCAGAGCGAGAATCCATTTGTGCATCGTCGTCCATGTGTTTGGCGGCGGCTTGCCAGGCGCTGTGCTGTCAATATCATGCTGGACCGAGTTCTGGTCCTCGCGTGATGATCCGTTCGTATGGCCATTTTGCTTCTGATCAGGGAGGCAAGGCACGGTAGCGTGCCACTGCGCCAGCCTCCTCGCCGTCGCAGACAACGTCGTGGGCTCACGCAGATCCTGGTGGTTGGCGACAATGCCTGAGATGTAACGGTACAGCATGCCATTATCGAATCTCGCCAGCAGCGCGGGTGCGAGGTCATATTTCATGAGCAGCTCATGGTTCTTGGCCTCACGCTCACGGTCAATGAGCACGTCGGTGCCATTTCCGTAGGCGCGCAACAGGATAGACTCGGCGTCCAGCTCCGCCTTGGTGGCTCCGGGACGCTCAGGCACGATCTTCAGTAGGGTGTTTGTGATGCCATCTGTGAAGCGCACAAACTTGAGCTCGGCGTTCTGGGCGAGAGTTGGGTCGAGGAGGTTGATGAGTTTACGGGCGGAAGGGTGAGAGTCATCATTTTCCGACTTTTCGTACGTAAAGGGAATGTATCGCACGTGGCCGAGTTCACCATTCATGCTGCCTGCGCCTACAGCCATGGTGAGACTTTTGAGTGAGGTGGTCTCGCAAGGTGAGGGGATGAGAGGGTGAGGTGGCTGTCAATTTCAGGGGTTCAGGGCGTTGCTTCTGGGCGTTGGTGGAGCGAGCGACGCCCGTGAAAACGGGTGTCAAAATTGTCTAGAGACGACAGAGCAAGTTCTGCGACAAAGATTTGAGAGAGCGACTCTGTCCGTTGCTTCCTGATTCCGGGATGAGGTGAGAAGGGGTTTGGCGAAGCAGAGTGATCGAGACAGCGGTCAAGGCTTAAGAAGAGGGCGAGCAGAAAAAGGCACCGCAGCGGCACACGACCTGTTTCCTTTCGCAGGAGGAAGAAAACCAGCGGGCAGGGGCACGGTAGCGGGCTTTGCTAGCCAGGAAATTGGGCGAGTCGCTTCAGTAGCCGGGCGTGCGAAGGAAAATTCGGTGCTAATATTAGGTCAGTCGGGTCTCCCCTCTAGTCAGCACAGATCAGCCCTGTTCCTGACCTAGTAGGCCGAGGAGACACCCTGCGAATCCCTGTCGACGATTCGATGGTCTGGACTTGTCTGCCTGTCTGTGGAACACGAACTTATTCTCGTGGTAGTCGCGCTTACGGCCTGAGAAACCGGTAAAGCGTGGGATCAGGAGATGCGCGTACCCGGACAATGGGAAGGGTTGATGGCAACTCGACGTGTACGAGCTTGTGTCGCGAATTCTGGGGACTGTTATAGATGGAAGGAAGACTGATGCAAAAGCAAGAGATGGAAAACAAGAGTGACAAAAGAAAAGATGACATGCCACATGCGAGCTCGTGTTGGTTATTATCCGCTGTGCAGAAGTGTGAGCGATGGTGGTGGGATGAATGGAGGGGAGCAGCGGAAAGTGGAGCTGCCCGACAGAAAGAGCAGAGAGAGCAAAAGGTCCCCTGATTTTCCCCTCCAATGGGTAGTGGCCCCTGATCATTGGCCCCTGCCCAGTGACAGTGGTGCCGCACGGGTGGCGAGGGGTCGTTCGTAGGACAGCTTTCAGCTGGCAGTCAGGCACAACGCACATTTGTCTCCTATTGTTTGTCGACAATAATCGTCCTGGGGAACGCCAATTTATCTGATGAATCAACAGGTCTTTTTTTTTTCTCCGATGATAGAGCTATCATCGTCGGCAGGGTTGCCGAAGCTGCTTGGCAGCCTGGGATCTGACCAGCCCCGCATGATTTCTTGTCAGAAAGTCACGTGTCAAACAAACAAAGCAGCAAGCATGTGATCGTTGGCACCGCCATATCCAATTGTGGCGCACGCAGGTGCCAGATGTGGCTGATAGCTTGGACGTCAATCGTCTCTTCTTGTTCCTCGCGCCAGCCTCGACTTCGCACCACTTCCCATGTGCCGTGCTCTGACCCCCTGTTCTGCAGCATCTGACATTTGATGCTCTTTCATAGTCAAGATATGACATCCAGACCCCCATGATGGCATAATCCTGGCCTCATACACCTCCTATCATGGCCGTCTCTCCCATCAATGCCGACAACTTCCTCGGCATCGCCCTCGTCGTCAACCGTTCTCGCGATGGCCCAGCCTTTGTCTTTCACTATCCACCACGAATACGTGTAGTGGGCGACGAAGGTACCACGGACCCTGCAGACGTGGATGACCTGCTGCTCCAACGTCTCGCGCAGCCCGATAGTGTGGATCCCTCGCGGCCTATGGATGCATCCAAGAACTGGAATCGCGATGACCACTACATGACCGAGACTGGTTCACAGGTGGTGCCGTGGGAACATTGCGCTGGGTTTCCAGCGAGAGACCTGGCTAGTGTGTTGACTCCCGGCCGCTCTTATCACAAGCAGCTCTTTCACCTCTCCTTGGACCCCTTACACTGCGTTTCGTATCCCATTCATGCTCCGGCTAGCGGCCGATGGAAAAAGTCAAAGAAACCGGGCAATGCAAAGGCGAATCAATCTGACGAGCTTCTTTCTCCGCATGATGCAGAGCATCAGCATGGTGGGCCAAAGGGATGTTCCGATTGCCCTGGGGATAAGGAGTCGTCCACCAAGAAAGATGATGGCGATGACGAAAAGCGCAGCTCCATGACCATGTTCTCACTCGTATTCTTCCTCAACCCCAAGCAAGACGAAGTCAAGCACCTTGTCGAGGCTCTCTACGCCAACATTGTCAAAAAGGCCAACAAGGCGTTCAGGTACAGCCAGCAGCACAGCGATTTTGTATGGAAGGAGTCGAAAAGGATCCTTGCCGCAAAGGACAAGGCGCGGGAGGATCAGACCAAGATGAGCGTCTTATGGAAGGAGATTCTCCGCATGAGCTCCTTGGCCGGGGCGATGCACGACATTTACGAGGCTGTCTCTCACAACAAGATCGCGGCGCTACATCTTGAGACGGCAGCTGGGGTATTGACGCCCTCTTTTCAAATCCCAGCCCCCTTCTATGTCTCCGATATCCCGGCAGAGGACGAAGTTGCGCAGCGTGGCTTGTGGCTGACCACCGCCAACGTCTTTATGAGCCAGGAGGATCTGGAGGAGCCAGGCTTCCTCGACCGGAATTTTGCGCTTCTGCTTATGGACGATGAGAAAAAGATTATTGCCGAGCTGCAAGCCGACCCAGATCCGACCACCATGTCCATGGTCGAGTTCGTCCGACTTGCGAAACCCACCATGTCCTTTTATCAGGTCGGTCAGAGCAACAGCCTGACCCTGGGTCAAGTTCGCAAATACGCGCAGCATTTCATATTCTGGCGTCGCGCAATTGCGATCCCGCCCCTCCACGCCAGGGACACCTACATTGTGTCCCCCAACTGCGACACCTCCCGCTTACCGCACGATGCGCAGGACTGGCAGAGACAGTTTCCCGTCGCGCCTTCGCTGCCCGCTTTTCTGGGGGAAGTTTCGCAAGCGCCCCGGCCATGGAAGCATTTTGCCCCGAGCAAAGCGCATAGACCGACGTACCTACTGATGCTGGCATGGTTAATGCGACGCGGCTGGGTCACGCAGCTCTGCACGTTCGCCTACGTGATTGTGTGGCCCGAGATTATCTACGAAGTGGAATACGAGATGGAGAAGGAAGATCTCGCTGCGGAAGAGAAGGCACGAGAAGAATCAGCAGCGACAGCAGCGCAGGAGAACGCCTCTGCTTCTGGATCCGAGAACCAGAACCCACCCAGCGGGATTCCCAAGAGCAACAGCATCACCACGTCTATTCCAAAAAGTAACAGCAGCATCAGCATGATCGAGGATCTCGAGTCCTCCATCGCCTCTCTGTCCACCAACGCAGATACCACCACCTCCAATAATACGAACAGCAACAACAACCACCCCTCCTCCCCCTCCACCATCTCCCACACTGCTGAAAAAGCGCGCCTCACTCGCCTCCACGACAAACACCTCCGCGAAGCCACCGAGCGCAAGATCCTGCACTCGCGCAAACATCCACCGACCGTCACCACCCACCCATCTCTGAACGCCGCGCCTCACCTCGCGCACCTCGAGCCTCATGTCATCCTCGACCCTAAGAAGGCCAAGGGCAAGGAGAGCCGGTACCTGAGCGCGATTGGGCGGCGCCTAAGCGACGATAAGGTGAGGGAGGCGTTTGTGAGATTCTGCAAGTATTTTGACGGGAGGGTGGCGCTGGAACGGATCGCGCTGCAGGAGGATATGAAGAGGAAGGAGGTCTGGGGTCTGCTAACGGGGATGACAGAGTGTATCATCTGCACGCGGCACTGGTAGTGGCTCAACCTCACTTTATAAAGGCCGTTCAGCGATGAGAGAGAGTTCTCAGTAATTTTTAGAGTGTTGGATAGTCACGTCGTATTGTGTGTGAGATGTAAGTTGACATTCTTGATGAAGAGTAAAATGCGCAGTATCCTCCCAAATCGTCGTGCCCTGCGGACACCCTTGCTGCGCTGGCCGCAAACACAAACATGTTTCATCTCCATCGCCCATCGCGTCCTCATTCCTCACCAACCCACGGCACTCCATCCCGACTCTGGTGTATAGCAAGAAGGTGGCGCAAAGAGAGGGGAACAGCGAAAGCACAGAGACCACATCGATCGGCAGGGATAGAAACTGCATTTGGGCCGATTTTGAGACAGAGAGAACAAAGAAAAAAACAGAAACAAAAGAGGGGAGAGGAATATAATGCATGTCTCGGAACGAGGCAATCTTGAGAATAAGATAAATAAGATAGATTTGTAACAAGAGTTGAAAAACTCCAAATTTGATCTGTGCTTGCAACATTATAATGATGAAAACCAGCGACTAACAAAATAGGCAGATGATAAACCACCCACATTCCTCAGAACAAATGCAAGAGTTGAAAAGTAAGGAAGATAAGTGCCTTTAAAGATAGAGTTCCAAATCATGCTGCCTGCCATCCTCCCATATATGACGAACCCCCCTCAGTCCCCTTGATGATGCTCACGATTCGGAAAAACAAAAAAACCAGAAAAAACCATACCCTGATGAATAAGGTGAGAAACAAAGATAGTACGGTGGAGGATATTCGCAAGTAGAGATAAGAAAAAGACTAACCACCTGCGACTTATGGATCGCGACTTGGACCGTTGATCAATACCATCGCCCGAACCATGCTGAACCGAGATACAAAGACAAACAGACACAAGCAAGGAATTGGGAAAATCGCACACTGGGGGTGGTCCTGCCACTGAAGTGGCATGTCGTGGACGCACAAACGGGGTATCATCAAGTTGAGTTGAAGAAGCGAAAAGCACCAGGGAAAAGGGGAGGAAAACAAAGAACCCAAAACAAGGTAGAAAGAAAGAGATGGACAACTGTTTGACTACACTCAACGTGTCATGTCGAGATCAAATTCGTCCTCCTCCTTAAAGTCAATTGACGCATGGCCGCTGTTGTCGTCAGGGTCATAGAGAAAGTGACTCGGGTCGTTGAGGTCCGCGACGCCGTTGGGCTCGGGTGTGAGACCCATCGTATCGAGACCAGA
Source organism: Parasarocladium wereldwijsianum (assembly GCA_036250105.1). Lineage (NCBI taxonomy): Eukaryota > Fungi > Ascomycota > Sordariomycetes > Hypocreales > Sarocladiaceae > Parasarocladium > Parasarocladium wereldwijsianum. The sequence goes on along the minus strand of JAXOUE010000140.1, from coordinate 16,434 downwards.
GCCGATCGTACCATTCACGGGGTCACCCTTGTAGTCGGTGTGGTTGGGCACACGGAGGCCGGAACCGGCAGCGCGAGAGTAAGAGAGAGTCTCGGGCTCAACCTTGGGAAGGGCTTCCATAAGCTCGGACTGCATCCGCTTCTCGTCCTCGGTCATTTCGAAAGGGAAATGACCGCCGAGATCGTGGATGACGTTCATCATCTCCTCTTGTTGCTGCAACTTCAGGTGAAGCATCCACATCAAGTCTCGTGTCCAGCTGACAGCGCCATTGAGGATATCTCCCTTGTTTGGCCCCTTGTCCTTGTCATCGAGGGGCAAACCGGTGGTGATGCTCCCTGCTGTGGCGCCTGCGGCTCTGCGTGCGCCAGGACCGGCCAATCCCGAGGTTGCCTCTAGTGTGGGAGAAAGCGGTGTGCCGTTCTGGATCAACTTACGGATCTTCTCATCTTCGAGCCTATGGCTCGGCACGAGCTTGCTCAGGTCCTGAATACGCTCGTTGATGTTGTCGCGACGACGTCGCTCAACCAAGTTGTGGGACTCACGCCTCCTCTTGCGCTTGATGTCCTGTGCAGAACCTCCCTGAGCACCGAGCTTGGCGGGCATCGAAGTTCCGCCTTTCATCATGACTTCGTTCATGGGAACCAGATTCTGCTGCATCGGAGATGAAAAGCCGGAGTTGTACGAGGCAGGAGTGTTGAGCCATTGCCCGGAAGGAGACTTTGCGTGTCCGCGGAAGTTGGGATTGCCAAAGCCGGGTGATTCGGCAGAGCCAAGTGACATTGTGTTGAGGTTCGGCGTCATCGGATTGCGGGTATTGGAGCTCTTTCTCTGCATTTGCTGCGAGAGGCGCATCTGTGCGTTGTTGTTGTTGTGATAGTTTTGTTCGTTGCCATTCTCGTGCGGTGATCCAGAGTAGATGGGCGAGTGCATGTTATTTCCCAGTGATCCGGTCTGAAGCCTTTGAAACTGATTTGTGAAGCTTGCACCAAATGGACTCGTGGCATCAGGTGTACCAGAGTAGTCGCCGTTCATCTGCGACGGATCGATCTGAAGCGAATTCCGTTGCTGGTTGTAGTTTTGCGACTGTGAGAAGCCCATGTTGCCCATGCCGGGATACTCTTGGCCGTGACTATGCATTCCGGGTGTGTCTGCGGGACTGGCCAGACTGTCGAGTAGCTCGTCGTCACCAAGAACTGCACTGCCACTAGAAAAGGCGTTGTTTCCGGAGTTGCCGTTGAAGTTGTTGCCATTGCTGTTGCCGTAGGAATTGACATTGCCGTAGGAGCCACCCATGAGGTCGTTGGGGTCGACACTCTGGTTGTTCTGGCCAGAGCCAAAGTGATTGAATGTGGATTGTGCCATTGCTTCGAGAGAATTGTGTATGCTCTGTAGATGCGATGGCTGGTGGGTGTCGGATTGAGAGGATGATGTCGTGGGCGTAGGCCGCCTGAGGTCGAGTAACGTCAGGTCGAGTAAAGTAGAGACAGTCGCTCAACCTAGCACGCAAACTTGGTCAGTCGTGCGATCTCAAAGTGTCCTAGATGAATCGAGTTTGAAAAGGAAGGGTTTGGGGAAAGGAAGGGATGACCAAGGGAGTCATGACAGGACCAGCAGCCGGAGTGGCGGGGCGGTGTGATTACGGTGCAGTGAGGCGGGAAATACGGGGGGGCGTCTGGACGTACCTGGTAAGAAACACGATCTGGTTAACGTCTCGAGCGGGCTATGGCGAGGCCATTCATGAATGGGGTGCCGCGGGAAAAGCGATGGTGGATGGTGGCCGTGATGCACTGGACGGAGGTGATGGAAGTATGGAAGAGTGCGAGATGTGTAGCCTCTGGGCGGCGCGAAGCTGAATGTGGTGGTGATGCTTGGATGCGACGTCGGAGGGGCTGGGCGCGGTGGGGACCCCGGTCCTGGAGGTGGTAGGGCGCTGAGGGCGTTGTGAATTCCAGGTTTCAGGGGGATGATCCAGTCCTGGAACTTGCCGGAAGCCTGGAGCTATGCCTACGGGGCTGCTGCCGCCTGGAAAATGCCCAGGAGATGCCTGAGAGTTGGCGGTACTCCCACTGTGGCTACAGGCACAGTATCGTCGCTGTCACGTCGCTTAGAAACGGGAAAGCGAAGCAGTCGAGGGCGTGTGTGAGAGTGCTCTGCAAGAAAGACAAGAACGATGGTCAGCATGCGAGCCTTAGACTGGACTGTCGAGATGACAGGAAGTAGGTGAGCTGTCATATGTACGTGTATCAATCAGGAGCTGTCCATCGTCCACCCCAAAGTGTGTGGCAACAGCCGCTCCCGCTGGCCGTGTGCCACCGCCCGCCGGTTCAGCACCGACGCCCACTAGCAGAGCGCCAGGATGCAGACCCGGGGTGCGAGCGTGCAGACGGGCGAGCAGGGAGAGGAGGGATGATGGGTGAAAGGGAAAAGCAAGCCGTGATGAGGGGGGCAGACGAGGGGTCGCGCAGGGCCCAAGCGTACATTCCTTCTCTGTTGGTCGCGACAGAGGGGATCGAAAAGGCAGAGGCAGGCAAAACACAACATTCAGACTCACCTTGTTTTGCTTGGAATCACAGGTGCGTGGCGCTATGGTTGTTCGGTAGACCACCAGCTGTGTCTCGTCTTCGCAGTGGTACCAGAGCAGCTTTCGAATGATCGCGGTGCCAAAGTTTGGCGAAACCCGTTGCACAGTTCGAGACCGTGTTTGTACTTGAGGAGAGAATTATAGCGGCTTGTATCGTAGATGACGATGTTGGACGTGACACGGGGGGGCTGAAAGTGATGGCGGGATATTGGTGGATATGGGGCCAACGTTATAGGTGCGGATTGTGGGCGCACGACAAACGAACGGTTTGCGAGGCTGTTATTCACGGTCAGTTTCGCTGATCGCGCCAGTTGTGACAGGGAAGAGTTGTGTTTTTAAAGGTTTGGAGAGAGAAAAGGAAACAAGTGGTAATCAGTATGTCGACGGGACGGACTGTCTGTATCTTCTCTTTGAACCGCCCAGCACCAACAAGTGCGGCGGAGCACGGCCTCCGACCAACACAAGAAGCAAAGCTGACCTGATGAAGCCATATAGGCGCAAACAGCGGCAACCAAGCGTTGGTGGGGCGTGGAGGAGAGGGGCGGCAGGATGAAAGCAGGAAAACGATAGTGAAAATGGATGAATGAAGACGTGGAATCCAGTGGGAAACCCCAGATCGCAGCGCTTCAACCACGATCCAGCCTCGGTATCAGGCAGCAACAGAACGCCCAATCGGCGTGAAAGAAGGAAAAAACAAGGCTTGAGAGAACAAAAGGAACTTTGACCGACCTTGTATGGCGCGCGGATGGGGTACTAGATCAGGTGCGCGAAAAAGCGAGAACCTTTTCTTTATGGTCAGCCTGGCTTCGCTACCAAAAGATCCAAGTCGTCCGTTGGCGAACGTCTGGCGCAAGTGGTTTCAACGCGAACAAGGAAGCGCGATATTAGTAGTTCCAGGACCGGAACCCCAGTCACAAAAACCCCTCTCCTCTCTACGAGACAGACAATAACGGGTTCATGAAAATCAATAACCGGTTGCCATCTGTTGGAGGGGCCGCGCTTCCTTTTGTCTCAAGCGACAAGAAACAGCCCTGCAGGGTTCAAACCCACCTTCAAGCCTTTGCTGTATTTGAGTACCGTTTCCTCGTGTTGGTGAGGTGGTGGAATGCGGTGCTGGGCCGAGCAAGCTGAAAAGGGTCGTAGGGGTGTGTTGGGTGGGTGTGTATGTGTGTGTGTGCGTGGGAGGCGCAGCAGAAGATCTTGTCTCGATAAGTCGCAAGAGGGGCGGTGAGGGCGTCGTTGAAGAGCTAAATAGACTCATATGTCTTGGTCTTGCTGGTTGGCTCTCTCGTGAAGAAGCGGCGAGGGTAGCACTGGGCGTCTTGGATCAGAACGCCCTGGTCTCGGTTGCGAGAGATCGTCTTTGTTCTTTCTCAGCTGCGCTCGCTGGCTCGAGTATTCAGCTTTGCCTTTCTTTACGCCAAGCTGTGTGCTCTTCGCTTGAATTATCGCAGCTTTGCGGGCTTTGGAGATGTTTCGTACGGTGCTGAGTTGATTTGTCGTCGCTGCGTATACTGGTTAATGCGCGTCGGTGCGTAATCTGCGACGACGGGAGAGCGACAAGCAGGGTTTCCGAGGTTGTCTCTACTGATTCGCCCGATCTTTGGTTCTGTTTTGTCAAGATGCTGCAGCTTCTCGTCAGGGATCTTCACTTGCCACGTCGACTGCCGAAGCCCATGCAAGGGACCCTGGGGGCCCTGCTTTTTATACTTTTCTAACATTATCTACTTCACTCCTTTATCAACCATCGACTTTTCCATTCTGTGCCTTTGAAGCTGCTCTTGGGAAAATCGCATCTCGGGATCACATCATCTGCGCCATCAAAAGGGGGTCCAGTCTGCATCTCCTGACTGGGAGCCTGGCATAGCCAGAGCTGTAGAGGGGGGGGCGTGCGGTGCCGAATGAGAGGGCAACATTCGCTTTCCACGCTCTCTGACTGCCCGTTTTCTCATATGCCCTCCTTGTCGCATACTTGTATGATAACCTGTTTCCCACGCACGAGGAAGCAACAGGGGACGGGTGCCTCAGACCGCAACGTGACTGCGCATGTGAGACATCGCCCAGCCTCCTCTCACCAACAACCGCGCCTTTGGACCGGACTATTGCTTCAACATTCGATGCTGCGCATTTCCTGTTGCTTGCGAATCTTCAAGGCTGTGGCCTGTGAAATCCGCATACGCCTGTTTGCATGCCCACCTTTCCTCACTCGCACATTCACGTCATTCACCCTGCCACAGCGCGACTGCACAGGGACCCCCTGCCTAGCTGCCTCAACTGCACGACATGGCGCCCTACCCGCTCAGGAAGAATTTCTCCATGTTGTTATCTTTGGCTGCATGACCGAATGCAAGGCACCTTTATGAAGAAACTCGTGAGCTTGCTTTCGGTGGTATTCGCGTCCTCTCGCCCTTCCCCATATTAGCGCAGTTGTCTCCGGTTGCCTCGCGTCTTACCGGGGATATATCATGCCTTTGACTCATTCCCCCCGGCCAGCGGCAGGCATGAAATGAACATGTTCCCGTCATAGAAGAACGTGTTTTCGAGTGTGAACTCGGGAGAAACAGCGTGACCGAAAGACATGCATGACCGTATCGCTTCTCGCTTGGAGCAGCCGGGAGTCCCCATACACCCCTCTTGTCTCCTCTGAATAGCCCACCATCCACACACCCTTTGTGCTCTCCCCATGATGCAATCGACACGCCTTCGAGACGGATGGACCTTGGGCCGGGCCATGGCTTCCTCCTCGACCCGATCCTTGTCGCTATTTACAGTCATACGGCGCGCGACGAGAGCCTGAATCCTTCCGGGCCGCGCTCTGCTAGACCAGGAGAGGCTGAGAAGGCTGCACCCTATTCTCACCATGATAAGACCGATTCGGACACAGCTAGCACCAAGGTGACAAATCCCTTCCGCTGCGCTCGTCACATTGTGAGATGTGTAAAATGCCTCAGAGCAATAGCAACAATCAATCACATTGCTGTCGAAGCGTGGAACTGACGGTGACGGAGCCTCTCAAAGTCGCAAAGAGTGCTATATCGATGGTTCTGCAATGCCTTCCCATCCATCGCACAGGCATGCAGCCACATTGACTGCGCATTGCATGCTTTCTCGCCTTGATGCACGATACCCGCGCATAGCGTGTTCAAAGGGTTCATGCAGAATCAGAGAAACTCGCGCATCATGCTTCGCAGCGCGCGCATAGCACGGATGGTACCACGGCAGGTTGCGTATCGCATATAGGCTATTATTACATAGCTACAGCACCTTGTTTGTGACATTCTTGTCCGGAGCTTGCACGCAGTCCAGCATGCAGCAGATGGGCAGGCAGACCAATCAGCCTCTTCCATGGTGTGTTCAAGCCCCTCAGAGGCATCTTAAACGCAGTCGCAATGCAGTAGGGTATCGTTGGTGTGACTCTGGGCGAGAGGTTAGGCCATCTTGGGATATGTTAGGACGGACAAACAAGGAGGAGGAGAGGAACGAGGTGTCATGTGCCTTGTCCTCCCCACCATCTTCTCCACGCTTTCCCATCTTATCGGCCTTATCGGGTCTGGTTGTGGCTGAAGGGCAGTAAGCGCCACAGTGGCTGAGAGGAGGCTACAGTAGTTCACCGCGCCTCTTCCCCAGACGCCGCGTTCCCCCTGCGAGACGTCCAACATCCCGTCAACCATCGTCATTGCATTCGCACCCTCCACACCCAGGCAGACGCCCACGCGCCCCTCCTTCTGCTGCCTCTTCTATTTCGCCGCGGCACGCGCGTTCTCGAGCCATCCTCATCCTCGACCTGCTACGGCTCCACTGCCTCTACCCGTCGCGCACTCGTCTGTACGTGCGCCCCCCAGCCCAGGACGATTGCGACAAGATACGAGGCTTCTTGCGCGGCCCCCCATTTGACGGCCTGATCTGCCTCCTTTTGTCGGCGTCGCCCATGTCTCTCATTATATCTGGCTAGAACCCCGGCTGACCTTATGTCTCTTGCCTCTTGGCCTAATAGATGCTCTCCTGCTAGCTAGTGGAGTGATACCGCCATTTGGGTTTCCTACCTGCGTCAACGTATCTCAACTCCGTTGCGGCGCACCGATCGCCAGTCCTTGCCGATCGAAAAGACACCCCCTTCTAGTCTACGATACTCAGCTGTCTTGTGCGACGTTCGAATCTTGCGACAATCGTTTCCTTCGATATGGCGTCCAACTCATTCCGGGACTCGATCAACTCCCTGGGTTGGAGTCGTCGCGAGGAAGCACCGGTAAACACAGCCCAGCAGAGCGGACTGCTTAGCTCGATCCAAAGCTTGAATCCGTTTCGCGATAGTGGTTATGTGAGGCTACCGACCACCGAGAGCAGCGGCGCCCCCCTGCCCGCGCCCTCGCGACAAGAAGAGGAAGAAGGCTGGTTCGTCTGTAAGTCAAACTCCCCTTGTCGACACGAACGCGAGGGGCGATCGTCTCTCGGCACCCATGATGCAGAACGCCTCTTTCTTCCGCCCTGTCCGTAGATTCTGCATGTGATGCATGAATACTACGCTGTCATTCTTCATACGCCCCTCCCTCCTCCTTTCTCTCGCTGCCCTCTGTGAGGCAGAAGACGTACAGGACGATAAGCTAACTCGTATTCTTCTTCCTCGACAGTGAGCCGATGGGACCGTTTGATGGTCTTTGCCGCATGCAACCTTGGCGCCGCAGCATGTTTCGTCATATGTTTTACCCTCTTTCCCATAGTAGCCATGCGGCCGAGCAAGTTTGTCACCTTGTAAGTCTACACTGTTTTGTTGTTGGAGCACGTCGAGCTTCTACACATCTTACGGGCGATGGACGGTCAGCCCCTGCTGTCCTAATCCCCCAACGCCGACGCCTGCTGCCCTTTCTTTCAAAGATATTCCCGTCCTTTTGTCCTTGCGCCCCCTTATTCCCCCTTCATCCCATCACGCTCGCTTTGGAGACACCCCCCTGACCCCCTTTGCCTTGTTGCCCTTCATGTGACAGTCCCGTCTGATGCACGACGGCCAGGGGTGGATCATCCCACCCCCAACTGCCGTGCCAGGATTCTCAACATTCCCATGCCAACTTTCATCGAGTTTTCGGTCGAAATTCCCCATCTTCAGATCAACCTTGTTATCGCGTCGTATCCGGAGCTAACTCTCCTTCCTTCACAGATGGTCCGTCGGTTCACTCCTGTTCTTGGCGTCCTTCGCCGCGGTCATGGGTCCCATGAACTACGTCTACCACCTCTGCTCTGCCCCGAGGCTTCCGTTCACGGTTGCGTACTTTGGTTCCATTTTCATGACTCTTGTTTTTGCTTTAAAGGTACGTGCATGGTCCAAGAAAGACTTTCGAGTGCTCGAAAGGGCGCATTTCGCGTCACGGGAACTTTTTCGAGAAGGAAGAAAGAGGGCGGAAAATAGCAGACCAGCTGACCATATTCCTGTAGCTTCACAGTACCATTCTGACCCTGCTCTCCTCTCTGGTGCAGCTGGCTTGTTTGCTGTGGTACCTGATCTCTTACTTCCCCATGGGCTCTACCGGTCTCAGAATGGCGACGACGTTCGGGGCTAGGCAGGCGACGGCCTGGATTACGGGATGAAGCTAGAGATGAGTCTGTCTCTATTTTCTGAGGAAACGTGTTGGAGGAGTCGACAAGATTTGAGTGTATGATATCGTGTTACCACCGGCATGTGTTTCTACGCATGACATAAGTAGACTTTTCAACAGGGGCATACGGGTCTCGGGCAGAACCGTGAAATGCCATCAACAAACACATGGCAGTCAGAAGCGAAATTCCATTCCAGCGTAACGATGTCAAGGAGTAGCAAAGCCGCCACGGCTCGGCGCGTGGCACGTTCTTTTCCCGGCCGCCCTCCCTCCCCCCTTTGCTCTCGCCTTACGGGAAAGAATCGACGCGTAATAGAAAGAAGAGGTAAATGTCTTTCACCCCGTGGGGGCGCGGTCTCATTTTCAGCTGGTATTGTTTCCTTTTTTTTTTTTTCCACCCCCTTTTTCCATGAGGTCCTCGAAACGTGATGCTAGATCGCGATCGGGGGTCTCACTTTCTCAACTCACGTGAAGTGCGAGGGTGCTGAATAGTTGTGGATGACTTGAGGGGTGCTTCAAAGTGACGTGCTTTACTTCCTTTTTTTTCTCGTATTTGCTTCAAGTTTTACTACGGTGCTTTTCGGGAAGCATGTTCACATGCTTTGGTGATGAGGTCGGCTTTCTTTGGGTCACGACGGGGACGGAGATACATTGTGATCAGTTTGGACGTCCCAGCTTGAGCGACAGCGTTTTTGAACGAAATTGATGCGACATGCCGCGGATGAAAAGTTTCCTGCAGTTGAAGACGCCAAATGCTTCCAGAGTGTAGTCTCAGACGGCGAGGGAAGACCTGGCTTGTTCCTGAGCACGCCAGAAGGAGCAGAGCACTCATAGTTGCTCGGACATACAAATTTGGAAACACCTGGTGGTATAATGGTAGGGAGCCGACTAGCTTGTGACTCAAGAGACTGATGTCCAGATGATGGCGAGGGCTCGGAGTGGTTCGCGAGGCGGAAGAAGCTCTTTTGAGCCTCTTCTTGTCAGAGACGAATGGTGCACTGGACGGAAGATGCCGTTGCTACCGGGTAGCCAGGATTCGATACAAACTCGGGAAGACCAGGACCCTGATCAGCATCAACCGAGCGCACCGTTGCCGCCCAAGCGCCACTGGAACAAAAGAACCAAGAGGAGCGCCGAGGACGTCTCCCCTTTGGTCGTATCTTAGTAACCCCACCAGGGACACCGAGGGAAGAAAAAAAAAGAAGAGAGAAACTAAATCCTGCTTGTCTGACCTAACGATACCCACCGGGCAAGATTCATGAAGCGGATCAGACCATCACCAGGTGGACCATCAGGTAATAGGGTGCGAAATAACGGAAACACTCAACCGCAGCAAGCTGCAGTGGCCTGGTTGTACTATTTTACGCAAGCCACCCTACTATCGATTAGTATGACCTCACGCGAGACCCTTCCGAAGAAGCAGCAGCGCAAGAAAAAAAAAGCACAGGCGTCCCCACCGCCAAACCCTTCGTGGCGGGAGGGGGGATAACAGGCAGGTGGCAGCCATTGCGCCCTGCTGGGGCCCAATCATACGAGCTGGTTTGTGGACGTCAACAGAGTCTGCAGCGAGCGGGCAGCAGGGCAACGGCCGACGAGGTACCAGGGCAAGGCTGGCACGGCCGTTATTGGCATCATGGTCCCTGGGCACGCGCGCCTCTCACTGTATAATGCCGGAAACATTTCGCATTTCCAGGCTCGTGTCAGTCAAATCCTCTCAGGCACCGAGGTGGTTGCATCACGACGCAAAGAGGTATCAAGTCCGTGTCCACGGTACGCTGTGCCGACATGAGGGATCGATTCTGCACAGCAACACTTGGATACTCGACACTGGAAACCGCCTGTGGCAATAGAGGCGGCGTGCGGCAGCCACAGAGCCAGTCAATGTCATACTGTCGTAAAGTGATTCGGTGATGATGCCGAAAGCTTGCCCTGACGGTGATGTGATGATGGGCCGAAGATGTGGAGCACACGTTCCGCGGGCTGCTTTGAGATTTGCTGCAGGCACTATCATCCTGTCGTTACAATAGGCACTGTACCGGCGCCCAGTAGGGTCCCTCAACGGCGGCTTCATCCATGGGCGAGAGATACCTCGTCCCCCGCCCGGACGTGGTGTGGCTCAAAGTACCTCCGGCACCCTGTGGACACTGGAGGGGAAAAGTCGAGGCAAGCAAAAAAATTACGTTCGTCGTTCGGGTTCCGCATGGAGGCCACAACCACAACCACATTACACTCATCCTCCATCCATCCATCCGCTCATCACACAACCCATCTTACACTCTCTTTCCCTTTCCGCCTGTCATCCGCCTGTCTCCCTTCTCCCCGTCACCAACCGTACTGTGCTGTACCAGAACAAGACTGGGGCAGTGTAGCCAGCTGGGTGTCTTGAGTAGAAGCCAGTCGAGGGCCGATATTCCCGTCACTGTTTTGCCAGACCACCTCGTGTGATCAAATTCGGCAGCAGCCCTTTTTAACGGTTCCTATTCCTCCCCCGTCCGTTGCAACCCTGGTACATATTACTGCCCAGTTTGCTACCGCGGTGCCCTCCCCTCACTTTTATCCGAGTAGAGTTCTAGTCGCCGCCTTTCGATACCCAGACCACTCGTGTCTGCTCGAAATTCGAAAACTTGACTCGTCGGTTTTAAAACAGCCAACGAACGCGGTTTCGACCATTTTGCCAATTTCCTCGGTCGCCATCGGCACCCTCGAGTCGGATTTCTCCCCCTCGACTTCGGCTCGACTAGAAACTAGCTGCCTGGGGCATTCCCGCTGCCGAGAGCCTACGCTTTTCTTTTCGCCCTGCGATTAACCTCGCCCGTCGCCCATCCCCTGCCGACGCACAAAACACCTACTACTTTCATCATCTTGTGGTGTTTGCAACCGTCGACCTTCGCCGTTCGAGACGTCTTTTCGACCGGCAGAGCGAACGCCAATCGACTTTTGTCGTCTTGCCCTTCCTGCTGAGGGCTAGATTCGCCAACTTCGCTTCCTTTTCCGAACCCAGTGCTCCCGACTTTGAGTGCAGAGCCAGCTTTTCACAATGGCGGCAGCAGCATCGACTTTTTCCTACGCGCAGGCTGCGAAGGGCCAGGGTACTACACCCTCAAATACTTCAACAGAACAAGATACCCAAGTCCAGGCCTCCGAGTCCGCCCCCAAGACGAACGGCCACAGCGCCCCCGAGTCGGTTGATACAGCCTCTTCTTCCACCGATGCGACACCAGCACCGGCTGTCGACAAGACGGCCGACGAGAGCTCAGCGGCTTCTGCGACCGCCAGCCAAACTGAGCCCACCCGCGACAGCAGCCGCACCAATTCAAAACGCGACGAGGATGTGAGTCGCCTGGACCGGCCATGGCGACGTGCAGAGAACAAGGGCGCGACGCGGTCATCAAGCGCGACCACAAGGTCCGTCGACGACACTGAGAACAACAAGAAGCCCCGCAAGGGTCGCAAGGGCAAGGCTGCTGAGAAGACCAACGGCGAGGAGACTGCCGAGAAGAAGGTGGAGGCTGAGCCCGAGCCCAAGATTGAGCTGTCCGAGGCTCCTATCCCATCGGTCAACATCTGGCAGCAACGGAAGGAGACTCTGTCCAAGACTGCGCCGGTGACGGCCGCCACCACCGAAGCGAAGGTGAACAGCTCAGTCTCAAATGGCGAGCGTACTGCGGCGCAAGCCAAGCCGGCTGCCGATGCTGTCTCCCGCGATACCGCGTCCAGCAACGGCAACAAGACATCCAAGAAGGGTGCAGATGCCGCACGGACCGATCGAACTGCAAGCCGTGGCAACAGAGCGATGGACAAGTCCAAGTCGGAGGTGCCTCCCCCCGTTGGTGACGCCGTCGCGTGGCCCACGCCCGAAACTGCCATCAAAGACACCAAGAAGCCGGCCGAGACCGTCGAGAAGGTTGAGAAGACCGAGAAGGAGTCCACAGAGGACCACAAGCCAAGGCAGAAGGAGAAGTGGGTGACGATGGACTATGTGCCTTCCGTTGCCTTTGAGACGCCCATCTCTCGTCCATCTGGCGGTAAGCCTCGCGGCGGTAGCCGCAACTCTGGTAGCACCAGGGGCGCCCCTGCCGTCGGCCAGACTGGCGAGAAGAATAACGCATCCAGCAGCGCGCCTGCTGTTAAGAACACGGAGACCAAGGAACGTACCCGTGAGACCGTGAACGGTGCCAGCCGATCTTCACCACAGCCTCCTACTAAGCGTGGCTCTGTGGACATGTCTGCTGCTACCAAGGAGAGCAAGAAGCCCGCCGCTCAGGCAACAACTGAGAAGAAGGAGTCTGCGGCCGCAGGTCAGCCATTCGTAAGTCAATAACCGTGGACGCCCTCATCACCTAATATTAACCAGTGCCAGGATCATCAGACCCCTCGTGAAGGACGTCAGGATACCCGCCGCAACGCGCCCTTCCGCGGCCGTGGTGGACACCATAACAACGTGAACGGCCACGGTCAGCATAACGGCCCTGCTGGTAGTGCGCCCAACTTTGTGCCCAACGGTATGGGCGCTCGTGGCCAGCACTACAGCCCCCCGCCAAGGCACGGCGCTCATGGAAACATGTACCAGCCCCCTGCTTCCCAAAGGGGAGGACGCGGTGGCCGCAACGGCGGCAACCATTACAACCGCATGTCTATGGGCAGCAACCCTAGAGGCCCTCCTGTCCAGACGCAGTACGCTCCGTCTTACGACTACCAGCAGTCCATGTCCGCCATGCCGTACCAGCCCGCTCCTTTCTTTGAGGCCCACCACCTCATGACGATGCAGATGCTCAAGACTCAAATTGAGTACTACTTCTCCATCGATAACTTGTGCAAGGACATGTACCTGCGCAAGCGCATGGACTCTCAGGGCTTCGTCCCTCTGCACTTTATTCTTGCCTTCCAGCGTATCAAGGACATGCAGGCCAACATGGCCATGGTCCGTGCTGTCTGCGAAGAGTCTGAGGAGATTGACTTTGTCGTTGGCGAGGACGACTGCGAGCGTCTCCGTCGCCGTTCCGGATGGGAGACCTTTGTGCTCCCCATGGACGACCGCGACAGCCTTGCTCAGAACCACGGGCCCCAGCGCCCTTCGTTCAAGAGCCGCAGCTACAACCCGCAGCAGCAGTTTAACGGTATGGGGGGTTCTCCTATGGGCTACCCGATGGGTGCCCCTTACTCTGCTCCTCCTGAGGCTGCGTACCAGCCTTTCATGAACGGTGCGCCAGCAGTTCAGAACGGTGCCGAGGGCACTCAGCTGAATGGCACTCAACTCTCTGCCGCTGTCCCTGACTTTGCTCCTTCTGGTGCTGTGAAGGCTGCCGATGGCAAGCCCCAGGCGAACGGACACGCTGAGGGTGCCAACGGTTCGACGAACGGTGTTCACGAGTCGGCCACCACCGCCGAGGCCGGCCAGGCCTAAGCGAAAAAAATCCTGTCTGTGGAAAGAGATTCGCTTTCAGAACTCAGCTTCACGCATGCAGGAGTAGCTTGGCGTATCTTAGCAACTGCATTGAGCGTTTTTGGGGACAAACTGGTCCCGGATCCCTCCGCATTCCGGCCCTGTCTGGGAACCACGAGGGCTTATTCCAACTGATGATCTGATTATTTTTCGGGTTTTGTTGTTCTCCGTCCCTTCATGGCATGCCCACCGTACTTCTGGTCATGCTCCACATGCCAAAGATAAAAAAAAGCACAAAACACAAGGCTATCTGTGGCCTTGGGGGCGGTTGGTTTTACCTGAGCATTCATCTGGCGTCTTGATCAAAGCGGACCGCTTTTGGTTCTAATTTGTCTGGGTCTTCCCCTGTTGCATCATGGGCTTTGCCCATTATCGCTTTGCAGAGCGAAAGGAAGTAGGAAGGAGGAAGACTGTGATGACGATGTTTCAAACTACAAATTCGTCCTGGTTCTTCGAGCTCGACGACGCTATCGTGAACAGCTGAGGGCCAGACCATTTTTACGATGAGCAAGCTGCATGCCTACGGGAGCGTGCGTTAGCGAACATTGTCATCTTTGTCGTCCCGCTGGGTTAGACAAGGCACCGCGATATTTTATGAAAAGTTGAAAGAGGGGCAACGACTTTGTTTACACTCGGAAGGAAACTGAGCAGGACGGAAAAGTCTGCCATGACTGATGTCCTCGACCTGAAAGCATGCAGAGTTTGAGGCTAGGAAGGAATGAAAGGGACGGATAAAAGGCTGTCTTTTCTCGTTTTCCATATTTGCTGAGCAATTCTTGTGATGTTCACTAAGCTTGTCTTTGCTTTTATTTTCCATCTTCTTTCTCTACTCATTCCGTGGAAAGCAAACTGTTGTCTTTTCTTTTTGGTGTTTTTCACTTTTGTTTCCCATACACTCGACGAGAAAAATGTGGTTTAGAAGGGGGAGAGGTCGTTTTTCTTTTTCTTGAGATTTACTTGAGTTTACCGTCAACGTTTTGCAAAGGGTCTTTGATTTCTCGCATGGATCGCGGTTCGAGGTTCGTCTTTTTCTTCTTCTTCTTCTGTACAAATATACATTATCTGATTTAAGGTGATTGTTCATTCCACATGCACATGAAAACCTGGATAAGTGAGAAGATGGATGGATCGCCCAGACGGCACTTGCAAGACAACCGATGGCCCCAACACGACCTCAGAAGCATAACACTGCTTTCTTTATCATCCAATAGTTCTTTTACAAGGAACATGAGTGAACCTTTGCTTATCAGAGCACTGCAATCGCTATGACGGCAGCCATACCACCAGCCACCTTCCAGATGTCGCCGCCTCTTCGCATAGCTGCGTTCTCATCTGGTCGCGTCATAGGGGCAGAAGTCGACTGAAGCTGTGTTGATCTTGATGCAGATGCAGCCGTAGTCGAGTCTCCGGTGATGCGTGCACTTGTTGTTGTTGTCGCGCCGCCCGAGGGCTCCAACTCAGCGTCGCAGCCTGCAAAGATGATCGTCTTGTTCAGCCATGTCCGGCCATCGAGGACCTCGACACCGGCTTCGAACCAGTACTGGGGGCATTCCTCAGCGACCGAGACGGCTTGGGAACTGTGCGCGGACCACCAGGAAGATACGGTGCTCTGCCAGTCGGACAGGTCGGAGGCGACCGATCCAGGCCGCTCCGTTACGAAAGCGCACCACTGCTCTTTCTCGGGGTAGCAGTCATCGTTGTTTGTCTCAGTGCATTCGTGAAACAGCTTGTCGCCGTAGTCAAAGAGGGCGTCTAGAAGTAGGCCTGTGGGCTTGGGCACGTCGTAGTACTGGGTGGCATTTTCAAAGACACAGTCGTATGAGTCCTCAGGGTCGTCTGGTGGTGGATCGCTGGGAAGCAGGATACTATGTATCGTGGAGTCGGGCCAGGGCTTGGTTTTTTGAGTGCTGGCAAGATGGGCTGAAGTGAGCAAGATGAGATGGAGAGGAAGAATCTTGAACGACATGGCATAGAGTGGAAGGCAAAGAGCCTAAGCAGGGGAACAGGTAAACAGTTGGAGAATGAAGAATGAATAATGGACAGAGGAACGGGGAACAGAAAGAGTGAGCTGGAGCGATGGGAAGAGACGCAAATCTGGAGTTGCTACCAACAGACGGTCAGGTCCATTGAGGAAGATACCGACGGTCCAGAGG
Source organism: Parasarocladium wereldwijsianum (assembly GCA_036250105.1). NCBI lineage: Eukaryota > Fungi > Ascomycota > Sordariomycetes > Hypocreales > Sarocladiaceae > Parasarocladium > Parasarocladium wereldwijsianum. Next base: position 669 of record JAXOUE010000140.1, on the reverse strand, counting down.
AATCCTTGTCGAGAATAACATGGGTACATGATTTCCGTCGCGGCCACTGCATCAGCGGGATCAGACAGCAGTGTGGCCACGCTGCTGTATAAGTCGACGATACACGGAGCAGAGCCGAGGTGGGATTGGAGCGGAGTAGAGCGGTATGTTGTTGGTTCCAACCTCAATTTCCCGACTGCATAGATAGTCGCGAGATTCAAAAGGCGAAGCAGGGGGTCATATTCATGGCCTTTGCTTATTTTTTTACCACTGAAATTCTTGCAACTCCAAGCATCGCTCACAGCAAGCCTTCAGAAATAAGACAGTCATTATCAGGAAGCACTCAGAGACTTGGCGATAAATCATTTACCATTCAGTTTTCCGTTCCAAGGAGGAAGATGGCACAGCAGAGCACCAGTCCCGTCGCGACTTGTCACGCAAGAAGATATTGTCGGCCGTGTCTTTGCCTCCTTTGACACTATTCTCTTGCGCGAATATCTCTCATGGTCCACCAGCATGTTCGTCCTTCCACGTCAGGTCTTTGTATTTTATTACCGGAAATTTAGGAGATTGGCAAAATATGAGCTATATATTTTCTAATTCTGGCATGCATCAACACATACGACCATACCTAGTAGAAAATACGGGGTCCCGTCCGCTCCCCCATAGTCAAGCTGCTAAGGGGCTGAT
>JAXOUE010000013.1:0-324714 GCA_036250105.1 Parasarocladium wereldwijsianum | reverse complement strand
CTCATGCACATGCTGCTGGAGCAGAGGACGGATCTCGTCATCCGCAAAACACGGCAAGGGGTGTTGGATCCCAGCATGCGCTAGAGCGCTGCGTCGACGGGGAGACTCATTCGAATGATCAGAGCGTAGGCGAGAGGTTGGGTGCATATTCTCGGCTGCAGAGTGGGAGGCTCAAATGTCCGCCCAACCTTGCCAGGCCAATAATGCTGAATAGCCCGTTCTCATCTGCAATCAGTCTAAAGTATAGGTCTAATAGAGCTGGTAGGTAACCACGGCACGGGTTGACCATGATGACCATGTGATTGTGCGAAGATATCGTCGTTTGCAAACTTATACAACTATCTGAGCAGCAGAAGAGGCATGATTTCTTACCAGAGTACTCCAAACTCTTCCTAGTACTAACATCAACTGCTCGCCGCCAGACCCTCTGCATTCACAAATTCTCAGTTTAATACAAGTATTCTATCCCTGTCCTTTGCACCATGATTTCTAGGACGATAGTGGACGAAGTTCACAAGGATGAATACCTGACACCAATCTACTTCCCAGGTGACGAGCCCGATTCTCTTTACATGGTTACTAGTGACTCGATTTGCCCGTGGATGTTAATGTCCACAACGATAGGCCAAGCTGTAGGGTTGGTGGATCACGAAAGGCTCCCGCGACATTGGGGAAGAGGGCCGTGATGATCCCTTAAAGTCTATCCATGGCCGTAGGTTTCCGCAACTCTTCTGTCCATCTTGCAGCGCCAAGATAGCGCGTCAAATTGTATGAGCACGTCTATACTTGAGGGCTATATGGCCTAGGTCCTTTGCGTGAACAGTTCCCCCCACGCTGACAGCTTAAATGGCCCTGGCGATCATCGCGAAGTAAAAGTGGAGATCAACCTTTGCGACAGAAACGCGACGCGTCTAGACGCGACATTAGACTTTCGACCTCCCCTCCATGACAACATTTCCCTTCAGCACAACGTGAACAAGTGCGAGTCTGCAAATATCGACTTATTACGACACCGGACATTACAACCTCTCGCAGTTCGTCTTGAGCATCATTTTATTCTCGGAGACCCCAGGTTTTCCAACAAAGGCCGCCAACATGCCGCGCCCTGGCCGCCGAACTCGCGGCGCACCGCCCATCAACGCGAAAGCACCCGCGGCCGCACAGGAAAACGATACCACCACAGAAGCCGAGAATCGGGGTAGATCACGCCAAAGCCGATCGAGTACAAAGGGACTTAGTGCCAACGAAAGCACGGCCTTGCGAATGGCTGATCTCAGCCGCGATGCGGCACTCGAGCGTCTTGCGAACGAGGACCACACGACCACTGAGAACGACGATAATGACGCTGCCTCGGTCGGAGCTGGGCGTCGCGCGCTTGTCATGGATACACCGTTGAGAGCTGTTGACGCCAGTGGTCTGGATCTCGCAGATGATGTGTTTGGCAATCTTGATGATAGTTTTGGCTTGGACGACTCGGTGTTGCAGGGCAACCAGACGATGGACTCTTCGACAATGTCACTGAGGAACATTGGACGCCAGAGGTCGAGGTCGAGAAACTCCACGATCATCGGGAGGAACGAGGCGCCGATTCGTCCAAGTAGTCGGAGCGGTACCACGCCCTTGATGAGCAGCTCATTCAACATTGGTGTGTTTCGAAGGAGAAAGAGGGAGCCGAGTATCCTGGGAACGAGCAGAAAGCCACGCTACGACACTACGGGTTCCGTGACGGGCTCAATTGCGGGATCCGCTGCTGGGTCAGCTGCCGGCTCCGTGGCGGGCTCAGTAGCTGGTTCAGATGTGGGAAGCGACAGAGAAATCAGCCCAGAGGCCGAATCCACGCCGCTCAACGAGCGTCGCAGAAGCAGACGCTCCATGGCAAAGGATGTGGAGGTGCCGGCAACGCAGACACCGCCACGAGCGACGAGGAAGCGTAAGAGTGGTGATGATCTGGACGCCAGTGAACGGCCAGAGAAGACATCACGCGTTGCACAGGACGAGGATGCGGTTTCTGAGAGTGACTCTGAGCTCTCGTCTATCGAGTCGCCTTTCTCGCCACCCAGAACGGTGCAAGATCGACCGATGACGCCGTCGCCCGAGGACGAAGAAGATATTCCTCCTCCCGCGAGCAGCGATTCAGAAGATGACGGTGGTGACATCTTCCCCGATATCCATGCGCTTGCGCGCCGGCGCCGCCGAGCATCTACACCTCCCGAACACGGCCAGCTTTCCGATGTTTCCTCTCCTCCCTCGCTCACCCACTCTCCCAATTACAGGACCACCAAACGCGGCAAGGCCGCGCCGAAGCGACGAACTTCGCCGCAGTACTCTACTGCCGATCTCGCTAATCTCTTACCAAAGCGCCGCGCCAGACGGGAGGAAGCAGACGAGGCCGTTGATACCTCGGGCCTCGCGCGTGATGACGACGAGCTTCACATGGATGCGCGCTCAACACGTCGCGGGAGGGGTACGGCTGGGGCTGCCACGACATCCAGCGAAAAGGCGTTGAAACCGAGAAAGATTCCCGCAGCAACAACGGCTACTACGCGTAGTGCAGCTCGGGCGGCCAAGACGTACTCGCGTCGCATGTCTGACAAGGAGAATGAGACGGGAGCAGACCAAGACCAGGAAGACGAGGAGGAGGCAGAGGATGAGGACGGACCGAGTCAATTTGCGGCTCTGCCTGATGATACATTTGGAGAGTCGACGGTGCAGGGCGTGCAGTTTGTCGAGACGGAGGAGTTGAAAGCTGCGGCGAAGAAGTTCAAGGAGGTTGATAAGTACGAGTTGGCTTACGAGGAAGTGACGGAACCTTCATCTCCGATGCAGGACGCACGGTAAGAGGCGTCTGACGAAAAGCAGACATTTGGTGTTTTGGTTCTGGTAAATGCGCGGCGTTGGGTTTCGTGACTCTTGTTTCGTCGTATTCATAGATAGGTGTGTGAAAGGGTTGGCTTACAATATCTTGCATCTGCCTGTATCCACAGCTTTGTTTTTTATCAATGTTTTTGAGACATCGTCTCTCTAAATTCTCTCGAGAGGTATGCAAACTCCTAAACGCCGTTCCAATGTACCTTACCCTTCATTACCAGTGACGCTCCCTAATCGCATCATACCTTAAGATTTACAGCTTCCGTCCTTTGCTCGACGATAGGGAGTAACGGGTCGAGCACGTTAGGGTCGCGAAGTCCGATTGTGATGTCGTCCGGCATTCGTCCCGATCTATACAAGGCCTATAACGAAAATGTCAGATTGAGTTGCCCTTTCTGTTGCTTTTTGGCACAAGGACAGACGAAAACTTACATTCTTGACGTCTTTAAAGGCTGCCTCCTTGGCCGTGTACTCGCGGATCACCTCGTCCGTCTCAAAGTCGACGTAGACCCGCGTGTCCCTTATCCTCACCAGCACGTTGTCCAGGCGCATAAACAACCTGCAGAGCAGCAGCATCCTCTTCTCGTGGACGCGCAGCTTGGCGCTGTAGATGGACACGCCGTTATCATCGAGCTCACTCTCGTAGAGCACCACCTCCTCGAAGAAAAGGATGGGGTCTCTCCGCTTCAGCAGCTCGAGCGGGATCTTCTTCTCTGTCGGCGCAAAGGTTTTGCCCTCCCCCGCGCGGCCCACGTCCACCGTCCCGTCGTAGGTCGTGGAGTAGCTCCAGTCGTACGGCTTGACTACCTCCTTGATCTTCTGCGTCTGGTTCTCGCGCGTGCTTTCCCAGTCGCGCGCGTAGGCGACCTTGAGCATGTTCTTCTCGGTCTTGTCGACGGCGTCGAGGGCGTCCTGGGCGGTGAAGCGCAGGGCCCAGGCGGTGGGGAGGTGGGTGATGGAGACGAGGTTGTCGCCAAAGATCATCTCGGGGACGGGGATGCCGAGGCGCGCGGTGAGGGCATCGATGGGACCGGCTTTGGAGATGGGGAGCTTGCGGGTGCTGATGGTGAAGTTGTTTTGCGTGTGGGTGGTGGTGGCGGCGTCGAGGGCCGCGGGGGAGGGGAAGGGCTCCTCGAGGGAGGTGACGTGGTTCATGGTGGCGGTCCGACGAAAGATGTCGAAGGGTCTCTCGTGATCTGACTGCAGATGGTGGGGGAGGAAGATGCAGTTTGAGGCCGAAGACCGGTATGGTTGGATTGACACGAACAGCTGTGCTCGGCGGGGATGGTGGGGGGCTCCATGGCAGCTAACTGGCACGCTTTACGCTGTGTGAGCTCTACAGTGACGTCTCACGTTAACATTGAGCCACAAGCCGATGCTAGTCTGTTGTGCATCGATTGCTGTCGCTTAGGTTTGGAATGTTTTTCAGTCGGCAAACGCGCATTTCTCTTATGCATCATGCGTTGTTATTCCGTTGCGTGATCTCAGTCGTGGACAGTGTCCATTCCCTAGCAGAGAGGAGACGAGATGCAGACTGTTTTATGTGCAGGGTCATATGAGAAGTAACATCTCCAGGTATACCACCTCAAAAACCATTAACCACTACAAGCATGGTTATTAGAACTAGATCTGCAACGTATGTATATTGCCCGATCTCCAGGCGGCACGGTAATCTCGTAAGGCAGTGCGATCGTGGACGACCAGGGGCTTGCGGCTGGGGGAGACAGGTGGTTGCCTGGGCAACATACACAGCCCGGGTTTGTTGACTTGCCACTGACCAGATTCCACAACCACCACGAGGCTCCTCCTCTAATACCCACCCAACACCGACCTCTCGATCATTTTCAACCCAGCGTTTTTGTGACTTACTAACCCAGCAGTGAGCTTCTCTTACGAAGCCAAATCCCGCGGCGATTCATCAACCTCTCTCTCTGGGTACTTTTGTTTGATACTCGATATTCGGCATTCGCAAGGCTCGCTGCCATGTCTAGAACACTTGAGGCGCGCTTCGACCATCTGTCGGTAGCAGACGATGGCGATGCTGTTTACAGCAAGGGCAAGGTTCGTGTTGCCTGCCAGCAAGGGTGTTTTTGATCACAACGCTCACATTTGCAAAGACCACAGTGACGACGACGGCATTGCCTCGGGAAGACAGCAAGCCTAACGTCTTCAAGGTCGCCCTCAAGTCGCAGAGCAACACCGCCTCTGTTGCTTATCAGAAGACCGCACCGCCTTCACCACAACGGAAACCCCTTCCTGCCGCTACCACCGTTGCGGCTCGCAAGTCAGAAGAACCGATCGAGGAGAGCAAGGGCGTCAGCCTGACGAGCTACCAACCCTCCATGCCCAAGCAGTTTCACCTCGGCATGTTTGAGATCGGTCGCCCTCTCGGCAAGGGAAAGTTTGGCCGCGTCTACCTTGCTCGTGAGCGCACCAGCGGCTTTATCTGCGGTCTCAAGGTCCTCCACAAGAACGAGCTGCAACACAACAATGTCGAGAAGCAGGTCCGTCGCGAGATTGAGATCCAGAGTAACCTGCGCCACCCCAATATCCTGCAGATGTACGGCCACTTCCACGACAGCAAGCGAGTCTTCCTTATCCTGGAGTTCGCGGCCAAGGGAGAGCTGTACAAGCATCTCAGAAAGGAGACGAGGTTCCCCGAGTGGAAGGCGGCCGGCTATATTGCACAGATGGCCTCGGCGCTGCGATACCTGCACCGCAAGCACGTCATCCACAGAGACATCAAGCCGGAGAACATCCTGGTGGGCGTCCACGACGAGATCAAGATTTCAGACTTTGGCTGGAGCGTGCACGCGCCCAACAGCAGGCGGAAGACCATGTGCGGTACCCTCGACTACCTGCCCCCGGAGATGATCAAGCCTGGCACCAAGGATAACTACTACAACGAGAAGGTCGACTTGTGGAGTCTTGGCGTCCTCACATACGAGTTCCTCGTCGGCGAGGCGCCATTTGAGGATACGCCTGTTATGACACAGCGGAGGATTGCTCGGGCTGACATGTCCATCCCTTCGTTTGTCAGCCCGGAGGCCGGTGATCTTATCAAGAAGGTATGTCAAATTTCACCTGTCGTGATTGCGGATTAGCACTAACAAGCTCCAGCTTCTTGTGCTCGACCCAGAGAAGAGAATCCCGCTCGAAGAAGTCGCCAAGCACCCGTGGATTGTGAAGTACTGTGTCAAGGGAGAGCGCGCCAGCAATCGCGAGAAGCGATAGCCGCTTGTGTATGATTTTTTTTTCCGTGCTATTTGGGCGTGGGGTTTCTGGCGTTCCGGAATTGACTTGATGAGGGGTGCACTGGACATATTCATAGCATCACCAGGATAGGTGGAAGGAGTCTTATCATGCTAAAGCGCACTTTGCCGCTGGTTCGGGGAGAATTTAGGCCTGTCTTTTCGCAAGATAAACAAGCGCGTGTTTCTACATCTTTTGATCTTGGGTATCTTATATATGACCAATTGTGATGCATGTGCCGCCAAGAAGCTATGTAAAAGGTGAGATGATCCTGAACGCCCTGCCCATGTTATATCCAATGCCAGTGTTGTTACATATCCAGTTTGGACTTTTACCTGTACACCTCGTCAAAGGGTCTCGTGTCGGCGAAGCAAGAGTCCCAGACTTGGTTGATGATCTTGGAAGCGTGTTCCTCGCCCTGACAGCTCTTGCGTGCCATGAGTGACAGTGTCGCTCTCTTTCGCACGCATTGCTGAAACTGCTGTGTCAGGCTCCAGTTGTTTCTTTCCCAGAACTCTCTGGCCCATCTGCATTCGCCGCTCAGCATCGAAGCTCGGATCTAGTGGAGAAGAAGAGTCAGTACTTGAAAGATCGAGAATCGAGAGGAGATTGGGCCTTGGGAGATGACGTACCTCTGTGCACGCTGACTGTTTCAGGTCTTGCTCTCCAGCCCAGTCAACCTTCCAGCGCAGGTGGTCATAGGCATGCACCATCTCGTGAGACAGCGTGTCCTCAAGATGTTTTCTGTTCTTGATCTCGTTGGCGCACAGCAGGATGCCAATGTTGGGATCAAAGCCGCCTGATTGTCCGCGGACCGTGCCGTCTTCGGTCAGTGTTCGGGGACAGCGACGGCACAGGACGTTTGATGGGTTCAGGTCGCCGTTGAGCTGCTTGATCTTGTCGCCGAGGAAGCGGACCTGGGGCGAGTAGGCGAAGAGCCAGTCGCGAAAGTCCTCGCACCTTTTGCAGTCCTTCTCCTCCTGAGCCTCGTAGGTGGCCTCGCGAAAGTGGAATTTACCCTCGTTGGTCATCTGGCCGGAGATCATCTTGAAGTAATTGGTCCACCATTTCGTCTCGGGATCGAAACCCGTGCGCGCAGGGTCGTTGAGCTTCTCGCGAACGGCGCCATCGTTGGCGGGCTGGGTGGGAGGCGCAGGGGGAGTCGCTGGCTCGGCCATGACTTGGGCTGTAGCGTCCCTTGTCGAATTGTGCAGCAGTGCTTATATGGATACAAGAAATAAACAACTCAGAGTGAAAGGAGACCCGTATATGTGATGCAAGTCGGGCGTCGCACGGTGTGAGACTTTTGGGATAATTCGTGTTTGGTTGGCATCCCGGAGGTTGGATGGGTGAGTGGGTGGAGCCTTGGCAACCCGACTCGGCAATGCGGTGAGACGCAATTCTGCCGCTGAAGAGACAGGTAAAGCTCTATCGTGATGGTCGCATGCCTCGAGCCAATGAGACATACCTTGCGACGGCACTTTGTTGATTTCGGAGGATAGGCTACCAGGATGGCCTCCATGTGCCGTCCCAAGCCCAAGCACCTCTGTAGTGCATACCATGGCGGGGTGAGGACGCGATGCAGATCGACTGACGATAGTGAGGAACCTGACGATGTCTGCAGCCGGTAACCTGCGATGGGGACGTGGTGGACAAGCCAGCAGTACCTCTGCCCCGCTACGCGCTCCGCCTACGTCACAAGTACCCCTGGCTCGCAGGTTGCGTGCAGCCGTCCATCCACCTGCAGGTCTCCTGGACCTACCATAGTAAAGCACGAAATTTCGAGATGACTCGAGATCACCAGGCGGGCAGGCTGAGCTCGGCATCACAGCGAACAGAGACCCCAGGTGGCTGCTTCACGGCTCTTTGCCCACGACATGTGCCCACAATGACGGCTTCGAGCAGCTCTTGGGCGCCAGCGACTGCAACCACCGAACTCGCTCCGCTAGGGGAACGGCGCCGGCAAAGCCAATGACGTGGTTCTGGACCAGAGCACCACCTTCAGAAATCCATTTGACCCCTCGAACCCCCCTCATCAGCTCCAACTTGTTCAGATTCTTCAATTGATCGTCGCTGCTCTCATTTTTGGCTACAAATATCTTACTGCTGCCCTGGCTCTCTCTGACTCTAGCTTCTACAAGTGTCCTCTGCGCTCAACGACACAACCCTGTCAACGCTTTCCAAGCCACCGTTCACCCCGTGCCACTCCAGTTCCTGCACGCAATTCTGCTGCCCATCACTGCAACCGACCCTGCCGCTGCATATCCACGGCACACCACGTCCCAGAGAGGCTGACACCGCCTGCAACACTACCCTCTGCAACCTTGCACCCGCCACGCGCTACGGAGACGCGGAGCGAGTCGGGCCTCGGCGACCCAGTCTTTCACGGTACGTCTACGGGCCCTGCGGCCGTGTTGATCCAATAAGACCTGCGACTCTCTGACGCCATTAAACAGCCTGTCGAATCAGAACGCCTTTGCTCTGAAAAAGAGCAGCCTGGCCGCCGGCAAACCCACGCACGAACAATCACAGACAGACACCAACATACAGGGAACAGGACACCCTTGAGCTCGAAACGGACACCAGAAAATCTCGCAAGCATCATCTTCACGCCGGCACCATGTCTAACCAAGAAGCACAGGCACAGGCTCAGGCAGAGGCACAGGCACAGGCCCCAGCCCAGGACGCTCCCCAGCCTGGTGGTGAAGAATGTAAGCAGAATGCCCCCTTTTTCAATTTTTCGTCCAAGCTGCTTCCTTGTCTGCACTATTTACCCGACCTGTTGTCTTGGCCCGGGACATTGACATGTGTTGAGTGGATGGATTGATCGACATTCACTTATATATCCCTCTTACCCCAGCTCTCCCAAGTCCAGCCCGGACCCTTCCTTCTTCTGCCCGCTCGTCTCCTCGTTCAGTTCCAGTCCTCCCCGCCTAGCAGCTCATGGCCCGAAGCGTCTATTCCATTCATTGTTGCTCGTTACTGATACCCTCTTTTCCACCGCAGCCATGAAGAAGCCCATCCCCTTGACGGTCGTGATCAAAGTCGGTAAGTCACATGATCCAGGCAAAGCTCATTCTCTGGGTCCCCTGCTAACACAGTGGTAAAAAAGGAACAAGTTCGATTGTCGACGAAGTCACTCATGAACCCCTTCTTCCCATCCTGACTCTTATTGTCGACACCGCGGCCAAGCTGATGAAAGATGGCCACCGCGTCGTCATTGTCTCCTCCGGAGCTATCGGCGTCGGTCTCCGCCGCATGGACATTGAGTCCAAGCCGAAGCACCTTTCACAGCTCCAGGCCCTGGCCGCAATTGGCCAATGCCGTCTGATGAGCCTTTGGGACAGTCTCTTTGCTCATCTGGCGCAGCCCATTGCCCAGATTCTGCTGACAAGGAATGACATTGCCGATGTAAGCAACTGGAGTCGTGACATCCTTTTGGGCCATTACTGACAGGTTTGACAGCACAAGAGATATATCAATGCGCAAAATACCTTCAATGAGCTTCTCAGCATGGGTGTCATTCCTATTGTCAACGAGAACGACACATTGGCTGTCTCCGAAATCAAGTTTGGCGATAACGACACTCTTTCTGCCATCACAGCGGCGATGATCCATGCCGATCTTCTTTTCCTCATGACAGATGTCGATTGTCTTTACGATAAGAACCCTCGCAAATACCCCGACGCCAAGCCTATTGAAGTCGTTGAGGATATCACCACCCTGGATGCCGACGGTATGTAAAGCCTTTTTGTAATCTTTGCGCGCTTACAATAACATTGCTGACGCGCTTTGCAGTTTCAAGTGCTGGATCGGCGGTCGGCACTGGTGGTATGGGCACAAAGATCATCGCCGCTCGTCTCGGTATCACTGCTGGTGTGATGACCGTGATCACGCGATCGGCCAATCCTGGCAACATCATCAACATTGTCAGGTATCTCCAGGGACGTCCGCAGGCGAGCGCCTACACGTACACTGGAAACGAGGCGCTTACACAATCGACGGCGCCCCTCAACCTTGGTGCGTCGTCCACGTGCAGCGATCCGGACCAGCAGCCGCCCCCGCACACGCGCTTCATCCCCTCCACAGAGCCGATGCGTGACCGTCACTTCTGGCTGCTGCACACCCCGAGCCCTGCGGGTACGATTTACATCGACCAGGGAGCGCACCAAGCCCTCCAGGGCAAGGCCGGTTTGCTGCCCGTCGGTATCGTCGACGTCGAAGGCAACTTTGCTTCTCACGAGGCGGTGCGTCTCGTGGTCGTCAACCGACTGACAGAGCCGAACGAGGACGGCAAGTTCTGGGCCGGTCCGGCGGAAGAGGTTGGCCGTGTGATTGTCAACTATGCGGCCAACGAGATCCAAAGGATCATGGGCTGCCAGAGCAGGGAGATTTCTGATATTCTTGGATATGCGGACAGCGACTACGTCGCCAACAGGCAGCATGTTGTGTTCTTCCGCAAGGAGAGCCGTCCGCCCACCCCGATTCAGATTCCTGCCAGTATCCCCAATAGCGCGGTCCCCAGCGCGGTATCTACGCCTGGTATTTAGGATATTTACAGCTTCAAACAAAATTAATATCATTTCGCCATTTCAGTTGCATCGATGCGGGCAATTTCATACTGGCCCCTTCAGGATGCAGTGATGTATGCGTTTGTGGGAGGCATGTTCGCCAGATCATCAGTATGCGGGTGTCATCGCCATGTATGAATAATGTCCTTTGTAGTAGCCGAGACCCTATTTAACCCAATAACGCCGAACAAAATGCACGAGTGTGCGAAGAACGCCTTTTCATGAAACAGCCCATCCGGCTGACCTCTGTCAAAAGTCTCCATTGCCGTCATGCCAGCTCCCCCATCCCCCCCCCCCCCCCCCTTTTTTTTCTTCCGCTCTTAACCTGTCGCAAACAGGTTGTCCTCGTCACGCAGGTACTCTCCACAGTCGGCCTGTCTGAAGCACACGATACCGGTAGGGTCCAACCGCCTCGCCTCGGCCGTGCTCTTGGCCGTGACGCCAAAGCCGAGCGGGGTGTCGTTCATGCTGTAGACGACGACGCCCTGGTGCTCGGGGCAGTCGTCGGACCAGCGGCCGACGTGGGCCTTGACGACGTTGCCGCCGTAGAGGAAGGGCATCTCGCCGTTGGGCTTGACCCAGATCTTGTAGCGGGCGTGCTCGGCGAGGATGGGGAGGGCGGTGACGTGGAGCCTAAACTTGCCGGTTTTCGTAAACTTGCCTGGAGGAGGAAGTTTGTGTCAGCGGAATTGATTTTTCTCTCTCTCTCTCTCTCTCTCTCTCTCTCTCTCTCTCCCTCCCTTTCCTTTTCTTCCCTTTGCCCTGCTTTCGCTTGTTGGGGGCGACAGAGGTTTCAAGGAGACATACCGAGACAGGTTCCTAGTGAGAGCAGCTTCTCACGCGCGATGGAGGTGGCGAGGTTGGCGATGGAGAGGCGAACATAGTAGACACGGTCCCTCTGCAGGCGGAAGACATAGCGATCGGCGTCGGTGCTGTCGTCGAGAGGGGCGATGAGGTTCTTGAGGGAGTTGCCGGTGTAGCCCGCGAGCTTTGTAAACAGGGTCTGGGTTTCTTGCTCTGTGAGGGGACGCATGGTGGGCAGTAGTAAATTTTCCAATGTCGCCTTGATGAGCCTGAAATTCTTTTGCGATTCTTGTGGATGATGACGTGTGTTGCCGCGCTGAGAATCGTGTTCGCTCTTTGTTTGTTGGCCAGACTGGTCTTCTTCTACCGTCTTTTACGACCAGCAAAGTCGCAAAGAAAAAAAAGTAGCTCGGTCTGGCCTACTTTGCCTTGTCGATAAGGGACCCCCTGGTGAACGTGGGGTCGCGGGTGTTGTGAAAGTGGGGCTCGGACGAGCCCACCAACCATCAGCATCTTTGCTTTCTTGATATTCTGTCTGCTGTAATAATCAGGGTGGACGAAAGCGCGCAAAATCAACCAATGCTGCCACGATGGACCATTGAGAGATAGAGACCAGAAATGACAAATATTTGCATATTCTCTGCCGTGATTCTCAGCCTTTGCTCATCTGTTTTGGAAGCACAGCCGTAGAATCGGGTTTTCAGCCTGCTTAGGCGCACTCGAGGGGCATCGCACAGGTCACGTGCCGACTCTCGTCTTCAGAAGCGCAGGTGAAGAGTCAATCTACTACTACGCGGTGTCTAAAAGCAGACACGGCGAGCAATCCGGGCAAGAGGATCTCACCTCGGTTCTTCTTTTTTATGGCGTCATTGAGAGTGCGAAATATCCTGGTTTGTCACAGGTTGGGGCAGCAGCTGTCTCAAGATCAGGGGACTAGGACGCGTGGGAATCCAGGGAGGGGTCCAAGCGGATGCGATGACAGCGGCTGCCTGGCAGTGGTGCTGACCCAAAATACGGCTGTTTCTTCTGGTTTTGCTGATTGACAGTCCCCTGTTTGTTTCTCTCTTGGTACTTCTTTGATTGACATCACGTACTGGCGACCAAGATATCTTTGTGATAGGCACACCATGCTGTGAAATCCCAAGCACTGGATCGCACGGCTAGCTCCCGCGAGTGGGAGGACATACAGTGCCGAGATAGTCAACACTGTATGAAATGGTGCAGTACTGCACTGTGCTGCTGTGGTTTAAATCGTCAAAAGGGACGATCAAGCGCCGGGACGCCCTCTTAGCGCCCAACGGTCCCTGTGGCCCCAGGGGTCAATCGGGGCCTGGACTCAAAGTCCAGGGCGTTCTGGCGGCTGGAGGACGCACTGGGAGAGAGGAGGAGATGCCCAAACCAGAACCTGAGATGACAGGAGACGAGAGGGAGACGAAAGGAGACGGAGACGAGGAGGGGGGTCCCGTACTTGTGCCTGGATCTGCCTGCCGTGCCTGTGCTTATGCTGTGCGTGCCTGGCCTGGTCTGGCTGCGAGTCTGTCTGGCTTGTCCAGCTCGCCTCCATCTCATCCCCAACCTCTGCAACTCTCCTCGCGCCCCTATCAGGCCTTGCTTCGACCCTCACGATTCCTCTTTTACCCATTTCGTCGTCCCCTTAACTGGCGGACGCTTTTCTCTCGGAGCGAACCTGCAGCCTCTCTTCTTCGAACCTCGAACCTCGTCTCCTTGATTGATATACCCCTGCCCTTGCCGGTAATCACGAGCCACCGCTCTCGCGACCGTTGAATTCCCGTTCCCCTCGTTACCATTGTCGCCACCAGATCAAACGAGACAAGCAGCTCTTCCTTTGCTGCTCTCGACTCAACCTCCAAACGTCGTACGACCACCGCAATTCGTCAACTTTGCGACGATCCAACCTCTGGCGGGAAACCCACCAGCTCGGTGTCGTCGCCACGATTCTGATCCCCTTCTGTCGCTTGTTCGTACAGGGTCCAGCAATACTGCCGAATCTCCAACAACGGAGCTCATCTGTTCTTGGGCTTTCTCAAGCTCCGTATCGGCAACATAAATCTTTGTGTCGACCGATTGACGGGCGACACAAAGCGTGTGTTGGGTCGACCTACTCCTGAGTGCCCCGCATACGCCCAGCCGCAGCACATCTCGAGCGCCACCACGCTCGCGCAGGCGTGCCGGCACATCATTCCCCCCGAGCAAACGCACCTCTCTCGCGAAAACGGCGGTCTGAGCCTTTCTTTGCATCATGTCGCAAAACCCGTAAGTAGTTTGCTTTCTCATATTCGTCACGGTTCTCTGAGAGCGACCCAGCATCGTTCTGCGCATCCGTGCTTGCTCGCGAAAGCACGCGCATCCCTGGTTCGACACGTTCTCTGCCAAGCAGCGCAATGTTCGTCCCGTCAATCTCACAACCGCTCTGTTGAGGAGCCTTTCGTGTGCAGAAGGGGTGTGTGCAACAGTATAACAGCCTGCACCTGCCATGACATAACAATCTTCCATCCCTCTCGAGAGCTCAAACTGACCACGAGCAACAGACAATATGGCGCGGGGCAGTTCATGAATCCCGGCCCAGCCCCCCGTCCTCCAACAGACAGACCCCGTCTGGCCCTTACGCCACAGACACAGAACCTTCCTGGCAGCATGGCCAACATGGTCATCTCCCCTGTCCGCAGCACGGCTACGTCCACCTACTCCGGCTCGACCATCTCCCTCCCAATCGCCCGCCAGCAGTCTAACAATATGGACGGTACGGGCGGCGTTGCCGTCAAGAAGGAAGGCTGGGCCTCCGTCAAGGAGGGCAAGAACTTTATTCAGCCGTGGAAGCAAAAGTACCTTGTCTTGCGCAAAGAGTCCCTTGATTTCCACAAGAACGAGAGCGCAAAGGTTGCGTACACTTTGTATCTCAAGGACGTTGTCAATGTCGGCAGAGTCGAAGTGGGTGGCACCATCTTCGAAATCAAGAGGAAAGCAGATGGCAGCTCCACCAGTCCCGGTGAGGACGACGGTACCACCAAGACCCTTCAGATCAAGGTCAAGGGCGATGAAGATCTTTATGAATGGATCGACTTTATCTACGGAGCTTGCCCAGGTATGGGCGGTGTCAGCAACCCCACAAACTTCTCCCACGCGGTCCACGTAGGCTTTGATCCTCAGAGCGGTCAGTTTACAGGCTTGCCTCCAGAGTGGTCTCGGTTGCTCAACTCGTCTGCCATCACCAAGGAGGATTACGAGCGCAACCCGGAGGCCGTCTTTGAGGCCCTCGACTTCTACACTGACCTCCATAAGAGGAACAACGACCCCAACCAGTATTCGCCTTCCGGTTCTTCTCAGGCCAGTAAACAGCTTGGGTATGGAGGAGCCGGGGTTGCGCCTCCCCGTCCGGCGCCGCCGACGCCCGTTTCTCGCAACAACAGCTTTGGTACACAGGGCAGCCAGCAACAGCAGCCTCAGCGCCCTGGTATGCAGCAGATGGGGTCCAACTACAGTTCGCAGGAGTCTCTCCGTGAGCAGGAGCGCAAGAAGATGGAGGCACAGCGAAGGGAAGCTGAGGAGCGTGAGCGCCGGGAGCTGGAGGCCTATAATGCTTCCCTTCCCAAGCACAAGGTTCCTATGGCTCAGCAGGAGATTGGGGGAGGCGGCTACAGCTCTTCTCCGGGACATAGCTCCGATCGCTACAACCCGTCCAGAGCAGCGCCTCCCGCTCCTGGCAAGCCTCGAGGTCCTCCCGCCAACGGACTTCAAGCTCAGCGACCTGCTCCGGCTCCTCCTTCTCAGGGCCAACAGCAACGCTCTCAAGTGCCGCAGCAACAAAACAGCAGCGCTGGACAGGGCCAGGTGCGCCGCGATCCTCAACCCAATGCTCAGCGACCAGCCAACGGGTACCAGGGGCAGAGCAAGCACCCTCAACAGCAACAGCAGCAGTCACAGTCGAGCCGACTCCCCGCGCCTGTGAAGCCGCTGAACGTGGCGCCTAAGCAGCACCAGCCCCAGCAGCAGTCTGATGGCGTCAAGGCTGCCGAAGCTGCCCTCACCGCCAAGCCTTCACCGAGCGAGCGCAAACAGGATGTCCGCATGTCGACAATGTCCGAGAGCGAGGTCATGGCCAAGCTCAAGGAAGCCGTTTCCAAGGAGGACCCCAACCTGTCCTACTCCAAGCAGAAGAAGATTGGTCAGGGTGCATCCGGGTCCGTGTACGTGGCCAAGATCAAAGACACCGCCGTCGGCATGGCGCGCGAAGTACTCCGCCAGCAAGGCAGCCGCGCTCAAGTCGCCATCAAGCAGATGGATCTTGCACACCAGCCCAGAAAGGAGCTCATTGTGAGCGAGATCATGGTCATGAAGGACAGCAGACACAAGAATATTGTCAACTTCCTCGATGCGTTCCTGCGCAACAACAACGCCGAGCTCTGGGTGGTTATGGAGTACATGGAGGGTGGTGCTTTGACGGATGTCATCGACAACAACCCGTCCATCTCCGAGGAGCAGATCTCTACCATTTGTCACGAGGTAAGCATCGGAGTCTGAAGACGATGACGGCCCGCAACGCTAACGACGGTTTGCAGACGTGTCGTGGTCTTGCCCACCTTCACTCGCAGGACATTATTCACCGTGACATCAAGAGTGACAACGTATTGCTCGACGCTCGAGGCAATGTGAAGATCAGTAAGTTCCACGCGCGACCTTCTCTGTATGCCTTGATTCAGGACATGAAGCTGACCTTGACCCCTCCCCCCAGCTGATTTCGGCTTTAGCGCCAAGCTCACAGAGAGCAAGTCCAAGCGTGCCACCATGGTCGGCACACCTTACTGGATGGCTCCCGAGGTTGTCAAGCAAAAGGAGTACGGCCACAAGGTGGACATTTGGTCCCTTGGTATCATGGCCATTGAAATGATCGAATCAGAGCCGCCGTACCTGAACGAGGAGCCCCTGAAGGCTCTGTACCTGATCGCGACGAACGGCACGCCGCGTCTGAAGAAGCCGGAGAAGCTGAGCAAGGAGCTCAAGGCGTTCTTGTCGGTCTGCCTGTGTGTGGACATTAAGAGCCGTGCGTCTGCGGATGAGCTGCTGGCTCACGACTTTTTGAGGCACGGGTGCTCGCTCAACAGTCTTGCCGAACTACTGGCTTTCAAGAAGCACGCCAAATAGTGGCTCTAGCATGAGTATGAAAAGTTGACGGCACGATCCATCCCACGGTCAGTGCTCCACGAGCAGAGGCCGTGGCGCACTGCTTGGTGGCGAGCGGGAAGAGGATGTTTAGCTGCATTTGGCCTCGGAGCACTTGAGATTACGTTGCCACAGCCTGCGATGCGAAGCGCACTTGCGTACGATTTGTTGTCTACCTTGATATCCAGCGTGGAGTGGCTTCCAAAACATAGAATATTGACATGCGGTGAAATGATTGACAGTCTCTTGTAATACCGTCCCCCAAGAATTTTTGTGAGTTTGATATTAGATATCCAGGTATGCATTGCCATGTGTGCGTAGTGGAAGAGATGAGGGCGACTGTGTGGAGTGTTTCAGATTGAGCATGCTTTTTAAAAAGTGTGGGCGATTCTGGCTGTGTGTTTGATAAAACATGCGAGTGTGTTGTGGAAGTCACTTGCGACTCGACGCCCTACAACAAGACTGAGAAGTAGGGACAGGCCCGTATGAAGCTGAACATACTTTTGATACATACATAGTAGTCAAGTCTGTATGTAAGATTTATTTGGTTTTGTGCCTGACCAGGAACAGATGTTTGGATGCCCCTGGTCGAGAGGATGATCAACCCCAGAGAGGAGACGTTTCATGACTGATAGGCTTGAATCAGATGGCACGGACGAATACATATGAAAGGGGGATTGCATGCAAAAGAAGGGGGGTCTTCATTCAGGGGGGAGGAAACGCACCACGTTGGGGATGGCGTGTGGAGACTGACGCTCGTGAGGAGTGATGACGGTGCCGGTACCCGTTTAGTCAGCAAGACAATGCAGCCCAATGGGGGTAGGGGAGGCAGTCTGGGTACGCAGCCTGGGTAGGTTAAACAGGTCACCTGTGGTCCACTGTCCCCCCAGCATGTACAGTCGCCCTACCCCCCAGAACGGCTGGACCCAGCGTGGGTGCGGCCTGCAACGAAACAAAGAGAAGGAAAGGCAAGCAAGCTTTGCTGCAGCTTGGGCAAGCAGCAGCACCAAACCACTTCCATCCGTCGAATCCATCCTATTGTGGCTTCTGGAGCACTCACTGACTTTGGCACAGGCCTTGCGTCTTCCTTCTCTCTCTCTCACCTCCTTCGTCACCCATCACCACCTCTCCTCGCATTTCTATCCCATCCCCCCCCCTCGACTAGCCTCTCCTCCAGCATCATCCTTCTCCACTCCTCTTCCTCATTGCGTCGCTCTCTTTTTCCTAACGTCGTCAATGTGGCCTTTTTATTAATCCCCGCCTCCTGCTACTTTCCTTCATCCATTCCAAAATCAACGAGGCCATTCGCTTTTTTCTTTTTTCCCACACTGCCCTCTCGACCCATAGAATATAAAGCTTCCCGAGGGCTCATCGAATACCTACGACCGTCGGTCCCGCCTTGCTACGAGCTGTACACTCTCGCCCTGTCCTGCCTTCTTGCTCAGACAGCAAGTCGCGGCCCAGGCACCCCGAGCCGAAACTCGAGTCCCGGTCCTCTGCGAGCACCCCCTTCGGGTCAATCATTTGTCGAGACAACAACGCTTCCTTGCTGACGCTGTCTCGTCTCAGCGCAAGCATTGTCTCGCCACTGTACAATCTGAGCCTTCTCGTCACCTCGTTTGACCGGTGCTCCCACGTTGCCGACCCCACGACTTACGAGTTACGCTTCGTCATCGGCAACCGTTCCTCTTGCAGGCACCTCGGCACGTTGCTGGTATAATTGTTCACAAATAGTCTTTTGCTGGCCGTACACGGACTGTGCCGCATACAATTGCCGCTCAAAGTCAATACGTCAGGCACTCCATTTTAGCGACAGACGCAGCTTGGATAGTCTGTCCGCCAGCGAAACTCACGACCCGTATCGTCCCGCAAGAAAGGCCGTGCGATTCAAAGTCATAATACGCGTTTTCACTACAGCTTGCAGAGCCACGATAAGCTCTGTTACTTGATGGAGACACGACGAATGGTAATTTGATAATGTCAGCTTCTCGTCCAGATCATCTGGCTCTCGGCTACGCATCCCATACAGCCAGCCACGGACAGTCCCGTTCACACTCTCCCGCGACCAGCAACTCCCCCGGCGATAACCTCCCGTCTGCAAGCAGATCTCCCTTTGGTCTAAGCAGCATCGGTGCATCTGCCAACATGAGTGGTTCACGCTCTGGAAACGGCTCGCCATCCCACGATCTGGGTAGCGGCGGCCGGCTCTTTTCAAAAAGGTGAGCCATTGCCCCATGAGAACGACCGAGTCTTTTCACAACGCGGATCGAAGCTTACCGCGATACCACCATAGCAGGGCTAGAGAAATTCAAGCGCAAGAAGGCATCCCGGGCCTCCCGCTCAACCCTTGGGGCGGTCCGCCGACCAGCGGTAACTCGACGCCTCTTCGAGAAAACATCCCCGAATCCCCTACCGACGGGTTCCCCGACCTCGCGCAACTTCCCACACCCGACTCACTACCACAGACACGTCGAGCGAGAGCGGGCACACTACCATCCAGATTCTCCCACGGGGTTGCTCCGGTTGGCCTTCCTGGTCTACCCAATCCCACTACCAGTTCAGCTCGACAGACAGCATCCCAAAGCCCTTTCAACAAGACACCATCGCCAGGTCTCGAATTAGGTGATCAGCCACAAAGCGGCTCCTCTTTACTTTCTCGTCTGCGCGCGGGATCTTTGCCCCAGCGTAGTCAGTTCGCGCCTCCCCCTGGCACCAGCTCTCCTTTCGGGCCCTCGATTTTCAGCAGCTGGAACCCGGTGACCATGGGTCGCGAACGAGCCTCAACCTTGGCGAGCATCGCGAGCGTCGGGTCGAACGGGCCTAGTTCGCCCTCGCAGTCGCAGTACTCGAACCATGGGCATGGGGAGTCTGATGTTCATATGCGCACTCTCGACTACCTGGGTCTCGCTGAAACGCCCCAGGCCGCTCCGGCGCAACTCGCGACCCCGTATCTGAGCAACCTGGACGCAGTGCGCTCGGCTAGTCGAGTTCGCTCGCTCTCGGTCAACAACCAGAACAAGTACGCAGATGACGACCTCGATGATGGCGCGGGCTTTGATGACGACAATGCCAGTTACGCCATGCAACTGCAGAACCAGCTCGCCGAGACACAGGCCGCTATCCACAATCATAACCTTGCCGTAAAAGCATTTGCCAGCCAGACGCGTCGTCGCGCGCAGACTACTGGTGGCGTGGATGGCCGATTGGGGGGTAGGCCATACTTCTCTGGCGGAGCTGTCCCAAGTCCCCTTGGTATGCCAGACGCCCACAGTACGACCCACGAGATCGAAGAGGACCTGCCTCAAGCCGTGGCTGGCTTGAACCTTGGACGCTCCAATAGTCGTAACGCTGGTCTGCTCGGCGTTGAAGAGCAAGGACTGGAGGGTCCAACAAGTGCACTGTGGCTCGGCAGCATTCCCACATCCACGACTATCTCCACCCTGACAGAGATGTTCAAGCAGCATGGCACCATCTTGTCCGCGCGTGTCCTTACGCACAAGAACTGCGGATTTGTCAACTTTAAGAATGTTGAGAGCGCCATCTCGGCGAAAGCCAACATGAACGGGCGAGAGATCTTCCCAGGAGCAGGTCCAATCCGCATCAACTTTGCCAAACCTGCTTCCGGTTCCAACACACCCGGAAACGACGGCATGCAGCCCTCCGCCAGTCCTGATCCTTTCGCGAAAGGCATCGACAGCAAGCATGGAGGGTCACTCACAGGCGCTATGGATGGTCCTGCTGTGCCGGTCGCCGGCGTTGCTACCCCGACCATCCGCCCGTTGCACGAGATGACAAATGAGATTCTCGAGATTGTCGGCCAGTTTGGCGCGACCGACGATGACAAGAAACACATTGCCCAGATGTTGCAGTCGGCAATTCGGTACACTAACTACATCGAGGAGATCCCGCCGATTCGCGAGCCAGCCCAGACCAGGACACACGATGCCCCCAGACTCCGTGAGATCCGCAAACGCATCGACAACCAGAGTTACAGCCAGGCCGAGATAGAGTCTATCGCTATCGATATGCTGCCGGAGATTGCCGAGCTGTCGTCTGATTATCTCGGAAACACTGTCGTCCAAAAGCTGTTTGAGCATTGTTCTGACGAGGTGCGTGATGCCATGCTCGTCGAGATCGCTCCTCATCTGGCCGAAATTGGCGTGCACAAGAACGGTACATGGGCCGCACAGAAGATCATCGACGTGTGTAAGACACACGAGCAGAGGATTCAGATTGTGGACAATATCCGTCCGTACACCGTACCGCTGTTCTTGGACCAATACGGCAACTATGTTCTCCAAGGATGTCTCAAGTTTGGCGCCCCTTACAATGACTTCATCTTTGAGACGATGATCAGTCAAATGTGGGAGATTTCCCAGGGACGTTACGGAGCCAGAGCTATGCGTGCTTGTCTGGAAAGTCACCACTCTAGCAAGGACCAGCAAAGGCTCCTCGCTGCTGCGATCGCGCTGCATAGCGTTCAGCTGGCGACGAATGCCAACGGTGCCCTGCTGCTCACTTGGTTCTTGGACACTTGTACCTTCCCTCAGCGTCGTACAGTCTTGTCACCGCAGCTGGTACCCTGCTTGGTGCACCTCTGCACCCACAAGGTTGCATATCTCACAGTCCTCAAGATCATCAATCAAAAGGCTGAGCCGGAGGCACGTGATACTATTCTCAAGGCCATGTTCTTCACCCCCAATGATCAAGTTTTGGAGGCTATCCTCAGCGACCATGCGTGCGGCGCAACCTTGATCTTCAAGGTGCTGACAACACCTTTCTTTGACGAAGCTATCCGCTCGCAGGTCGTAGAGAATGTCAAGAATGTACTTCTCAGACTCAAGGCACAGCCGGCGCAAGGCTACAAGCGTTTGATGGACGAAGTCGGTCTATCGACGAGGACGTCTGGTTCCAGCAGCAGGGACCCTAGTGCGCAGCCCGAGGGACGCCAACGCCCGTCTCCGAGACAAGCGAACATGAACGGCCACAATAACCAGGGCAACAAGCAGTACTACAACAACCCTCTGAACGCGACTGCCAGTGGTCCAGGATTCGAGGCCGGAATGACTCAACCGAGGGGAGACACCCCCGAAGCAATGCCGGCCTATCCCATGTACAACCAAGGCTTCATGTTCAATCCGGCCAATGGTGCCATGCCTCCCGGCATGAACATTGGCCAGATGCCGTACCAGCAGCCTATGATGGGACGTGGCGGGCCGCAGATGAACTACAACTATGGTCCATCCCCCAATTTCCCACAATACAACAGTGCCACTCCTCAGATGGACCAGTATCGCAACATGCCCAACGGTAACGGCATGCAACAAGCCCCCGTTCCCACCCAAGGAATGCCTGGCAGTGCAGGATATGGCCCTCCAGGTTTCAATATGCCCATGGGAGGGTACGGTGGGTATGGCAACATGCAAGGAATGCCTGGTATGGGCTACCAGCAGGAACTCAACGGCCGTCGTGGAAGAGTAGGTTCACCGTCCTTGGTCACCAGAAATCAGGTCCGTGGTACTGATGCGCAACAGAGATAGAATCATACCCCGAAAAATCCCTCCCGATCATTCCGACGATGAGTATTTGCTGTCTACGGCCAAATCATTTTTCTGAGTAGCCATTCGCTCGACATGACTAGATTACCTCATTATTCCTGTATTCATAAAACCGATGGGGTCATGCATCATGAAAGGATCTTTGCATTGCGAGAAAGCATATCTTCGGGCTGGGTCCGTTTGTATGTTATCTTCTTTTTCGTCCCTTTCTTCCTTTCCATGGAGGGGCTTTCTTGTCTTTATTCTACCTTTCTATGAATGAACGAGTCCAAAAAGAAAAGCGTTACTTTGCCAAGACGGAGACAACAGGGGGATTATCTGTGTAACAAAGCAGGAGATAAACCGTGCTCACTCTTGGGAAAACAAAGTGTTCAGACGAGCGCTATGGAAAGGTTGTGAAGAATGGTGTCTTTGAAAAGATCCTGCGGTTAGGGATTTGAGAGGTGCAGAGGGAAATTGGTGATGAAGCTTTTTTTTTTTTTTTTTTTTTTTTTTTTTTTTTTTTTTTTTGCTAACAGTAACGGACCTAGCATTCGGCCAGCTTGAGAAGAATCATAGTTTGCCTCGTTAATCCATTGCTTGCGGTACGCTTGGCGCCACCAGCGGCTTTACAGGAACTTGTTGCCAGCTATGTAGAGCGAGAAGGATGGGTTCCCAGTTGTCAGTGGCCCAATGGTTTCCGTCCACATGTATACAGCGATGCCTCGATAGTCTATTATCTCACGCATTCACCGATGCCACGCGGGATGAACAAAAAGTCCAATTACTATAGTCTGATCTTTCACGTTCGCCTTCCTACCCACTCCTCCGGTCCCTTACTGCTCGATGGCAAAGCAGGAGAGAAGAATCCCCGAGCACCCAAAAGTACATACGAGGGTTTCGCGTACGTCCAATCGTGGCCTCCGCCGAGGAAAGACACCTTTACCTCCCGTGGACCAACCACCCCGTTTCGTTTCCTCTCTTCTTTCTCTCTGCATACTCTCGTTCCGCTTCAATCTCGTGATTCTCGCATCGTCAACTCTATAAGAAACAAAAAAACGGGACAAGAAACAGTGGAATGCGGAGAAAGCAGCAAGCGCAAAAGAATAGAACAAAGAACCCAATAAGAGACTTTCACGCAGGGCATGCTTTTTTCCCCCTTCGCAATGGAAAGACCAAAATTCAAGACAGAGAATCTCAAATGGAATAACAAATTGTGCAGGACGCAGAAAGAATCCATAACAGACCATGTGCAAAATTCGATACTCCAAAGAAAGAAAGGGGAAAAGAACCATTATCTCTTCTCGTCTCCTCTTTTCCCCAACAGAGCATGCAGGTTTTCTGTGGGCAAAAGTATGAACCCCGACGGTACGCCATGACGCCGATACTGGTTTGGTTTTGATACAGGGACAACAGAATGTCGGATTGGAAAGGGGGAAAGGCCACAAGCCAGATCGATATGCGCGAAGAAGAGGAGGAACGGGGTAAATGACGTTGATGTAATAGCGCTGCGAGCGGTCGGACTAGGATTGCGAATGCAACCAAGGCTGAGGTTGGATGCTCTTCGCTATCTGAAAAGGAAACCAGTGGTCTGTCTTTCTAGTGGATGCACCGAGTTTCCAAAGTAACTAATCAATGTCCATCGCGCCCTCAACTGGGTCAATAGTCGAGGGTGGCGTCGGCTCTGTTGTTGGGGGGATGTCGTGTGTCATCTTATCCCGAGGGCTGTTCAGCGGTGTCGGCTCTGCCACGGACGTGGCACCGGGAGAAGCCAGCGCAGAGACGGCAGGGTAGTTGCCATCTTCCCCCAGAAGCATACGGATGCGGGCGCTCATCGCGTCCATCTGAGCGGCCATGGCGCGGAGGCCCTGTTTGTCGCTACTCGTGAGCTTGCCCGCTTCGATATTGTCGGCGTTAGCTTTCGCCATAAGAGACAACATATTCGCATCGGCGGTGTTCTAGTTGTAACGATTAGCGTGAGAAGGCCATGACAGGAGTGAATGGACTAACCAAGAGTGCAGATCTGAGATGGTCAACGCCATCAGATTGACTATGCTGTAAACCTGTCAAAGTCAACGACACTTGCATCTCCTCCAGCCTGCGGTCTAGAGCTGAGCCTCGCAACGGTTCTTCAGGGTTGGGTAGCGGCAGTGTGTTGGTAGGCAGCCATTTCGTCTCCTGTTGCCTGGGGCCGTAACCCGCACCCTTGTGTCGCAATTGCTCGATGAAATCAAGTATCACACCCTTGACGGGTAACTTATACGTCTTGCCAAAAGACTGTGGATCGGTCCACCCTGCTTTCGACGGCTCCGGCTCATCGCTCCAGTCGAGATCAATATGTCCATTGTTCTTGATACCACGAGTAATCGCTGGCGATATGACTTGCGCGCCCTTTAGCTTCCGGAAGCGATGCGCGGGCGCAAGCGGCGGTGCTTGGAGCAAAAGATCGCCAGTATGCGCCGGGCACTTCCACGTCTTTAGATAAGGCGGCACAGCCAGCGGAGGATCCAAGCAGTCCAGATGCCAGTGGAAGGTGCAGACGCTGCACGGAATGATGGGCCTCGAGTCCGTAGCCGAGGTCTGACAGTCGTGGCACAGCACGGCCTGCCCGTCTTCACGGATCTTGAAGAAATCAGGTCCTTCATCATATCCGATCCGCTTTTTATCCCTAGATTCTACGTGTTAATTTGCCAAGCAGTTTGTTTGAAAGTGGAACGACGAAATGGGTGCGGGATTGAGGTAGAATGAGGAGGGGTGATCGTACCGAGCTTGCTGAGCCTTGGGCGCCACCTCTTCGTAGTCGCCGTCCTTACCGACTCTCACGCCTTCAAAGCGATTCTGCACACGTTTCGGCAGGCTGAAGGCACGGGGGTTGCTCTTCTCAAGCTGGTTGAGCGCGTTGCCAAAGACACCTTTGTGAACAGGCACCCGCGAAGGGTATTGTCTGATGAAGCACTCGTTACAGTACCACTCATCAGGCAAAGCGTCCTGAGAAATACCGACGCACTCGAAATGGAAAGACCGTGGGCATCCGTCGCAGCAGAGAACGTCTCCGGCGTTGCCACAAGCAGAGCAGTACTCATCGTTATCTGCGGACTAGTCTCATTGTCAGCATCAGATTTGCCATCGTCGCTGTTCTCGTCATCCTCATAGCCATGAGGGCACGCTTGTGGCACCCAGTATGGCCGCATCACGTGGGCGGGCGGGCGGGCGGGCGGGCGATGGGTATGGGAATCCTGGCTAAGAGCCAATTTCCCTGCCCGCGTCTGCAGGGGGGCGATCGCGATTCACTCGAAGATAGCTTCACCGTGAGAGCACCACGATGAGCAGTCGCTGATGCATGAGGGTAGGGGATAAGCATGGGCACGATGGACGATGCAAAACTGACCTGTTCTCTGGTGGCTGCATTAGAAGCAGTCGATGACTCGCCGACTGGTCTCGGAAGACCGGCCGCTGCTCCCTTCTTCTTAACCGGGCTATAATGAGATTCGTTAGCATCATCTGGCAAGGAAGAAGCAAATTTCACGCATTTTCCCTCCTCGTGGTCCGTCACTCGATATGTGCGGCGATTGAATTGTGAGGTGGACTGCGAGAGGCCACGCTGCGCAAGATCCAGCCGGTGGGAATCCGCCGCCCGTGCCGGCCGCGCGTAACACGCCCCATCGTTGTCTTCAATCAACCCAGATGCCAGGTCTCCTTCCAGCATGAATCACAAAGTAGCAGGGGACAGGACTTACGAGAGTTTGATTCGAATGCCCGTCTTCGCCTTCTTTGCCGGTCGCTGTGATACAGGCGTGACTGCCCGAGAACCCGCGGCTGAACTCGTCGGCTCATCCTGCAAAGGCGGGTAGGCCGTGGTCGGTGAGGATTCATCGTCATCCGACTCACCATTCCGCCGCTTGCTTGCTGATCGCGTGCCGGCGCGCGTTGCGAGACTCGGCAGCAGAGACTGTCGTGTCTTCCTCGTCGAGGACCGTGTCGGTGTGCCCTCACGAGTAGCTGGGCTTCCACGCATCGAGCTTTCCTGCGACACGAAGCTGTTGGTCGTTCTGCGCGCGTCCTTTTTCCTCTGCCACAATGCATCCTCCTCCGCCTCCGTCTGGTCGGGATCAATCTCGTCCTTGAGAGAAGACTCTGGCGTTTTGCGAGGCAGGTTGGGGAATAGCTCGGCGGCAGACACTCTGCCGGGCATATTCGCTTCCTCTGCTGACGTCTTGGCAGGCGTGTCAGAGCGACCTTGCCTGGCGGCGCGCACCGGGCGTTGAGACAGGGCCGAAGTGGTGTTATTCTTGTCTAGATTGGTGGTGGAGGGTGAGTTTGAGGCGGATGTTCTGGGCGTGGACCTCTGCCTGGTCGTGGCGAGTGATTTGCGGCGGGTGGTGATTGGCTGCGACTTGGGCACGTCAGTGCTTGGGTCAGCAGCAGCAGGAGCAGCAGCGACAGCGGAAGTGGTGTGCACGTCAGTGTTGTTGTCTTCTTGTGGCTGCGAGAGGTTCACGGATTTCCAGGTAGAGGATAGAGATTTCGCTGGTTTTGTTGGTGATGCAGCAGCGGGAGCGACTGGTGAGGATGAGGCGGCGTCGGGTGTCGGGCTCTCGGGCACCACGGGGCTTGACACCTTCGTGGCAGCAGATAACCTTAGTTTGCTGGCCGTTCTCGGCGGTGAAACGCTGCCAACAGATGAAAGAGAAGATATGCTTGATTTTGAGATTCGTCGGACTCGCTTGCGTGAGCCTGGCGTCTTCACTTTTCGCGCCGTTTTGGTGGTGACATTTTCATCGACGTTGTGGGCGATGGTGACGGCTGTGCCAGTCGCTGGGGCTGTCGCATTCACCGTCGCTGCCGTCGCGTCTGTCTTGCTTGGTGTGCGCGCGTGAGTAATCTTGATCCTCTTGGTGACTCGCGGCGGCGTTGTTGGCTCTTCCACTACCGGATTGCGACGATCGATAATCATCGAACGGAAGGGTGCGCATCTCGGCCTCGGAGGCTCGGATGGAGCGTTTGCACTGTCTTCTTGGGCAACCATGTGGTTGTAGGCAATACGACCTCGGGCCCCCTCCCGCTTCTTCTCCTCCAGCATAGAAGTGAACTCGGCCATGGTACGTTCGTCAGCCGTCTGGCTGAAAACATCATGTATCATGGTGACAAAGCCGGGCTCCTCGCTCCTAGCGTCGTAGATTTGGCGCAGAGCGAAGGCCGTGGGATAGCGATGAAAATGCAAGGCCTCATCCACCGCTGAATCTACGACCTTGTCCGCAAAGACCTTGGTGGAGAGGGCGATGGGGGAGTGAGGAGCAGCCGGCACGTCATCACTCTGTCTGC
Organism: Parasarocladium wereldwijsianum; assembly: GCA_036250105.1. Classification (NCBI taxonomy): domain Eukaryota; kingdom Fungi; phylum Ascomycota; class Sordariomycetes; order Hypocreales; family Sarocladiaceae; genus Parasarocladium; species Parasarocladium wereldwijsianum. The sequence goes on along the minus strand of JAXOUE010000013.1, from coordinate 297,182 downwards.
GTGATGATGGTGACGGGCGCACCGGCTCGACCTCTGGTGAGAAGGACTTCTTGGGCCTGGGGACGCGGCCAGACTGACGACGGCGTGCAGCCTTCCCACTCTTGGGTTGGTAATCCTCGTCTTCAACCTCGTCAGCTAGAGCTCCTGCCGGAAGCTTGTGCCTCTGCTTTGGCATGGCTGGTGTTGCCGATGCTGCTGCTGACACTGCTGCAGGAGTCGGCGGTGCCACTGGTGTGGATAATGATGCTGCTGCCGGTGGTGGTGCTGTCTCCGTTGTGGGAGATAGTGGTGCGGAAGCTGCTTGCGCAGGTGTTGCCGGCGCAGGTGAGGATCCAGGCGGCAGTTTCGGAGACGAGGTGCCCTTTGAGGCGTTGGCGCTGGCAGCAGCACGAAAGATGATCTTCTTGGGCTTGGGCAGCGTGCCGAGAGGGGCCATATTCTCGAGGATGCCGCTCTTTACGAGCCCAGCCTCCTCGTAGCTTGCCTTCTTCTGGACATCCGGCTCAAGCCAGTTTGCCATGAAGGAACGCGAGGCGGCGCCGCGTGATGACGGGTCCTTTGGCAGATGATTGAGCGCAGAGGCAGCAGGCGAGGAACCCGCGTTTCCATGCCGGTTTGGAGGCGGCTGAGCAGGACTTGAGTACCGTGACCGAGTGGCCCTGGTGTTTGCAGCCATTTTTGATTCCTGAGAAGCGGGTTCTGAGGGCTGGATGAAGTAAAGTCAGACTCGGCCTCTTCTTTCTGAGCCCCCCTTTTTCCTCTTCTCTTCTTTTCTTTGCCCTTTCTGCCTTTCACGTGGTTGTGTGTGCGCACGCGTCTGGGACGAGAGCAGCAGCAGCACGACACCACGTCTGAATCTGCACCAGGGGGTCAGCGCGTGCTCAGGTCTGATGGACAGCCAAAAAGGCAGGAGGAGGGATGAGTACTTGTCTTGGGAGATGAAGCATCGATATAGCCGAGTGAGGGGCGCGTCGCAAAGGAGGGGGGTTGTGAATCCGATCACAGACGGGAAGCGAGGAGAGTATGGCACGGGTTTTGGGACGCGGCGCTGCGCTGCGCTGCTTTGCTTTGCTTGCTCTATCAGAAGAAGGTTTGCACGAGAAGCTCCGGGTCGAGAGGGAGGGAGTCGAGGCGTCTTTCAGCGGGTGGTTCCAGCGGCTTCCAGGGGAGCGCGTACAGCGGTGTCCAGCGGTCCCCAGCGCGTCTCGGGGCATCGCGCGCCCTGAAGGGAGGCAGTCTCCAGCGTGGCCTCGTTGACGTGACCTGACCAGCCTCCCTTTCTCTTTGTCTCGTCCGTCTCCTTTGTCCTCTTATCTCTGCTGTTGCTCATGCTGACGCTGATGCTGATGTCGAGATCTCATCTTCACTGCATCTCATCATCCATCTCTTCACCCACCTCTTACATCTCACTTGACCCGTTCACTTTGCTCTCTATCTCATCCTCGTCTCACTCATCCCAGCCCCTGACTCACTCATCATGTCGATTGCCTCACTGTCAAACGCGACGCCCCTGGCCCCTGAATCCATCCACGCCTCATCATTGTCAACTACTGATCATGAATAGCACTTCGCCAATCTGTTGATCCCATCTCTCACGACGGATCGATGCTTGCTTCCTTGCCTGTGCGACGAGAACTGCGTCTCTGGCACGAGAACCTGTGTGTCTTTCAGTGCTTCAGGTCCTCATGAGACAGCTGCAGGTCGTGCTCTTCAATAAGCAATTTACAGTAGATACGTCACCGGCATACGATAGATAAGAAAATTCCCACACGACGGTCCCGTTCATTTCTAAGCGCACGCAATGGAGCCCCCGGCGATGGCTGGAAGCGGTCAGCACGGACTGACATTCATAGCAAACAGCGTCACTCATTTCCGTCCATTTCGTCCGATGGACATGGCAACTTCACTCACGAGCTCTTTCGTCTAATAAGCGCCTCTGCTACTGGTCACTTGAGTATTGCTTGCTTGTGCGTGGATGCCCTGTCAATCAAGGCCACTTTTATCGTTGGTTTCTGTTTTTTTTTTTCTCTCACGCTGGCTCTCTGACGCTTGCCATCTCCACATGTCCACCTGAAGCACACGCTTCCTCTCCGCTCTCGTCATTGACTCACAGACACATGGCCCTTTTCGTCCTACCGTTCTAAAGAAGGTTCGACCTCGGATAATGGAAGCACTCGCCTGCATGACACAAATCGTGACCTCCGTGCTCTAGCCAAAACGTACGCCTCGTCCCTGATAAGCAAGTGAACCATTGTGATGCGCATTGGTCGCTAGTCTCCAGCGGGAACTTCACTTTCCACAGAATCTCAGAAGTCCTTACTCGCTGGTGGTCGTCTTCTTCTTCTTGTTCTTCTTGCCAGTGTTGCGCGACAGGGGCTGCTCAAGAAGCTTCAGGATCTCTTCATCGGTGATCTTCTTGTCCGACTTGTACTTGCTGACGTCGAGAGCCGGCGGCGCGCCGAGCTTGGTGATACCGTTCTTGGTGATGGCTACGTGAGAAATACGTGTCAGCCATGTTCTACTAATAGTGCAGTCGTTGACTTGCAGACGAGCACAACAACAAAGGGGTAAGTGGTGGTATCTTACCAAAAGTAGTCAGGTAACGGGCAACAGGGGCATCGTCCTTGTCACCAACGAGCTCGTACTGACGGAAAACGTTGCCACGAACACACTCAACGACACCAGACTTGGCGTCACGCTCATCATCGAGCTGGCGCAGGGAGAAGGGGAAAACGCCAAACTTCTTCTGGACCTCGGAAAGCACCTTGCGAGAAGTAGGGCGCTTGAGGCCGTAAGTCTGGAGAGTGCGGCGGTGCAGAGTAGGGCGTCCATCAAGAGACTTGACCTTGCCAGAACCGGCACTGACACCCATCTCCACGCCCCAGACCTCACCGATCTCGGGGACACCCTCGCCCTTGGTGCCCTCAGCAGGGGCAAGAACGATCTTCTTGCTGCCCTCGATCTCGTTGTGGCCAAACAGCCATGAAGTGGTGCTCTCAACGAGGTTGCAGTCGTAGCTCTTGCAGATGGTCTCGAGGATGCTGGTGATCTTGGACTGGGTAGGGGCCTTTTGGGCGGCGGCCTTGGCCTTCTCCTCGTCGGTGCCCTGTGCCAGGGTGCCAGGAGGAATCATGAGACGAATGAGAGCCTCATTGCAGTAGTAGTTGGCAAGCATAAGGTCGGCATTGCGGCCCGTCACCTCCTGGTCGGCCTTCTCAGAGGCGAGAATAGTATCGCACACAATGGAGCCGAAACCGTCAATCTGTGCACCAAGCTGGATCTTGATAGCCTCGCCGTCCTTGATCTCGGTGGCGGCCTCGGTCTCGTCGGTGGTCAGAGGAGTGTAGGGAGTGATGTAGGAAGAAGGAGAAACGGTGGTGGGGTGGGAGAAACCTGCACGAGAAAATGTCAGACGCTTAGTTCATCCTCAAGATACTCGCGGTTTGAAACGTGCAGACTGACCCTTGTTGACCTTCTTTCCACGGTAGACCTTCTCGAGCTCAGCCTCCATCAGCTCATCGCCCTTCTGGCAGACCTCAACAATCTTGGCGCCAGGAACGCATAGCTTGGAGACCTCGGCGAGGACCTTCTCGGAGATCTGAGCGGCGGTCTTGTACTTGGTGAGGGTGTCTGGGTTCGCCAGAGTGTAGTCTGTCGCACATGTTTGTCAGCCATTTTCTCCATACAGCGCAGATGTGCAGCCTCTGGTCCGGTCTGGATATGGTCGTGTGCTGCGGTCTGCGACGAGGGGCAAAGCTTGACCATGGCGGGGTAGCAGAGCTTGTCGCGCACACACACGAGAGGCTCTAAACTCTACGTGACACAGAGGCACAACCTGAGCAAAAGTGATTTGGGAATGAGGCTACTTACCAACTTCGGTAGACATGATGGGCAGATGCTTCTTGCGGTGTATTTGACAAAAAAGAGAGGATCCAATGCCAGGAAATTCAGAGTGGGGAGGGAAGAGAAAGAAGGGAGTCGGATGTGGTAATAAAGTCAGGGAAACACGACCATGAGGGTCGAGTCCAATTGTGGAGTGTCTGCCTCGTCCGGTAACCGCGGAAGAATACCTGATGCCAGGGAAAATGTACTTGGGATTGGCCTCAAGCATCACCCTAGAGTGGGTACCGTTGATGTATCCGCGTCATGCCTTTGCTGCCGTCACGAGGTGACTTCAGGTCTGAGCATTTGTGGGCTGAAACGTCAAGTGCACAAGCTTTTACGTTTTCGAGCTCTGTCTTCATTTCGCAGTTAAACAGTAGCACGGATCTGGCAATTCCCATTCTTACAAAGCAAGACCGTGGCTCAATGGGGCGCGATAGGTGAACTTGTGATCCGCACTAGAGCACAACGCAACTTTGTGAGTCTACCAAGTGCATCCTGTCTGTCAACACGAGTCAACCTTGCTACCATATCTCCAATGCTGCCGAACCCATCGCCCTATTTCTTTCCCTCCTGGAATCATCTCGCCATAATGCTTCCGTATATGCAACACCTTCATTTTCTTCGATTTGCTCTCTCCTCCACAAAAGGCGGTTTGCAGTCCGGTTGCCAGTCACTACCCTAGAGCCCCAAAGCGTAGGCCAGCAACCGCCGGCTGATTGGCTGCCGCGTAACCCCTGCCATTGAAATGGTACTTCTTCTCTCCACCAAGATGTATTACAGTTGAAAGTACCTCAGTCGCGTAGACTGTGATCCTCACCTGGGACTTGGGAGCCAGCCTTCGTCAATTCTGTCGCGAAACCATCTCTCGCCTATCGCATCGATACTATCCGGAGACTCTACGCGCACCACGACCCGACCGATCAGCTCACTCCATCACGTCACATCTCGCGACACGACTTATTACTGGCGCGCTGTTATATAGTCAAAGGTGATTGCTGCGTCGCGGCAACCGCCCGCGCCTTGGTCCAGCAGCCATGGCTCAACCAACCCCAGGAACGGGCTCGACCCCAGTCGCGACGACATCAAGCACAGCTTCCAACAAAGAGACTACGCCTCGAGACGATGCCACCGAAGTTCCTGTCCGGACGAAGGAGTCTTTCGACAAGCTCATGGTCGAGCGGTACATGACCCGTGAAGGTCTCAATGCTGCCAGCCTCCATCGTCAGAACCAGCAAATGTCAGAGGCAGCAAAACGGACGCAGGAAGAAACAGGAGACTACCATCGCCTACGGACAGAGTATCGGCGATGGTTTCCGCCGAGTCATCTCTACGGCCAAGGATACAATGGCTACGGCAACGGTGTGACTGAGTTGAACGGCCCATCACAGTTGATGTACCCCAACCAGAAGCCCCGTCCTGGGAAACGAACGACACCGGCATGGCGAGCCCGACGCAAAGATATCCTCAAACAATCGGAACAACACGAGGAGCTCGTTCCGATCCGCTTGGAAGTCGAGTGGGACAAGATTCGTTTACGCGATACTTTTACCTGGAACCTTCACGACCGCATCGTCGGCCTCGACCTTTTCGCCGCGCAGCTTGTGGAGGACATGGGCATCAAGGATCAGGGTGCGCAGGCTGTGTATGAACAGATCATGACGCAGATGCGGGAACAGCTGTCTGACTTCTACCCTCCTGCCTTTTACGAAGAAGACGCCCTGGACCCCGAACTACCATACGCTGCGTACAAAAACGATGAAATGCGCATTCTGATAAAACTCAACATCACCATCGGCCAATACACCCTAGTCGACCAGTTCGAATGGGAGATTAACAACCCGTCAAACTCACCCGAAGAGTTCGCATTGAGCATGACACGAGACCTGTCACTCAGCGGCGAATTCACCACAGCCATTGCGCACTGCATCAGAGAGCAGACCCAACTTTTCACACGCGGCTTGTACAGCGTCGGTCATCCATTTGATGGACGACCTATTGAGGACCCGGATCTTGTCTCTTCGTTCCTGCAGACGCCGCTACCGACCGTGTTCCGGCCTATGCAGCAAGCAAAGGACTACGCACCTTGGCTATGGGAGCTCACGGATGCCGATTTGGAGAGGAACGAGTTGGTTCTGTCTCGTGAGCAACGCCGACAGAAACGATCCATCAACCGCAGAGGGGGCCCACAGCTTCCGGACCTTAAAGAGCGCCCGCGAACCATCAGGACCCTCATCGTATCTTCAAATATCCCGGGTGCGGCAGCTACCGTTGAGGAAAGCCGCCTGTATAAACGCGCTGCTGGATCCAAGAAGCGCATCACAAGGGATGGCGACCTGTCTGACTCGGAGGAAAGCGACGACTCTATGCCCGATTCGCCTGCACCGGTCAACATGAACGCAGGCACTGCTCGCACGAGAGGCATGCGCGGCGCTGCTACAGCTGCTCAGCAGCGAATGGCCAATCTGGGGAGGTCGGAAACGCCCGAGCTATCGGCCATCTCACACTTGCATGAGACGCGTACATCGCGCCGGTTCAGGGATGAGACCGAGGAACCGCAGCATATGGTGATCACCCTGAGGGTCAGGAATAGGGAGAAGCTGAGGCGAGTGATGCGTGGTGATTATTCTGATTTACGAGCACCTTCGCAACCACACACGCCATACGATACGCCGCAGGCTAAAACTCCGATGGGTATTGCGCCTGCTGCTGCGCCCATCCCCGAGATTGCTCCTTCGCCATCGGCAGCACCGCGTGTCGGCACACCGTCAGGAACGCCTTCATTACTGAACAAGACGGTCCCAGATGGTCAGATTGGTCGTTTACCCGCGCCTCCATACATCCAGGGCCAACCCATTCCCCCTGCTGTGGGTCACTTCGTTCCTTTATGTAGTCTTTCCATTTGATACGAGATGGGTAACTGACACTGTGAAAACTAGCCCCCGTCACCGGAATGGCTGGTCAAAGCTCTCAAAGACCTCGAAGTGAAATACCCCAACGGCGACCGCTTCGAGGCATGCATGAAGTATTGGTCCCTCCACCCGGTGACCGAAGCACCGGTGTCCGTCAACGATGCGCCGCCGGGCGCTAAATTCGTGTGGCTGCCGCGTATTCGCTGCCTGGACTGCACACAGAAGCTGTACACTCCTGGACCCGGCATGTCCGCTACCAAGTTTGAGCAGCATCTCAAGTTCAACGGTCACCGCAAGGCGGTGGAGCAGAGGAGGGCTCAGGAGGCAGCGAAGGGGCTGTCGGCAGCTTGAAGGGAGACGCGGTGGCTTGGTGAAGGCGGCTGTTTCCTGGAGCGTTAGCATGAACTGCTGATTTTGAAGCGTTGGCTCGAGCAGTGTGTTAGATACTGTGATTAACGTGGGTCAGGATAGACGGCGAGATGAGAGCTGCGGAAAAGACAGGGGGAGAAAGATCAACACGCCGGGTTTTGTCACGATACTGTTCTTTTTTAATCTGATACTGGCGCAAGATTTGAGGTCTTTGGGTATATTTGTCGTCCATCCCATCCCCTTTGCTCTCACGTCCCCGTTCCCCATCATCAAGAATTTCGTCATTGGGTTCAATTGACTGGGCAAGATGTGTTCATCATGAGTGAAGAGAACATACTCGATGGGTATTGACATCCCTTCATGATCTTATGGTTGCCGAGTCTATACTGTTGACATCACGTATTGGGTACACGGGTCATTTTGAGGGGGGCACACGCGTATCCAGACATCCAGAGGAATCGTCATGCTCCAGAGGTGGCCCAGATCTTTGAGGAGTAACACATACTCCATTACAGGGAACTGCTGACAGAATTGAGACTATGTAAACAGGTACTCAACCCATCTTAACAGCACGTGCGCATCGGAAAACAAACAAAAAAGCAACATTGAGCGCGCCGCGCACGACAAACAATATACCTATGCAAACGAGAAAGACTAGCAGCAGCAGCAGCAATACCATATTTGCACAAAATACTACAAAACTCTCGTCATCCGCTCGGAAGACGGCCCTTTGGAAACAGCTGGCGCTCCTTAATCGTCATCTTCCTCCTCCTCAGAACCGCTCCCCTCACTCCCATCTTCCTCCTCATCGGACTCATCTTCATACTTCCACTGCGCCACACCCTCCAACATCTCTTTCTCATCCTCCGAGTCGTCTCTGTCGGCGTATACAGAGTTTTTATGAGCCCGAGAACTGCGCCGACGCTCGCCAACGGGTACCTCCGGTGACTTTTGACGCTTGGGTGCCTTGGCCTTTTTGGGTTTGCTGGTTTTCGAGGATGTCGACTTCTTCTTTTCGCGAATGACAGCCTTGATTTGCGTGCGTGCGCGTTTCGCGGAAGGCTCGCCCTCGTGGATGGACTTTCGCTTCTGCGTTAATGTTAATTACTGAACGGGGGAAAAGCATATGAGCACCGGCAGTGAAAAGGAATCTCGGCCTACCTTCTTCCGCTCCATGGCTCGCAGCAGATCTTCCAGCTTCTCGTCTACCTCGTCGGGAATAAATTGCTTCTTGGCAATCTGCTGCGCAACTTCACTCGATGGCAGTGCGGTGTACAGTCCTGTGGGCAAACCAATCTTCTCCGGCCACGCCTGAAAACTCCAGTTTCTCCTCTCTTGGAACTTGCGGATCGTTGCTTGCGCGAGGTCGCTCAAGACGTAAAGATTATCACTGTTCTCAGGGTCGAGCGCGTCCCGAGTTTGCTTCACACGCTCCGCGTACTTGTAGATGAGCGCAATGTTCTCCTCCACCGCGACCACGTTCAGGTAGAAGAGGAAATAGTGCGCGAAATCGACCAAGTCGTTCGGGTCGGGGCTGTAATCAGGATGATGGGCTAGCAAGGGAATCAGGCGACCCATGATGGCCTCCATCAAATGTGTCTTGCCGTCGCCATGATGCACGACGCGGGACCGTATCCAAGTCTCCACCTGGTTCTTGAGCTCTACTACAGGCTCGAAGGCTACCAAGAAGAGCATCGTGTAGAATCGTGGCCGCAAACGGCCCCTTGTGAGGTAGTTTTGCAGCTTCTCCATAAATTTGCGGCGAACTTGCTGCTCGCTATCCTGGACCAGCTCGGCCAGCTTGTTGAATGATGCCGGCTCGAACATGTCGTCGTATTTCTTGACGGTGCATACCTTCAAGAGGAGCTGACCGGCCAAGAGTCGCAGACGCTTCTTATGGTGCAGTGGTGTCTCCTTGGTCCTGCAGAATTCGCCTTCCGCTACTACGAGAGTATTCAGGAGCTTGAATACGGGCTTGATCTTGTCCTCCGAGTCCGCGTCTTCCGAGTTGGCAAGTGCTTGATTGACCAGGATTCGCAGGCTGTAGCACTTGGCTTGCAGCTCCTCATTCATGTCGTCGTCATTCACCCATGACGGGTCCGAGTTGCTTGCTTCTGTGCGAACTTCACGAAGGACGTCTTTGACAAGAAGCTCGTGGATTGCCTCGAGGTGGTCCAGCGTGACCGTTGGTGCCAGCCTCTCAAGCTGAGCAATGGTCGCCAATCTGTTGAGGAAGTGCGGACATCCGTACTTCAGACCCTTCATCGTCTTGGTGAGTAGATTCGTTGCGGTGACCCTGCCCTTATCGTCATTCTTGACAAGCAAGATGTTGATAGCATACTTGGCGGTCTTTGGTGGCGTCGCATACAATGCGTAGTTTACCAATGCTTGCGAGAGGGCCTTGTCGTGGTTGACATCTTGAGGGTACTTTTTCGCGTATGATGAGTATGCCTTGAGATTATGCGCAACAGACGCATCGTTCTCGAGCTTTTCTGACGGGACGTTCTCAAGAATCTGCTTGCGCAGTTCTTCCGAATGCGTCTTGAACAGCTCGGGATTGCGCTGAGAGATATCGTTGAGGATGGTGTGAGCGGTGGCTGCAAAGCCGCCCTTATCGCTTTTGGAGTAGTCCATAATTGTTGTCAGATGACTGCGGTTGAACACGAGACAGCTTGACCTATAGAGCAAAGGGATAATGGTTTCTAGGGTCGAAGCAGCAGGCCCTGCTTGAAGCTTTTGAATGAGTTCCATGATGGCACGACGGACTGTCAAGAAGTCTGCCTCCGTTCCAATGGCATGGTGAAAGAGCTGATATGTACGGCGTTCGTTGTGTTTGACAAACTTTTGAAGATCGGCTTTGACCTTGAGGGGATCGGGAAAATGCGTGCCCAACCAGTCGAAGCACTTGTTCAGCCCGTTCTTGATATTCTCCGGCTTGCCCTCTTTGATTACGCCACCATTGTAAGCCTCGGCGAGCTTGATGAATCGCGCAGTGACACTGGCAAATGTCGGCTGACGTGCTTGCATCGCGAAAAAGGCTTTCCGTGAACGCTCGGTCAGGGACTGAAGCATGAGGAGGATCCGCTCTGCCCGAATTGCATCTTGTTCCGCATGTGTAAGGCCCCCCTTGCCTTGTGACCCTAAAGCCTTCTTCTTCTGCGCAGGGAATTTGAGTGGGATCAGGCACTCAAACATGACGCGATCCAAGAGCACGTTGATATCGGAGTCGTTAGTGTAAAAGCTGTCGATGATCTTAGATGGCACACCGGAGAGACAAGTAGTGACAGCTTCCTGGCCGGCAGCGATCTCGCCCGCACCCACCGCCCAAAGTTTGCCAAGCAAGACCATGCCATCAACGCGTACAGTCGTCTTGCGGTCACGAACGCGATCAGCCAAGTTCGCGAGAAGAGAACCTTCCTTATCCACACCACCTCCAACGCCAAGCTTCAGAATGATGTCCTTGAAGGTAAATAGCTCGATAGCCTTGATGGCAGCCAACCGCACCTTCTCGTCACTATCGCTCAGCTTCTCTCCCAGCCCCTGAACCAGTTCAGACTCGTCTTCGCGGCTCAGCCCAATATTACCTGCTGAAGTTGAGATAATGTAACCTACGGCCGTGACCCAAGCCGCACGAATGACAGCACTCTTGTCGTTTCTCCTGCCAACAAAGTGCCGATATGTGCCGTGGTGAGCTTGAGCAAAAGAGTGCGGAGAGTTTGGTGTTGTGAGGTCGCTGGCGTCGGGTGCAGAAGCAGGCTCATCTTGCAGTCGCAAGGGGGGATAAGCGGTAGGATCAAGACTCGGCGGTGGTGGTGGACCAGCAGCTCCGATCCCGGAGATCATATCGCCGAACGTCTCAGTAGCGATCTGCCGGAGATGGACGTTGTCAGTCGTGAGCTCGGCTTCAATCTGGGGCACGACGTTTTGAAGGATGGCGGGCGCTGTTCGCCAAAGTTCGCGAATCAGCATATGTGATTGGCGAAGGCTCTTCAGGTCTGCCTCTGATGGACCCGATGCTCCGTCCTCCTCATCCTCGTCATCCCCCTTGCCGAACCCATTGGATTTATGCGCGAAACCAGAGGCATTCAGAATGACATCGCTGAAGTATTGACCGACGTAGCGCGACATTTTATCGGCACACATATTGCAGATCTTCTTAGCCATAACGTATGCTGCTGGCTCCGTCTTGTGCAGAAGAGTTGCCTGCTTGTCGTTGTGGTTCTTATGCCTTGCGCCTCCTGGTGGTGCAGCGCGCAGGAATTGGCTAAGAATAGCGTCGACAACCGAGGCCGGAATACTTCCTGGACTCTCTTCGATGAGCTCAGAAAGCATCTCTGTGAGGAGGATCTCAACGTCCTTTGTGATCTGTAGATCTGCCGCTGCCTTGGCATTGCTAGAGATACCATCAAAGGTCGAATTGAAGAGTCGAAGGAGCAGATCGTCGCCGCCGTGAATCTCGGTAATGAGCAGTATACTCTTCACGTCTGCTAGAGACCTGAGAACATATTTGTGTTGACTATGGTATGGATTTGACGGATCGTAGAGGCCGGCGAGGATATCCTTGATGAAGAAAGCGAACATGGTCTGGTCCAGATTTCAGCAACGAACATCAACTACGAAGGGGGATCAAAGGGCCTACCTTGAGCTGCTCATCGTTATAGGGAGCGTCGGGAACAAAGAGGCGCAGAATGTCGACAAGACAACACGCTGTGTAGGCTTTCACGCCGCGATCCTTGTGCTGCATGAGATTTCTGGTCGCGAGGCTGACTGCGACATCCTTGAGAGACTCTAGCTCGACTTCACCCTGATCGAAAGAGCCGAGTTCTTTGTAGAGCTTTTCGAGTCGCTTGAGGAGGGTAGCTGTAGCAATTGGCTTTGCAGGTTTCCACGAGAGCTCTTCGTCGAACTGTAGGGATCGCATCTCGCCCTCGTTCTCCTCTCCGGGCTCGTCGTCGTTTTCCTCCCCTGCTGGCTCTTGAACCTCGACAGCTTCCTCTTGCTGCGGCTCGTCTTCTTCCATCTCGACATCCGGCTCTTCCTCTACGACCTTCTTCACCGGCTTTGCGCGACGTCCGCGCGCCATGTCGAATAACCCGATAAAGACGCGCTCTTCGTGTGGACGAGAGTAGCGACAGTAAAGGAGAGTGCGCGCGCTATTGTAGAAGCGGTTGCGCTGTCTGTCGGTGAGGGCGCGTGTATTGGCGAGAGAGAGCTGTGTCGGGGATGGGGATCGTCGCGTAACGTGGAAGGCAGCTCAAGGCGACAATTTGTGTATATGATATGGGGATATGCGAAATCAATGCCGACCTAATGTTGAGGAGCGAGTGCTGGGAGCGGCTGGAAATTGGGCGCTGAGGGATGATAATATGTCGAGCGCTTCTACACGCATGAATGAAGAGCTGTCCGTTTCTTGCTACTCCAGTCTCCAGAACGAGGGTCGGAGCGAGATTGATGGTTGCGTGGGACGCGACGACACGCGACTGTGGGGAGGAAGTCTCTTCCATATGTGACTGCCACTAAAATGGTACTTCTTCCGGCTCGTCATCTGCTTACTGCCCCTCAAGACGCTCCCAATTTGGGTCACGTGTTACGACGCCTTGGCCAGTCCGCTTGTGAGAGCGCTTTTAGCAGTTGATTTTGTGATGTCAGGGAGTATTGGAATAATTCATATGTGATTTTATTTCTTGGTCGTCTAGGGGCTCTAGTAGACCTTGACGCGAGGCTGCAACCGTGTTTCTTCCCTCTGTGACGCTCTTTTTCCAATAACAAACGGGACTCTACAGTCAATAAGGAGTCCGTCCTCGATGCTCTGTCTGCTTCAAGTGCTCTCAATCGACCTCATGTTGATCGAAACCTTATCGATGAGTCTTCTAAGTACTTGAGTCGCATCGAATATTTCGTCCGAGCTGTACACAAGTGCAGCCATCTGCTTGTCAACTCTCTCGAGGCATGTCCCAGAGAGCTGAGGGAGGCAGAACACATTCGAGTGTGTGCACAGCAATTCTAATCATGCTTTGTTTGCTCAAGATATGCTGCTGACGCAATGGTAACAGCACACTTGAGCTTCGAAGTCGTTGTCTGACCTTTGGGCAGAACCGAAATCTAGGCAAGAAACGAATGTCTAGTAGTTCATTCTTTACAGCCAATTCAAACTGAGCTAGGCAATGTAATCAAGGTTTCTATGCTGCTCATCGATGAATTTGGTTTTACCTTGATTTCGATAGCATCACTTCCAGCCGATCACCATTAGACTGTTACACTGATAAGTCGCTAGTTTTGTCCTAAATCAATACAATCGAGGTTACCAATGCAAGAAGCGAGTCATCTTCCCGCACATTTGTTGGAATAGGAAAGAGTGGAACGTGGACTTGACAGACTGGTATCACGATGAGTGGAGGTGGTATCGTACCACGAGAACGTGTTTGCTCTGAGAACGGAAGACACAGAATGCCATCAGCCGTGCTGGTTTGTGTGCTGATCTGCGTGAAGCTAACTTGCGCCTGATAGACTGTAGTCTTTTATCTGCAACCCTTCTGATTTCATCCATGACACGAACCTCGTGACAGTCAGAATTGAAGGATGATGTCGGGACACCGTCCTGCGATGCTGCGGCAGAGTACCAACGGCATGGTTTTCCTCTTTCCATTATCTGACGGCGTCTCAGAAGCCATGCAACCTTGAAAAAGCCGCCGATGGGCCTGATTCCCCAAGCAACGGCTGCCTAGAGTGGGCTTCTTACAAGGGGTCAAGGCACACGGAGATGACAGTTACATCAGTTCTTAACGCTGCATTGGCCCCCTCTGCCATCTTGGGGGTCTGGCCAGCTGATTTCAGAAACAAACCAGACCATCAATGACACCGCGACCAAAGGGGTGCCGCCACCTTCATTTCACCCCTCAGAGGCCTACAGCTGGACCGGTGGTGCTGGCAGCTGCCAGAACGTCATCCACCACGTGGAGAGCCTGGAGGCCCTCGACCGGACGCCTGCAGCATCTGCTGCGTAATCTGTGATTCCCTTCTCGGTGAGGCCAAGATTTAGGGCACTGGACTCACCGACAACAAATCACACTCCTTCTGAGCAGGGCCTTTCGTCCACTGTTGATCACTGTTTTGCCCCGAAGCCCTCGGTTCTGTGAACCGCAAAGCAAGCAGATCATCCGGGCCTGCCCCCGTGTTTATCTTACTGCGTTCTTCCTCTCCTCTTTCGATTTCCTCTTCTCTCCTCCTCCTCTCCTCTTCTCCCCAAGCTTTCGGCTGTCCCTCTCTTTCCGCCCTACGCTTGCACTCTCGCTTCATCAACAAAGACTTCACTCTTTATAAAGTCTACTCCTTACCGAGTTCCCTCTGTACCTGTGAGTCATCCTTCCCACAGCAGCTCAAGCATCGTCGATTTTGGAACAAGCCTTGTACTGACCACGCGTCAAGCTCACAACTCGCCAACTCCTTCTCAACGCTTCACTCCGCCGGCGCCACTCAAGTTCGCTGCAAGTAAGCACACTGCCTTCATCAACCATTCCTTTTCCACATACTGACACAAACTGAAAGTGGCTGTCTTCCACTTCAACGGGAAACTGGCTTTGACCGCTCTCGCCTCTTGTATGTCACGACCTGATCATAGTAATATCTTCACGCCTTCTGACCAAGTGATTCCAGATGTGGCAATGGTTCAGGCCAAGAATGTTTCTCTCTCGGAGATTGAGGGTGAGCCCGTGACCATTGCCATCACGTAAGAACCCCCATATCCGTAATGCTGGAAGGACGACGATAGGGAACTGACCTCGAACAGCACGCTCTACTCGGTCAGCACGCCCATCGTCACCATCTCTACCCCGACAAGCCACGAGATGGATCAGGTAACTCCCGCTATCAGCGAGGAAGCTTGCACTGCCTCTACCGTGACGGTGACCGTCAACGCTGGATCTGAGGAGTGTAGCGGCTCTTCTCTTTCCACCATCACTGAGCATGCCACGGCTGTGCGCACCGTCACCTCTTTCGTCTCCACCGATGTCACTGTGACCATCAGTGACACAGAGACTGTCACCACCATGTATCTGTCTCCCATCCTCACCGATGGTGAGAATGATCCCATGTCTGGACCTGAGACTCCCTCTGCCTCCTCTGGGGAGGCCGTCACCGAGACCGAGTGGTTCACCACGACCGCAGGTGAGGCCGAGACTTCGACCACCTACGTCGTTGTTCCTTCTCCCGATTCCACCCTGCCCATCAACGCCACCGTCACCATGTACCCTCCCGGCCAGGACCCTGGTGATGGCAACATGTTTCCTACTCCCACCGAGGGGCCTGTCATTGTCAACGCCGCACCCAAATCTAGCGTTCTGGGCAGTCTCGCGGCTGGAGTCGTCGTTGCTGCCGTGATGTGTCTCTTTTAAAAGAGCAAACATGCATTCGGTCTCTCGTTCAGGAGCTCAGACCTCGGCCTCTTCGAAGAATTACGAGTTTCTGATCTGCCGCTTCGAGAAATTTGATACCTGAACTCGGAGGTTTGCACAAGATTTTGTCTCTCATGAATCGGGTCCTTGGCCGTTTGTTCTTTCGATTCACGGAGTTTTTCGTTTTTTTTTTTTTCTTTTTCGATTGGTCAGACCTTCGTACCTGCTTTACTGATGAAGCATGACTGGGAACCGACTGAGTGACCAAAAGTAGGGTGACGCATTTGCACCGGAACGTTCGATAGGAGAAGCATAATCTCGACGGAGCACAAATGGCTCGCCCACATAAGAGTAATACATGCCGCATTGCAAGATCTACAGAACGCATCCACTGCTGTTTGAACGCAAAGCTTGTTGGCACAGTGTATGAATGGTTATATGTCATGCTATCTTTGTTGTGCAGGAAATACCACCCTTGTCAAACCAACGCCTTGAGCGCCAAAGAAAAGACCTGAAAAAAAATCAAAAAAAAATCGCAAACGTTCCTCTCACTTTGCATCTCCTGGGTCATCGTCAGGTGAAACGCCGCTATTCAACACTCACGTAGCAGCTGCCTTCCTCTGCTCCTCTCTCTGCTTCCACTTCTCCCGAATCTGGTTCGCCTCCATCATGAGGTCCTCCTCCGAGATCCGGTCCACGATGCTCTGGTACACACTCGACACTGTTGATGCATGATTCGCATGATCCTTGTCGTCTCTGAACCGCACGATTCTCCACTTCTTATCCGCCGTCTGGTTGCATTCCACGATGCGGTCGTTCAGAGGATCATCCAGGGACTTCATCGTCTCCCACTCCTCCTCTGTCACCTTAAGTGGTTCCTCAAAGGTCGTGTACTCCTTTTTGCCGTGCCACACCTGGATCTCCATGGGAGGCAGGGTGTCGTAGTCGACGAAAGGCTCCTCGATGTCGTCGGCTTTTTCGTCCTCGGTCGGCTCGACCAGGGGAAAGTGCAGACGGAGGCGGAAATCAATGGTGTTCTCCTCTGGGGGCTTCCACTTGACGATGCCGGGGTCGGTGCCGTGCTTGTAGGATGTGGTGCGACAGGTGAAGATGAGACCGTCGTTGCCGTGTTTCAGTTTGGGGAGGACTTCTTTGAACATCTTGACGATGCCGTAGGAGAACTCAAACGGCTTCATCTCCACGTGGAAGGGCAGAAACTCGCGCTCTTGAGGATACTCGCGCAGCAGCTTCTTGTAGGGTTCGTAGAGTCGCGTTTGGATGTACGCGAGGCGCTTGTCGAGGGATCGCTCCACGAGGACCTGCTTGTCCATGACGAGGCAGTCGAAGATAAGGTATCGTGGCTCCTTGCGGCCATCGGGCAGACTGTCCCAGACCAGCTCTCCGTCCAACAGCGTCTCTCCGTGAAATTCCTCAATCTTTGCCGGCGGCGGCAGCGGAAGGTGGAGGTGAAAGTTGTTCACCCACCAGTAGTCGTTCTTCCGGTCGATCAGGTAATGCGCCTCCCTTCCATTTCCATCGTCTGTCGCATACAGCAGGTAGCGGATACCGTCCGACTTTTCGCAAACGTAGTAACTGGCACGCAGAGACATGTCGTTAGCATCCCAAATTTGTGCGCCTCTCTTCTCGCTCGAAGTATCCGGATCTTTGAGGGGAGGGGGGAGAAAACTTACTCGTCGCGCTTCAGAGATTCCAGATGCGATCTCGCGAAACTGACGGGCTGACAACCTGGAAACCTATTCGGCGGCAGCCCCAGCAGATTCCCGACATCTTCCCGCAATGTCTGCAGCAGTTGCCCTTGCGCTTTGATTCCGGGTCTTTCGATTGATGTGATGGGGCCGGACTGAGGGCCCTGGGCTTCTTCGGCCATCGCAGCAATGCGCGCGCGCCCCGCGAGACCGCGATCGGAGCTTGCAAGATGACAGACTGATCGAGGATATTTTTGAGGAGTCGGTTTAGACGGAGATTCGTGGAATCGCTCCGAGTCGTCGATTACGCCGCGAGTTGGAAGCGTGAATGTCGAGTTGTTTGTCAAATGGTCGTAGCTGGCCCTGTTACGATGTTCAAAGGGACGCTAATCGATAAGCCTTTCATAAAGTGAGGCTTAGTCCTACCCTTACCAACGGAGACGACAGATACAACAATGGCAACACAATTCATTTTGTTGCTCGCACTGATCACTGAAACTATGATTGGTTCCAATATTGGTGCGACGACTTTGGTCCTTGTCTAAAGTGTCATGTCATAATTCGGTTAAAGCACGCTCTACTTCTACCATGGGCTCTGCTCGACAGCACCATTCATCAAAAGCACTCTCTGCACCGCATCCAGGCCAGCTTCCAATATCTCACTTCTCATCTATCTTTTCCACCTCGGCCCGTGCTTCCTCCCATTGCTGCCTGCTCTTCTTGGCCCATTCGATCTGACTCTTCGCGTATGCAATCTATGACCTCAAGTTAGCGTTGCCGTCGAGGCCAAGGCGGAAATCCCAATGTGACATACCATGTACCGTCGCAGATCATCTTCCTTGTCATGCTGGAAACGCTTCAGGTCTTTCAAGATGCTAGAGCTGGCTTCCTTAACATCCCTTTCCGACACGATCTGCGCTTGCTCCAGCTGCCCGATGGACTCGCGCGTCTTGCCGATGGTGTCGCGACGTGTTCGCTCAGGATCGACATCCACAACTCCTTGCACGGCATGCCGGATCGGCCCAAAAATCTTGTTTGTGATAGAGTTGCCACTCGAGACCTTTTTATGGGAGACGCTTGCGCTCCTCTCAGGCAAACCTTGACTAGCCGATGGGGTGGAAGCAGATTCGCCATGCGTTGGTGGGAAGTCAGAGTCGATAGATTCGGTGTCGTCTTGCTGTCCTCCCTCGCGGCGATGAGATGATGTCGGCTCCCTCAGGCTTGTTGAGCGTTTTGGTGGAGGCGATGTCGGCTGACTACCTGAGAGGTATTGCTCGATACGTCGTGCTTCAGCCTCGCTGCGCTCTAATTGCTCCAAGAGCATACGCTTCTTCTCAAGATCGTCCGTGGTCTGGTCCTGCTGCACACGCTTGAGGACTCTGTATTTCAGAACACTCCTGACGACACCGGCGAACTGTGCATTCTCTCGCATTGGCTCAGCAAAGGTGGCGCTCAGCGAACCAGAGAGCTCTTCCGTCGCAATATACGACAGATCCGCCGCTTGACCGACACGCTCAATCGCCGGACCCAATGAGGGTGCCTGCTCCGACAAAGCGAAAGCATTGTACCGCGCACCGAGCTCGCTCAGATCGCTGGCGAGTCCAGACAAGTGACTCAGAGTGCGTCGGTTGACCTTCTCCATCGGGCCCATCAAAAGCTGCTCAAGTTCCTTGATTGACGTCTCGTAAGAGGTAAAGTAAGGATCAAGGTCGAGCTCGTTCATCTGGCTGGCATCCTCCGGGAATCGCGCGACCACTTGCGCTCCGCTCTGAGCTGACGCCGGATCCGAATGGGAAGTACTTGGTGTCCTGAGCTTCGCCGAACTGCTAGGAACAGGCAGCCAGTTGTGAGCCGCTGTGGGGTTTGCTGGGTCGAGTGGTGGCGCTTTGAGGATAGACTTCGGAATCGATGACACAGGGTGGGAGCGGAGGACCTCGCTCTACATCAACGTGTGAGGTTACATTTGCAACATTGGAAGGAGTATGAAGCTTACCCAGCTGGCATTGGGGTCAAGGAACCGCCACCACACCCCGTCTGTGCGGACCGCGTCCATCCTGCGACAGCGGTTCAAGAACACTGCAAGCATCCGCTTGCGGAGGTCAATGATCTGCTGATCCTGTTTTGCGCCTGTTGGGCTAGCAGCGTAGTCGGCCATAGTATGCTTCTCGGGGATTGGGGGAATGATCAGTGTGGGGTGAAGGCGTGTGAGGGCGTCGCGAAGAGAAGCGAATTCTGAGTATCGTCTGCGAACTTCCAAATCCTGCACATCTGTGAGTACTCCGGGCTTAGTCCGTTGCATGCGTGGATGTCGTCTTACCCCGGTCCGAATGGTATAGACGATGTACCTCCCGCCACTCTCGAGACTCTTACCAGCATCCGTGATCATGATCGGTTTGTTGGGTTGCTCGTACAAGATCTGCTCGATCCGGCTGTGGTGCTCACTTGGGCGTGGCTTGGGAGTATCCGCGAAATCATCGTCATCATCATGTGCGCCATGGTCGTCTCCATCACCGTCGGATCCCACAGCACGTGGATTCTCGAAGCTCTGAACTGCAAGCACATTCGCATCAGTATCTTCTGCGTACACCAAAGTCATCTGTCTGCCAAGTTTGCGCAGCGTAGGGGCACTGACAGTTGTGTGGTGTCGTAGGTGATGCTGGGTTGGAGGAGTGTGAATCGCGGCGGTCGAAGCTGGTCCCATACGGGTTGTTGTCGTCCTCGTCGTTCCACATCGCGCCGAGTGAGAAGGAAGCAGCTGGTGTAGCTATAAAGACGCTTCGTTGCGTGGGTTTCGTTTTCCACTAGATGACGACGGTATCCAGAGGCACCGAGTCTCGTTGCCGGAAACGTCGAGTGGGAGGAGGCTTGCTGAGTAGAGGCGGGGTGAAATGGACTCGATGTTATCGCGAGAGGTTGATCTCGGAGGGCGCAATTCTCCCAGGTCGCTCGATTCAATCCGAAAGTAACACCAAGCAGTCGGTTTAGATCAGAAGGGGGAGCAAGTGGCCTGCAAAGAGGTTGGGGTTGATTGATGGAGAGCGCAGATGGTTTAGGCGTGGCGTGCGGCACTGGGCGCGGGCTGATGATGCGGAAGGTACTTCACCGAACACCTAAATTACTGGCACCTATATGTACCTTTAGCGGCCGAGCAAGCTCTCCTCGAGCTCGTTGCTGTGGCCTGAATGACGACGCTGATCGTGCACGGACCAGGTCAGCGCCAACATCCTCCATGGACAACTGAGTGATCGCTCGTAAAGAGGCAGTATTACGCGTGTGTTGGATTCCATCAAACCCTCTAGCAACATTGTGATATGCATTTGCGTATCACAGGCACAATAACATCTAAACGATTAATGCGAAACTCTCGCCATCTTCCGCGTCCCTCCGGCGGTCGCTGTACAGGCTCTGGTCGCCATCTTCAGTTATCCGATGCCGTAGAGAATCTTGCATGTCGCTGATGCGAGGTACTGGGTTCAGCATTGTCAGATCTATCTCCGTCGGAGATGGATATACTGAAAGACTTCGGGTCAGCTTGTGTCAGTTTGGTGCGGAAACAGGACTCACTGTTGCTCCCATTCATGCCGCTGCTGGTCCCGCATACGGAGATCACGCTGCCAGTTTCGCTGTCTGTTGTATATTCAGAATGTCAGAAAATGGTTTACAGAGCTTCAGAAGATGAAGTGTTCGGCTTTTGGCATGCAATTGGCATTCCTGTGCTTTTGGTTGTACGAAGCGACTGACCTCTTCCGCCTCAGAGGGCTGCTAGGACCGGTTAATGACGAGACGGTGGGCAATGAGCTCGGTTTGCTGAAGTAAGATTCAAAGCTGCTGATACTGCTGACAGAAGGCAGAGACGCCTTTGAAACGAGATTTTGCTCGGCATCCCGTCTTACTGGCTCTGTCAGGCTGGGAGCTGTACCGGGTTGAAGAGATCCTCCCGGGAGATCAAAATCCTCACTATGGACCGTAGCAGCGTCAGTTCGCGATGAATTCGATGCGTCATCGCTCGCAGCAAAGGTGCGCGTCCCCGTTCGGAAATGCCTGTGAGTTCCTTGACGGTGTTGAACATTTGACTCGATTCGGGAACTTGGCGAGAACTGGCGATGTGGTGAGGGCCCTCGAAGAGAAACCGCGTCTGATGGCAATCCGTTTCGCGACATTCTTTGACTCCCTGAGCCGGCATCCGAGTCTGTTGTGATGGTGGAGGCGCGGCCCATGGGTACACCAAAGACCCGTGCCAGACGCTGTCGCCAGCTCGTAGGTTGGGTTCGTTCCCACCAGATGCCATCTGGTTGATCGTGTTCACTTCTTCGCTCACGTCTCAGAGTATTCGCAGGAGTTTGTGGTACGCAAGTGTCAGACCTGGGCCAAGCAGCACCTGCGAAGTATGGGACAGATGGTTGTGGTTGCTGCACCGCAACCGGCAGGGACGATCGATATGATGCCGGATGTGGCCGCTGTAGTGTCGGCATCATTGGGTACGTAGCTACGAATTGCGGTTGAAATGGTTGAGTAAGCTGCGGTGAGGCGTATCCATATGGTCGTGCCGTTGCACCTCCGGCTCCTTCTGGCGTCCTGGTGGGACGAGAGCTTCGTCGTTGTATGGACCTCCCGCCTGGTAAACGAATCATGTCTGATTCTCTTTTCTTTATCAGAACTCTGCCCGCATAGTACATCCAAGCGAGGGCAAGAACGATGAAGACGAGGCTGGTGCTGAAAATGATGCCAAACTGCTGCGCGGCAGTAAGGCAATGCCACCCAATACATGAGCCTTGACGTCTGAGAGCAGTCAAAGCTGCATCGGGATGCTATCCCGGTACAGACATTTTGGCTCTCATGAGAAATCGACGTTGGCGAAAGGGAATATTGGAGAAAGTTATGTCAATGTAAAGAGTGAACTCCAATATCACAAGCTGACCAGGCGTTGCATGCCAGCCAAGCGCAGCAGTTGGCTGCAAGTGATAGGCAGTGCACGACTGATGCAGCCACAACAGCCAACCTTAGGCATGACTTTTCCGACATCACGTTGCGCCAAAGAAAAAATCTTCATTATGCCCTGCTTTCAACAGCATTTTGCACAGTTTCATGAGCCAATGGTCCACGATTACGTTCCGGCAAGACCTTGAACGTCGAACCCTCCTGTGGCTGATAATGTGGCGGGTTTTTGAAGCTCAGCCACAATTGGAGCTCCGGTTTTCCCTACGCGATTGAGAGATGCATCGCTGGCTTGGTCTCCCAGACTTTTGGCTACATCACATAGCCAAAGATTGGCGCAAATTAATCCCATCAACCGCTTAATACAGACCACTGGGCTTGACTGGGAATCTCTTGCTTTATCTTTCATTGACTCTCGGCAAACCGCCCACAGCCTATGCGAACGTCCCACCCGTCCTGAACGTTCGTGGCGCGTCCCTGAGGCATTCGCGAGTGGCCTCCTCGCGCATTCAACCTTGCGAAAGTACGGACCGCGACTTGCTTAAACACGCCAAGCGATCTTCATCAACATGTCGTCCTCTCAAAATGGCGTCGCAAACGGCGTCACAAACGGTGGTTCGGTATCGGCGACGGCCAACCCCGTAAGCATTCGATTCTCCGACATCCCAACCTCCATCGAAATCCCCGTCCAGGAAGAAGATGAAGCCGTCGAGATCGACCTCGAGGACCTGGTCGACGACCCCAGCGAACTCTGTACCCTCTTCGAGAACGAACGCGCCATCAAGTCGAAATGGATGACTGTTGCGTTGGCCTACGCAAAGCAGCACAAGATCGACCACGCGATCGAAATGTTGATTCGCGGAGGCGCCGCTATTCAGTCGTCGAATTCGCGCGACAAAGTCAGCATGATTTGCTGCCTGTGCTGGCTATACCTATGGAAGAGTCGAGAAGCACCTCGAGTTGCGCCGGAGGGCGCACTCGCGGGAGAGGCGAAGACGAAAGAATATTATCTCCAGCTTGCCACTGGCTCCCTCAATGATGCCGCTCGTATCAACCCATCATTTCCCCCGATCTATCTCGCACGAGGTGTGGTGCAATTGCTCAAGGCGTCTCTACAATCCCCATCCAAGATTGCCGGCGGCGAAACATCCGAAAAGAACGACCTGCTCAAATCTGCGATCAAGGCTTTCGACGATGCTCTTCGCGTCTCACAGGGCAAGAACATGCTGGCTCTCATGGGCAAGGCTCGTGCTACGTTCTCCATGCACAACTATGCCGAGTCCTTGTCACTGTATCAGGAGGTGTTGAGCAAGTCGCCCAACTTGGTTGACCCCGATCCTCGCATTGGAATAGGATGCTGTTTCTGGCAGCTCGGGTTCAAGAACGACGCCAAGGGTGCTTGGGAAAGGTGTCTTGAGATCAACCCAGATTCCAAGGTTGCCAACATCCTCCTTGGCCTGTATTACCTCGATGCAAGTGGACACAAGCCCGTGAACAGCGAGGAATTCTTACAACTTTACCGGAAGGCAATGACCGAGTACACGCAAAAGTCGTTCAAGCTCGACAAGAACTCGCCGATGACATGCTCGACATTTGCTTCCTATTTCCTGTCTCGAAAGAACTGGGAAAACGCGGACAAGCTGGCCCACAAAGCTATTCAATACACCGACGTCAACGCTGTTGCAAGTGACGGTTGGTATCTGTTGGCTAGAAAGGAGCATTATCAAGGGAACACAGACAAAGCTGCGGATTACTACCGACGCGCCGACGACGCTCGAGGAGGCGCAGAAAAGGGCTATGTTCCTGCGAAATTCGGTGTGGCTCAGCTCTCGGTTTTGCGCAACGATCTTGGAGAGGCGAAGCTGCGGCTGGAAAAGATGATTCAGCAGTCGAAGAACCATGAGGCTCTCGTTCTTCTCGGTACTCTGTACGCGGAAGAAATCTTTGCGAGCCAAGACAGCGATGTCAAGGAGGACAAGTCAGCCGACATGAAGAAGGCAATCGGTCTTCTTGAGAGTGTCCGGAGTGCATGGAAAGATCCCAAAAAGACCATCGCGCCGGACTCGGCTGTTCTGTTGAACCTGGCTCGCCTGTATGAGAATGAGCACCCCGAGAAAGCCCTCCAGTGTCTGCAGCAGGCCGAGCAACTGGAGCTTGATCAAGTACCTACTACCGACTATCCTGAAGGTGTTACGGACGAGGCGGAAATCAAACTTGCCATCAGAAAGTTTCTGCCCCCGCAGTTACTCAACAATATCGGATGCTTCCACTCCCAAACAGAGAGGCACGAGCTTGCAAGTCAATTATTTGAAGCTGCGCTGAGTGCATGCATGCGCGTGGGCGAGCAAGACCCAACCGCCGACACGGACTCTCTTGTTTCAACCATCAGCTTCAACCTCGGTCGCAGTTACGAGGCAAGAGGATTGACCGAAAAGGCTACAGAGGTCTACGAAGGTCTGTTGGCACGACATGCCGACTACACGGATGCTCGGACGAGACTTGCGTACATTAAACTGCGACAGAATCCCAATAAGGAGGGGCCTGACATGGTTGCGAAGCTCTACGAGGCAAACAGCTCCGATCTGGAGGTCCGCACCTTGTATGGCTGGTTCTTGAGTAAAGTGCACAAGAAGAGGGGCAATGTGCAAGAGGAGCCGGAGTTCCGTCACCACAAGCACACTCTGCAAAACTACGACAAGCACGACAGGTATGCTCTGGTCAGTATGGGCAATCTCTACTTGCTGCAAGCTCGTGAGATGCGCCGAGAGACCGAGTCTGACAAGCAAAAGAGGAGTGCGATGTACAGCAAAGCCGTCGAGTTCTTTGACAAGGCCCTCTCTCTGGATCCGAAGAATGCTTTCGCGGCTCAAGGCGTTGCGATTGCACTTGTCGAGGATAAGAAGGACTACAAGGCAGCACTTCCGGTTTTCAACAAGATTCGCGAAACGATCCGGGAATCGCATATTTTCGTCAATCTCGGTCATATCTATGCAGAACTTAAGCAGTTCTCCAAGGCGATTGAGCACTACGAAATGGCTTTGGCAAGTGAGGGCAAGGCTAATGACACTGTGATCATGTCTTGCCTGGGCCGCACCTGGCTGAACAGAGGCCGAGCAGAGCGAGACATCGACGCATACAACAAGGCGCTCGAATATGCCCAGAAGGTAAGCATTTTTAGACAAGGGCCACGCGACCAATATTAACACATGTATTACAGGCTCTTGACGTCGCACCGGATCAGATACACTACAAGTTCAACGTCGCTTTTGTCCAGATTCAGCTGGTCACTCAAATACAAGCCCTCCAAGAGAACAAGCGAACGGTCGAGCAGCTCGAAACCGCGGCTAAAGGTCTTGAGTCAGCCATCGAATCCCTTGATGAGATCGCAGCTCACCCGCAAACTCCCTACCCCAAGCACGACCTTGAGCAAAGAGCTAGCATGGCTCGCAACACCCAGCGCAAGCAGCTGGAGCGTGCCATTGCCAAGCAGAAGGAGTGGGAAGAGGCAAATAAGGAGAAGATTATTGCTGCAAGAGTGCAGCGCGAAGCGGAACAGAAAAAGCGCGAAGAGGCTCGGGAGAAGGCACTGCAGGCCGAACGCGAGCGTCAGGACAAGATTCGCAAGGAGCGTGAGGCGATCGCGGCCAGGGACAGGGAAAAGGCAGAGGCACGTGCGCGGGAGCGTGAGGAGGAGGAGGCGCGCAAGATGGAGGCTGAGATGACGACTGATGCCGAGACTGGAGAGAAGGTGAAGCGTCAAAAGAAGAAGAAGGCCCCGCGCGGCGAGAGAGAGGACAAGCCTAAGCGCTCACGGTCCAAGAAGAAGAAGACGAGCGATGACGAGGACTCGGAGGAAGAGGAGGAGGAGGAGAAGCATGCGAAGAAGAAACGTCGTCTCACGCAGCAGAAGAGGGCAGCCGACAACAGCAAGTACAAATCCGCCGAGATCGTTGTGGACAGCGACGCGGACGACGATGATGACGCTCTTGAGCGTGCGGAGAGGAACATTGACCGTGCTGATACTCCGCTGTCGGAGATTGATGAGAAGGATGATGACGACGATAAGATGGACGTCGACAATGGCGCGGCGGGAGATGACGACGACGACGAAGCCGCGACACGAGCGCCGGCGAAGCGTGCCAGGAGGGGCAGGGTTATTGAGAGCGACGAGGAGGATGAGGATGGCGAGGCAGCTGGTGACACGAGTATGGCGGAGGCGAGAAGGGATGATGGGGACGATGAAGAATAAGACAGGAGACTGAGAATTGGATGATATTATTAGTCCGGTGGAGGGCGTACAGGATCTACATAAAGGACGATTGTTTGATGTACAAATATTGTTTTAGCATTTGAAGAAAAAATGGCGATTCCAGATGGTTTGCATCATCGTGTTATTGTGTTCCCAATAATCAAGTAGCTAGTGATTGGATTTGTTGTCTTGCCGACGTGCACTCCGTCATCGAGGGGAATGGTAGGATGATGGTAGGCGCGTCGCGTCCTTATCAGAGGACTGGGAGACATTCTGTAAACAGAATTGATTTAAGCACTTCTTCGGCACAACCATGGTCATTGTAGGACCAGATTGCAATTTGACATCCGTGCTATTGGTGAATGTATTTCAAAGACCACAGAGACCACCAAATGATGAACAGAGTCACGTCTGAGCGACCTAGTCAGTGTCTTTTACCGTGGACAAAACGCGCTGATATGACTTTGGGACGATTAGACGTTGATTTTCTTTTTTCCTTTATCGCAGCAGAGCGAGCATCTGCCAGACCATAATCTTATCTCACATTACTCTTTTATTTTTTGCCCCATACTTTCCTAACCACCGCGGCAAGCGAGGTAGGGGAGAGATCCGTTCCCGCCAATCGCGCAAAACCCATATTGAAACATGTTGTCGAGAAAAGTCGCTCGAGATCGTGAATGTCGTAAGCGGAGAGAAGGCAACGAGACACGAGGAGAGCTCATAGCTTCTGAATTTGTTTTTCTGTATTCTGGCGCTTAGAAAGCGAAGATCTGGTCCTGGAGCTTGCTGACAGGACGAGCCTTCTCGAAACCGAGACCCTCGGCAGTCTTCTTGAGGCCGCGGACCATGGGAGGGGGACCGCAGAGGAGAAGCTTGACGTCGGCGGCGGGCGCGGGGAGCCACTCCTTGATCATGTCGGCGGTGACGTAGCCGACACCGCCCTTCCAGCCCTCGGGGGGGTTGTCGAGGACGTAGTGGACACGAATGCCCTTGTCCTGGAGGGTGAGAGCGTCGAGGTCGTCCTTGAGGAGGATGTCCTTCTCGGTGACGTTGGCAAAGATGAGATCGACCTCGGTCTTGTCACCGGCGGCGCGGCCGCGGACGATGGCACGGATGACCTGGAGCATGGGGGTGATACCGGTGCCGCCGGCGATCATGCCAAAGTGGCGGACCATGTTGGGCTCGTAGACGAAGGCGCCCTTGGGGCCACGGACGCGGATGGTCTCGCCGACGGTGAGACTGGCCATGTAGCGGGAGATGTTACCCTGGGGGTAGGACTTGATGAGGAGGTCAAAGTGACCGGGCTGGTAGTCGGAGGAGATGGGGGTGTAGGAGCGGACGATCTCCTCAGTCTTGCCGTCGGCCTGGGGGAGGAGGGCGCCGATGGAGATGTGCTGGCCGATGGGGAGGCCGAGGATAGATGACGCGGTAGGAAGCTTGAAGCGGTAACTGTCGAGGTTGTCAGGACTCTGCGCAAGTACTTGATTGCGATGGAGGGTCGTGGGTCCTAAGATCTTACATGGCAACATTGTGTGAGACGATGGTCTTCTCCTCGAGCTCAAATTCCTGGAAGACATCAGGCTTCAGGACTTTGGTAACCTCTGCGCAAACAAGAGTTAGCAAACACAAATCCCACCAGAGCTGACAGCACCTGAACTTACGCAGCTTGAAGTAGTTGTAGGTGCCAAAGACGGCCGCGATAGCGACAGAGTACGGCGTCCATTCCTTCTTGACGATGAGGGTGCCGACGATGAGAAGCGCAGCAGGGATGTATGCGAAATCAATCAGTTGGCGCGAGAACGCGCCATCCTCAACCTTGATGGCGGCAGCCATTTTGTACAATGTCGATTCCTGGTCGCACGTATGTGTTGCGGGGGTGGAAGTCAGGGTCGGTCGATGGGCAGATGGGAAATCTTGTTGGGGGTGGGCTCCTCTGGCTGCCTAACAAGGGGATCCGCTCGGGACGGGAGAAGTTATCGCCAGGAAAAGGCCGCGTCGAAGGCAGAATAAGGTTCGTGTAGATTTGCGAGAAACCAGTCAATGGGATCTGAAACTTTGTCTACCTGGTGAGTAGAGTAGTGTCGCAAGGTTAGGGCAGGAAAAGTCTGGGAGTCGAAGATATTATCTATGGGACAGCTGGTGCGGGACACGGAACTGGGTGACCGTCCCCAAGGCCGCTCACGAGATTCCGAGTCTCCAAACGAAGCTTGTGGCCGAGGGCGGTGACGAAGGAGCGCTGTGGCGGTGCGAATCTGCATGTGGCGGTGCTGTGCGTCGGGCTTTGGAGCTCTGGGATACCCTACACCACGCCACGCTCCAGGCAGAAACATGAGGCCATTGTGAACAGATGCTTTCACGCACGATCCACATAGCTACAGCATCAATCCGCGACCTGTGTGGCTCAAGTATCTCATCATTTCGACTTTGCGTGGTGAGGGCATAAACGCAAGTGTCTGGTTTTCATTTTTCCTTTTCTGTCACTGCGGTATTAAGCGAGCATGGAGAGATTTTCAGGGTCTTGACAACTTTGAAGACCGTGCTGACCGTGATGATTAGATTACAGGAGCCGCTAATCACACAGCGATCAGACATCACAGACCCGATCTGAAGCCAGCGAACACCAGGGAATCCATCACTGACCGACCATGACTGCTGTCACGGTATCACTCTCACGCAATAGAAGCAGCAAGGCATCTCCTCTTCTACACGACTTCGAGGACACTTGAACGCGCCGAGAAGAGTTGGAGAGGGCAATGGACGTCTTGGAAAACAAGGGCCCATCAGCACTGCCTGCCAAGCGTCCATGCCCCCAAGCATCTTGATTCTTTATCCATGTGGCTCGGTCCACCGGGGCGGTGTCTCGTGTTCGGGCGCGACTGCAACGGGGCGTTCCTTCACGAAAGAGGCTCGACGCCTTACGAGCTCACGCGACTGTGATGCCGAGAATTTCGAGGCACACAAACCCAAAGATACGAGCATCGAGTGACAGGTACAGACAAGACGCCGGCCGGGTTTTGCATAACCACGACCGTGCTCATGGGCCTGTCTGTCCGGATGACGGAATGGAATTTCCAGCACGGCCCCGTTTATTAGCTGCAGCTCTGGTTTCCTCGACTAGCGACCAGTCCTGGTCCAGCTGAGGGGACGGGGACCCGCACCGTGAAGGTTGGACGCCGATCGCCTTCTCCCGGGTGCATGGGCGCGCTGTCAGCTCGTGCACGCTCCTGTGTTCGGCGGTTGCCAGGCTGGTGTAGCTACAAGTACTTGTAATATAAGCGCAGACCGTCGCGCCCAACGCCTTGTTTCGTCTTGGGTTTGCTTGATAGGACCAGGATACCTGGGTGGTCAGTGCGCACGCTGCTGCCATCATCCTGGAGATTGGGCGACGCGATGATGATGAGATGCTGAGGAGGGGTTCTGGCCGCTGGGTGGCCAGTCTCCCTCTCCCTCTGCCTCTCTCCCTAGGGCTCCTCAGCACTGACGATTACTGCTCTCAACGCTCGCAGCTTGGGGCACCATCGTCCCAATACCATGCTGACTCGCGAGATTCTGGCGGTACACCGACGCGAATGCAATCATGGTGCAGCCTTGAGTTCATTTGTATATAATAAACAGGAAGCAAGCAAAGCAACCAGGGTCGGCGATTGCGCAGCGAGTTCGCGCCCAGATTCTGTGGACTGTCCGACAGCCCCCCCAGATACGATATCCACAACACGTATGTTGCATGCAAGCCATCATCGGATTTCACCCATCCATTCTCGATCCCCTGTCACCTCTGCCCAGTACTGTTTGGTCCTGGCGCGTTCCGTTCCAAGATTATTTGCCCATCTTCATCTGCAGTCTTGGCTTTGCAACGACTCTGTTTGTCAACGACCAGTTTCCACTCCCTCCCTTCCCCTTGTCTCTGATCATTGAACGTCCACTTTCTCCTACACCTTGCAGCAAAGCAGCTTCAATTGGCTTTTCGGCGAGCTGCTTCTTAATCGTCAGTAGCCTGCTGCATTACGAAGCGGCCCCCCCCGTCACATCGAGGCTCTGCTCTGCCCGCTATTACCCAGATAGTGGCCGCGGGTCGCTCCCACCCACCGAGTCCAGACCCATTGCTCGAGTTGACCCATTACATCACGATCACGATCCCAGGCACCAACGGTCGACCTCGCAAAAGCCGTCTCAATTCCTCATTCCTCGACTCGCCCGTTCATCGGCTTTCTCACCGACTGCGAAGCACGATAGCCACGACAGCCACGAAATCCAAATTGGACTGGGCACTCTCTGCGTCGTACGCTATCTTGTTTTCGGCGAGACACCGCCCTTTATTTGCATGTCAGCATTGCAGCCGTTGTTCACGTTGGTTGCAGCCAGATAGAGTTCCGACCTTTTGTCACTGTTCGTGTCCACACGAGCACGCCGAACAATCCAGGGACCTGAGCTAGTCGGCGCGCCTAGAATCGAGCGTTCGCCGCTTTCAGTCACGATCACTGCGTCAGGAAACAAGGTCTCAGGTCCCCTCCTCGATTCGTCACCCCGTGTCCCATTCCTGGTTCGCTGGAGGCCAAACAGCACTGCGCCTATGGCTGAGACATGATCTTGGGGTTGCCGGCGACAACTTGTTCATTCTCTACACCCGGTGTTGTTCATCGACGTGGGTCGACCTCTTGGCTTTCGACCCTCGTGTCTAGCCAACCATCTCCAACGCACAAACACACGATTCGTTCATCACATACGTGTGAATCATCAGAGCCAGCGCAGACACCATGAGTGCAGACAAATGGAAGTTCAAGACCATCCCAAGTCTGCGAACTTCGTCCAGCGGTTCCAACCAGTATGAGCCCCTCCTCGAGGGCCAGGCCGCAAGCGAGAAGAGGCCTCGCGTTATCACCAAAGCATTACGATCCCTCAGCAGTTCGTCGCTCGACTCGATGAACAGTACAAGCCCGCGCAGGTCAGCGTCGTCACGACGCTTACAAAAATCGCAGTCAGGGTCGGGGTCAGGGTCGATGATCGACAGGCTTCACAAGCGATATTCCCGAGAGCTCACGACAACAGGCTCTCCGCCACCTGATGGAGCGTCAATGCCCAAAGAGCTGGCGTACGCTTCAATGAAGCTCCTCCGCCAAGGTTTCCTCAAGCCCGACATATCGTTGCTCAAGGCACGCACCGAGTACCTTGTTTTGACTGACCAGTGCCTGGTCAGACTCAGCACCATCGAGGCCGCCCAGGCAGTCTTCCCTCAATTAACCCGTCAAGACGATAATTCAGCACCGCTTACGCCAGTGGCATCTGCAAGCCACAAAGCTGGAGGGTCCGACATTCGTTTTGACGTGCCCCTACGATCGATCGTCGCTGTGTTCAACGAGGAAGGGGCGAGCCCTCGATTCGGATTAGAGCTATGGTGGTTCTCCTCCTGGCCTCGCCTGGCATATACAAAGGCACATGTCTTTTTCAGTACGCCACAGGAACGTGACAGCTGGCTTGCCGACATTCAGCGAGCACACCGGGCGTGTATCCGAGCGAATCCCGCCCACTCTGTCATCCCAGAAAACCTCAGAGCTCGGATCAATCGAATCGTCGAGATGACGGAACCGATACCTACGGAAGGGGGGACACAAAACCTTACCTTTCCTGTAGCGAGGCGTGTCGTGGGTTCTGCGGCAAAACCAGGTGCGGCAGAGGAGTCGCAGCATCTCGTAGAAGGCCCTTCTTTCTTCTTCGTTATCGGTCCTTGCATGTGCTATTTCATTGAGGTGCTAAAAGCCGAGCACTCGACGTTCCCCGGAGATCTCCGGGTCAAAGTGCGATCCTTTGGAACCGTCACTTTGTCCAAATTCCGTGCGTCTGTTGCTTGTCACGAACAGCGCTTTGTCGTACAATTCCGGTCAGTCTCGGCACTCCCAATGTTATTCTCCTGTATTCGTACTGACTCGGTCCAAAGCGCTCCGTTTAGCAGTGAAACTCGTCTCGACATGGCTAGTGTGCACTATCGCCGTGTGATCGAAGCCCTGACGAAAGTCGACCGCATCATCAAGCCCATGTGGCCTCAGAACCTGCAGATGACCCTCTTTGACGTCAAAGGCCTCCCACCACCCTTGACTCTGACCTCGGGCAACGACCTGGGAGGTCTAGAAAGGACGATGCAGGCGTACTGCTGCGCGTACTCGGTGCCGCCTCCACGATGGACTGTAGAGTGGCCCACGCCGTCTCTTGCCACCTTCAGACTTCTGCCTCCAGAGTCATCGCAATACTCGAGCCTGCAGGTCCTGGCTGTTCTTCGCGCACTGCGGTTCAACAACTACTTCAAAGCGATTTCGTTCCGAGACGTCGATCTCTCTGCGCTATCGGGTCAGGTTGACCACTACGCAGACAACGTCGTCTACTCTTCCAAAACAGGCAACAGTATTTCCGAAGAGCATTATGCTGAACTAACGCAGCTGCCTTTGCTTGCCCAAGAAATGCATAATGTGATGTTTGCATCCGAATCCGTGCGCAGTATTGATTTGACAAACGTCATGGGCACAAAAGAAAGGACGAAGCGGAGCGCTGTACGAACTACCGATAGCAAGATCTCGCAGTATGCTACAGACGTTCTGCAGCCAATCTTGTTGCTTTTCCGTCATCACGCTTCGTTCTGTAATAGAATCTGCATTTCGGACAACTATCTTCACTCTGCAGATGTGGACGAGCTGGGTAAGGATCATCGACCAAAAACTTCGAGGGCTGTCGCTAACAAGCATTTAAGCAAATATCCTAGTTCTCGATCACGTGTCCATCAGAAAATTGGAAATGTCAAACTGTGGCCTAGGCAACGCTGGACTGGCCAAGGTCTGGGCCGGCATTCGAGGTCAGGCTGCGAGACTCGAAACTCTGGACACGTCCATGAACCAAGGTGTCGTGGATCCTGGGCTGATCAGTCATGCCCTGAGCCAGCTCGGTGCTCTTCGGAGATTGAATATTGCCGGCAACACTCGCATCTCTGATGATTTGCCCCTTTTCGACCAGTATGCCATCGAACGGTGGGCACTTGAGGAGTTGGATCTTTCTGACATTACAGTATGTTCCGGCCTTGCGTTTTGGGAGGAAACCGATAGCTGACCTTATCCTAGCTCAACGATGCCACGATAGATGTACTGGCCGACTATTTACAAAGACCAGCATCACGGAATATGTTATGCCTCAAGCTCAACAAATGCGGTCTCACGGGTGGCCAGGTTGCTCGACTATTCCGAAACATGGGTCAAGCTCGACGCATCACTGTTCACATCAATGCGAACCGCCTCGACCACGGCATTGAAGACCTGTGCGGCGCTATTGCTTGTGGCTTTGGTCCCTGGAGTCTTTTTATTCAAATGGTCGATTTCTGTAACGAAGACAGCTACACCAAGCTCTGGAGAGCATTGACCGTCAACAAGACGATCGAATGCATCAGTTTGGCAGGCTCATCGACCCCAGACGATGCCAGTGATGCTACTTGCCAGGCCGTGGCTGAGTTCTTCAAAAAGAATGATACGTGTCGCTTCTTGGATATATCCGGCTATGATGCTAAGCTCGACGAGGGGCGACTCGGCAAGCGCTTTTCGACTGCCCTGAGTGGCATTCGGATGAACAACCGGATCGAGCATCTGCGGGTTCGCAGCCAAATGTTGAACATCAACATTGGTGACCTCGCCGAGGCGATCTCTGGCAATCGCACTCTTCACACGATCGATTGCGAGTCCAACGATTTCAATCTGTCCAACTTTCGCCATTTGATGAAGCATGTGGAGGAGAACCCCAACATCAGATATTTCTCAGCATTCTCGGAGGAAGAGCTTGCCCGTGCCATCCGAAAGTCGGTCGATGACGCAGGCAGCACCCTCGGCCTGCAAAAGAAAAGAAGCTCGATGCTCGGCAAATTACGTCATGAGCGTCCAGCGTCGGCTGCGCCAGATCCCCTGGTGGCGCAACTCAAGAATGAGTGGGAAAATGCCGTGCAGGCGCTCGAAAGGATCCTGGAGCGCAATCGTCGCGCGCATGAGGAGACGCTCTCGCACAATGAGGAGTGTAGTCCCACACTACTATCCACGGTAGATATTAATGGTGCATTTGCGGTGGATTTCGGAGGCCTCGCACTTAGAGAGTCCGAGGTTGAGGGGATCAGACACCCTCGCCTCCAGGTTCAGACCGGCCAGGCACCCGCAATGGACTTTGCAGGACTGGCCATGCACGGCCGAGTCAGCCGTTCCCAGAGCATGGCATCCAGCGAGGTCGCTGTCAGTCCCGTGACCGATGGTGGCAGCTTTGGCTCCGTTGGGGCCGCCACGCCCCCGGACACGGATGTCCCCGATGGAAGAGCCGATATCAGGGCTTTCGTGGATGGAGCCCAGAGTCCTGATTCGGCAGAGGATTCACACAACAACTACACTTACTACTACCATGACCAGGATATGGGGCTGGTCATGAAGAATTACCGGAGCTTTTTGGGAGGGGCTGAGAACCGTATTGAAGAGGAGGAGCCTTACCAATCGGCAGAGAGAGGGCCCTCTTGAAAGGGGTATCTGACCATAAGCCGCATGACTGGAGCGGAAGTCTTAAGGTTTTGAGCACTTGGCGTTTGAGATGGTAGATGTTTGTTTTTGCGTTTGTTGGATAGATACCCCGCGTTAGATCTTGATCGATCATGCCGTATTTTGCGTCACGCTGTGTATTCAAGTCGCTCTGTAAGAGGACCAACAGGTGATGCTAGTGGTGTCTTGTAGCTGACCAGCAGGATGTCAATGCAACCCTAACCCTTCGCATAACAACCCCAACCCCAGTAGTCGTTTAAGAACCGCGTAAACGCCGCACCAAGCCACATCAAGCCACTTGGTGGCTCCCCACTCATCAACCCCCCAGCCACATCTGCTGCACTCTCGTCCTGCAGATCCCCACTGACTGACTGCGCAACATGGAGCTAGAACAGAGCTTCGTCATCTGTCCTTCTTCCCCCATCTGCCTCCCAGCAATCGATCTCTGACGACAGGACACACTCGCTTCGCAGTATCTCCTTTTTTGGGGGCCAAACTCGGCGATCCCCGATCCGTCAAGTTCTCATTGTGTACCTGCCGCGACTTTCGTGTGCAAGTTGGCGTTTCTCGAGCCAATCTCGCGCGGATTGAAGCAACGTCCAAGCCCTTTCCACCCTCCCCTGCAGTCAGAGGCACGCGCCAGCCTGAGTGCAACAACCACCATGTACTCCAATTCCAACGCCTTCCTGGGCGGCGGCAACAGCCAGCGTCCGGGGGCTCAGCAGTATGGGAACTCCTTCAACAGCATGGCGAGCGGCCAGCAGCCGGGCCAGCAACAGCCGAGCCCCTTTGCGCCCCAGCCGACGGGGTTCGGGCAACAGCAGCCTCTGCAGCAACAATACACAGGATACCCGATGGGTGGTCAGCTGGGTGGTCAGAACTCGCAGCAGCCCCTCCAGCAGCAGTATACTGGTTTCCCTGGACAGCAGCAGCAGCAGCCGCCGCAAGGTAACATGTCGAGCGCGCCGCCAATGCCTTCGATGCCAGCACAATTTCAGCAGCAATACCAGCAGCAACAGCAACAACAACAGCAACAGCCGCAGCCGCAGCAGCAGCAACAAGCGCCGATGCAAGGCTTCCAGTCTTACCAGCAGACGGGGATGCCCGCGTCTTCCCCGCAGCCGTCGGCAGGTCCTACCAACCCTCCGGCCCCGGTAAAGCCACAACCTACTGGGTTCTCGCAGATGGCGGCATCATTCCAGACGGGAGGTACCCCGAAACCAGCTGGTCGCCGGGAAAAGGCCAACAAGATCCCCAACATTCGCTTGTCCTTTATAACTGCCGCCGACCAGTCCAAGTTCGAAACGCTGTTCAAGTCAGCCGTTGGTGACGAGACGGCAATGTCTGGTGAAAAGGCGCGAGACCTGCTGATGAGGTCGAGACTTGATGGCGACTCGCTTTCTCACATCTGGTATGTTTCACCAACCGTTCCAAAGTGCCTTGAATACGAGAGTGCGAACTGATGTGAACCTTACAGGACGCTTGCCGACACAACTCGAGCTGGTCAGCTCTACTTTCCCGAATTTGCCCTCGCCATGTACTTGTGTAATCTCAAGCTCACAGGCAAAACTTTGCCTTCGTCTCTCCCCGAGAACATTAAGAACGAGGTGTCCAGTATGGTGGACATTATCAGTTTCAGTGTCGCCGAGGACGGGCCATCTAACAGCGGCGACGTTCGGACCAACACGGCGACCCCGCCGACGATCCAGCAGCCAAAGCCACAGTCGTCAAACTCTCAACTCTTGCAAGCCCAAATGACCGGAATGCCAGGCATGCAAGGCCAACAGACTGGTTTCGGTGGCCAGGCTCCGGGAATGCAGCCGCAGCCTACTGGCTTTGGTGGTCAGTCTCAAGGTCTCCAACCGCAGCAGACCGGATTTCCCGGTATGCAGAATCCTCAGCCGACAGGATACCAGGGTCCTCGGCCACCTATGCCTCCCATGCCTACCGGGTATAATGCCGGCGGCGGTATGGCGGCGCCTCTGAACGCTCAACCCACCGGTCGTCCGGGTCAATGGGGATTGGTGAATGCGCCATCTACTGGCCTGCCGAACATCGACGCCTTGCAGGCGCAAATGATGCCGCAGCAGGGACGTGAAGCTGGTAATTTCACTACTCAGGGACTACAAGGCAATGCTGTCATTCCTTGGGCCATCACCAAGGAGGAGAAGACTCGATACGATTCTCTGTTCAAGGCGTGGGACGGCTTGGGCAAGGGGTACATTGGCGGTGATCAGGCTATTGAGATTATGGGGCAAAGTGGTCTGGAGAAGCCTGATCTGGAAAGGGTCTGGACTTTGGCTGATCATGGCAACAAGGGCCGACTTGACCTGGACGAATTCGCCGTGGCAATGCATCTGATCTACAGGAAGCTCAACGGGTACCCGTTGCCCAACACCTTGCCCCCGGAGCTCGTGCCCCCCTCTACCCGCAACTTTAGCAAGTCGATCGGCACTCTGAAGAACATGCTTCACCAAGAGTCCGACACCAGGAAGAACTCTGGCGCCGCCTTGCTGCCGCAGAAGACCGGCGTCAGCTACATGAAGAACCGCTCCTTCCACGGCGGCGCTGGCGGCGTTGCTGGCGGGCGTAAGGATGGCACTGTGTTCAGGAATGACAACGAGGAGTTTGGATACAAGTCTAGTGCTCGCCGACGTGTCGGCAACAATTCTCCCCGTCCGGATTCGCCAGCTTCTATGGATTCGACTGAGGATATGACATTGGACCAGCTTAGAAAGCGAATTCGCGAAAAGCAAGTCCTCCTGGATGCCATGGACTTTGCCGATGAACGGAATCACGAGGAGGACGATATTCTCGACCGTCGCGATCGCCGCGAAGCCGAGGAACTCTACCGACGCATCCGTCGCATACAGGAGGATATCGACTCTCACCCTGACGCTGCTCTGGCCAGTGGCGATTCCGACGCCGAGCGTCGTGCGATGAAGCGTCAACTTCAGATCCTCACGGACAAGATCCCCGAAGTTGCATCCCAGGTGCGACGGACCGAGAAGGCCATTATGGACGCACGCCTCGAGCTCTTCCGTTTGAGGGATGCCAAGGCCCACCCAAGCTCGTCGTCGAACATTGTCGGCACTGGACCCGGAGGAACCGTTACCGAGTCCGATCGCCTGAAGGCTCGCGCAAAGGCTATGATGCAGCAGCGGACTGCTGCTCTTACCGGCAAGAAGGTCGAATTGCCCACCGAGGATACCGAGGGCCCTAAGCGTCTCGAGGAAGAGACGATCAAGGCCAAGGGTGAGCGTGATGCCAATGAGCGCATGGTCCACGACGTCGAAGAAAGTGTGCGTGACTTCTCGCGAGGCATCGAGGACAGCCTCAAGGAAGGTGGTCGTGACAACACGAGCGAGCACGAAAAGAGGCGATGGGAAGATGCCTTGGGCGTAGAAGACGAGGTCCGGGACTTTATCTTTGATCTCCAGCGTGAGAGCCGCGCTGCCAGGTTGAGAACCCAAGATAAGCGGAATGTCCGGTCCCCACCTGTGACTGAGGACCGAGGACCAGCCAGAGTTGCAAGCCCACGCGTGGAGGAGAGCACCTCGCGCACCTCCTCGCCTGCAGCTTCCGGCGGTTCTTACGCTTCCTACAAGACGCCTGAGGATCGCGCTGCCTTCATCAAGCAGCAGGCTGAGCAGCGCATGGCTGAGCGACTTGCTGCTCTGGGCATCAAGTCGAGCTCCAAGCCTGGCGAGACGGCAGCGCAGCGTGCTGAGCGTGAGCGTTCCGAGCGTGCGGCCAAGATCAAGCAGGCTGAAGAAGACGATGCTCGCCGCGAGAGAGAGAGGCAAGCCCGTATTGCCGAAGAGCAGGGCATTCCGCCCCCCGCGCCTGAATCAGCAAAGAAACCACCGCCGCCGCCGTCGCGCAAAGCTGCAAAGGCTGATGCCGATCATGATGCGGGTGCTGAGGACAAGGCTCAGGCGGATCGTGCTGCCAAGGCGGCCGAAGAGGAAAGGCTCACAAGGGAGCATGAAGAACAAGAGCGCCAGGCTAAGCAGGCCGAGTAAGTTTTGTGGTTCTGGTGACAAAAGAGAATACTTACTGACGAGTGCATAGGAATGCTTTCGTTGAGGAAGAAGACGAAATTGAGAAGGAGCAGCGTGAAGCAGCTGAGCGTCTAAAGGCACTTGAGGAACAAGTTCGCCAGGGCAAGCTGCGCAAGGAGGAGGAGAAGAAGAGAAAGAAGGCAGCGCAGGCAGAGGCCAGGGAGAAGGAGGCCAAGCTTGCTGCCCGCCGAGCTGAGATGGAAGCCGCACGTCAGAAGGAGAGGGAGCTCCAGAAACAGCTAGAGGCCATGGAGGACGACGACTCCTCATCTGACGACGAGGGTCCTCAACAGATCACGCCACAAGCTTCCACACCAACACATCCATCAGAGAGCCAGGAACTCGACAAAGCTGAGAGCACTGAGCCGGCAGCTGTGTCGTCGCCGCCATCCGTGCCGACGATTGTCACTTCCCCTGCTGGTGAGGCTGAGAGCAAGAACCCATACTTCAAGATGATGTCGAAGCCTGCAGAGCCCGCTTCCCCTGCTGCTCCTGCGGCACCAGCAGCGGCGGCTCCGGCTTCCGACGCCTCAACCAACCCTTTCCACAGGATGGGACTTCCTGCTCCCAAGCCCGCGACGCCTATTTCTCGCAGACGAGCAGACTCTGATGACTGGTCGTCCGACGATGACAGCGATGATGAAGCAAGGGGTGGCCAATCTGGTGGCGGCAATGCTGCCCAACTTGCCTCGATGCTTTTCGGCACGATGGCCCCTCCCCATCCTTTGTCTGCCGCAGACGGCAGCGACTCCAAGCCGAACAGCCCTGCGCCGGTCGTGAGCGAAGCTCCTATTGCTGCTCCACCGCCGCCTCCCCCTATGCCGGCCACCGACTCCCCTTCGGCACCGCCGCCGCCGCCGCCGCCGATGCCTGAGAGCGGTGCTCCTTCTGCGCCGCCACCTCCTCCTCCACCGATGCCGACTGGCGGTGCTCCCCCACCCCCGCCACCTATGCCCAGCAGCGATGCTCCATCTGCTCCTGGCGGTGTTCCCCCTCCTCCGCCTCCTCCGCCGCCGCCAGCTGGTGGTGGTGCGCCAGCATCATCGTCCGGCGGAGGACGCCCTGCGGGCTTTTTGAGCGAGATTCACATGGGCAAGGCACTGAAGAAGACTTCCACAAAGGACAAGAGCGGTGCTGCCTCAGCCGGGCGTGTTTTGGGCTAAGTCTTGGGTAACGTGACGGCTAGTGCCTATGTGACACGAACATGTTCCAGGAGATGGAAAGGTATCGTCACATGAGATTGAGATTGGGAGACCCGAGACAGCGCGGTTTGGGGAGATGAGGAGTACGTATTTCATAGTTTTGATTGTAACACAGACCGTCTGATTTTCACTGTGTCATCTCTACTTTGGCGTGTGCCGCAGGCTGCCCGAAAGGGGTTGCTACCATGCAAGCTCAACATGATGACCCATTGTCTCTCCCTTGATAGCTCTTTGCTCGGGCACGCTCCATCGATTCGCGGTCCCGGTGAGTCAGGAATACTCTCCCTTCTCGGGCCTCAACGAGCGAGCGGGCGGGCGGGGACGGCAACCTTGACAAACTTGTCATACCGTGCGGGCCTTTCCTTGTGTCTTTGCCCGAGCTCGCCTTGGCGTTTGGCTCGTGATTTTCTTCTTACCTACAATTAAACAGTCCTTTCGAGAGACGCGTCATGAGCATTGGTGTCAGGAATTAGTCGGTTTTTCTCTACTGTGGACGTAGAAAGTGAGTTTTGCTTCCGATACTTCAAATATTCGCGTTACAAAAGCACCATGGCTCTCCCTGCGCGCGCGGGCACGCCTCACTTTCTCCATCGGGCGTTCCGTTGGGCGTCCACATTATCGGGACTTGTGCGCGGTCCAGGCTTTTTTTTTTCCCCTCCTCTCTCTTCTCATGATTTTCATCTGTTCTGCTCTCAACGTCCAGGATGAACAGAGACTAACAGACCGCAAGATTCACGGTCTTTTCTTCCGTAGCGCGGGCGGGGACGGGAGATCAAGGAAGAAAAAAGCTTGGCAAACGAGCCCTGGTAATTTTCCAAGGAAGGACAAGACCGGGAGGGTGGCTGATCACGTCGGCCTGGGTTTGTGTGGGAAAGTTTAATGAGCGTTTCATGCGATGGAAAAAACGCGGTCTGGCGGGAAAGATGTTGGGGAAATGGCCCGACGCGGGTTCAAAGATGGCCAGCGCCAGGAGGACAGAGGCTTTCCGCATCGGGACTTGCGAATGAACGGCATGACGATCAGGTCATAGAGTGATCAAGGCCCGCATGTAGTGAGTGTCGATGCTTCAACCTACCTTGTCAGATATTACGGAGAAACGAAAGCGGGACGGGGAGGAGGAGAGGGTGACACGTATCGCCTGCTGAACCAGGTCTTGCTGGGGGCTTCCAAGTGCCGATGATAAGCTGCAAGGGCTGGTTGGTCAGTTTTATCCCGTGATCAGTGCTGGTGGAGGCGGCCCAGAAGATGACCTGGAGTAAGGGGACATGATGTGCTGGCATGGACTCGTCTGTGTTTCGTGATATGTTGGCGAGATCGACGAGCGTTTAGGGGCCAAAAGTCACGGCGAACGAGACGCAGGGTTGGCCAGGTTAGGGTTAGGGTGTGTTGCTGTGATCGATCATTTACTTTTCCTTGCATCAGCATGTTTGAACGCTTTGATGACATGTTTCCACTCTTTGTCTGGCTCTTCGGAAGGTAACAATCTCCTGGCCTTGAATCTCGGTGCTCACAAGCATGTGCACATTGCGTGTCTTGCATGACAGCTGTCTGATAGAGTTTGGTCCAGCCGAGTCTGGTCCCATCTGAGAACAGCCCACAATAGAAAGGCCCAGGAACCTGTTTGAACCCGAAAAGTGAACCGCATTGTCTCTCCGGCCCCAACGGGTGCCTGGCGGGAAGTAAAGTGGATGCATCAGACGGTGAATGAAGCGGTCATGATGTCAGAAATATGGATTTTTTCCGAGACGTGCAAGCTGAAAGCCCCGCTGAGCAGGACAATCCGATCTAATACTGCTGCAATTCCCTTGGACGCTAGCGTTGGATCTTTTCCTTGGTCTCGCCGGTTTTTTTTTTCTCGACTGATGAACACCGTCTTGTCTGATGGATGATCGACATCTAGCTAATGTGCATGAGGTGCAATTTGGGGTTCTCGTCACCGAGGCATCATGCCATGAATGAGGGTCTCACCGTGCAGCCCCAACCGTCCGATCGCAGCCTCGAGGTTTGGCCTGGCTTTCGCTGAGGGGCGGCCGTTGTTGCTGGCCATAGTAGTCATGGTGATGATCGATGTGAATGTGATCAAGTTTGGACAGCAGATGCGGTGAGAAGCCTTCAGCATGATTATGGCCGCTGATAAGCATGTGCAGCTTGCAGCGAGCCGCAGCTCACCCAGACGCGCTGAGGCGCAGGCTGTGGCTTGCGCACCGGAAGCTCGACGCGCTAACTATTTTTGGTGACAAGTCAACAAAACCAACACGCGTCACGTCGCGTCGATCCGTGTCGCGTCGCGCCGCGCCCGCTGCCACGCTGCGATCTCATCCCACCATTCTTTCGTGAATGTCTTCACGGCCTCACGCACGCTGACCTTCACGCTCACCCATCCATCCTCAGGCACGCGCGAGCCACACTTGGCAGGACCACACCCTTATCACGGCTAGCTTGCCTCTCGTCTTTGTTCTTTGGATTCAAAGCAGCTTGATCCCATCTACGTGGCCCCTCTTTTGATCAATAGGTTGGCGCCCCTGGTCAGCTCTCCTGCTCATTCGGTAAGGTCCTCTTGATAGTATCGTACATATTGCTCTCTGCTTGGATGATCCTTTCTTTGGAGAGCATACAGCCCTCGGACGGTCGAGGCTACAATGGCTGTATCACGAGCCAATCACCTACAATAGCCAACTCCACATTGCTGGCTCAGCA
This sequence comes from Parasarocladium wereldwijsianum, assembly GCA_036250105.1. Classification (NCBI taxonomy): domain Eukaryota; kingdom Fungi; phylum Ascomycota; class Sordariomycetes; order Hypocreales; family Sarocladiaceae; genus Parasarocladium; species Parasarocladium wereldwijsianum. The sequence goes on along the minus strand of JAXOUE010000013.1, from coordinate 254,236 downwards.
GTGCTCTAAAAACGTCCATGTCAGGTGTCCGGACGCTATCAGTACCATTGTCTTCACTATCAAACTCTATTGAGAGAGCTCCTCCCTTGCGTCGGGGTCCAGAGTCTGCAAAGCGTCTCGTGGCTACGTTCGAGGCTTCATTCTTGCCGAAAGTGACCAGTGGCTAACTTGGGGGTGCCTGTCAACTAGGTTGCACACTCGCTCGTGCGCGCGCACACACGCATATACACTTTGAAAGACACATTGGCATTTGCTCTGGCTATATTGGACTCAGAAGCTGGCAGGCACAAGCACGCTATCATCCCGGGCCATTCTCGGAACCGGATTCCCGTATCGAGATCGCCGACATTTCTCTCATCGAGCGGCGGCTCAATCTCCTCGACCACGCTCACGGTGTATGTAATGCTGATGGGCGCGCGACGTCAAGAAGCACCCCACTGCCCGAGCTCATTGTACGTGCGCACTTGTACATGCCGATGAGGAGAGAGGCACTAGACAGACTTCGCCTCGTTCGACAAAGACAGAACAAAGGACAACCGCCGCCAAACAGGCGTAACGCCCGCATTGTTTCGCGCTGCCGACCTCTGGTACGCACAACGGGACTCGATTCAACTCGCTCGCAGGCAGGCAGACGCGCCGACACCATTCGTCACGCTGAGCATTCCGGAACCCCGCTCCATTCAGTGCTTGCATCGATCAAGCCGGCGCACTGCTCGTTCGCCCTCGCATGCGTGCTGGAATGACTGGAACTTGCCCGCCCCCTGTCGTCTTCGTGTCAGCCCAGGCCTCGCCTGTCCAATCCTTGGCCCGTGAGCCCTCCCTGCCCAACCAGACCCACCCGGTCTCTGGCACGGCCGCCTGCGACGTGCCTCCGGCTCCTCTCTGCGGCGCCTGCTCAATCTATCTTGAGAGACCTGGTGCCCACCCACTTCTCTTCTCTTTCTTCCCGCAAAACCCAGACCGATCAAACGCTCTTCACTCCCCTCCTCCCGCCGCCGACGCGCTCGCTCTTCGACCATTCGCTTTCTCGCCATTGCATACGATCGCGCAATATCATCTCGCACCCTAAAGTCACGTAAACCCATCGCGACCAGGCTTCGTTTTTTTCCTTCCCGACTCTCGCGTCACCGACACCACGCGCCATTCTCGACCGCGAAGATACCCACCGCCTCCATCATAAGCATCCACCCACTAGCTACTCAGAAGCTTTGCGCCCCTAGCAAATCATTTTCTTTGCTTTTTTGAATAAGTAGGACTTTTCCCAAATCTCCCAAAAGCTGAGAATCATTGCCGCGAATCGCTTTTCTTTTGCATCAGTCTCGATCACGGGACTAATCTCGTCGCAGAACCATCTTGAGGCTTGGGAGGAGAGATTATCTCATACCTCCACGCGGCTGCCATGTCCGCACTATACGACATGTCCGAGCCGCTGCAGATATATCAAGACGAGTTCATGGACACCGCATCAACCCGACACATGACGAGCCATGCCCCCATGCCCACAGTCGCTAAACCTCCACGACGCCCACTCGGCAACGCAAACGCCAACATGGTCCTCAATCCTCCTTCCACATTTGGCGACTCCGTCTCACCGAATAAGACGAGATCCTTGTCACCGCGCTCGCCGCTGAAAGCTTCCAAGGGCAACAAACTCAACAAGGTCCCCATGGCGCCACCATCAAACAAGGGCTACGCGACGGATTGCCTGGAGAAGAAGCCGCTCTTGTCCAAGTTCAAGACGGGAAAACAGCCTAAATCGCAGCCGATGACGACAGGCAAGGAGAACATGCACCCACAGATCTTCCCGGCTCCTGCTGCGATTGACATGACCATCAACTACTACAATATGCCCAATGCGAACGGCAAAAGAGGCCTAATGGAGGCTGCCCCTCTCGTTGAGGCCAGGCCGACCAAGAAGACGAAAACCGAGACCGACTACCTGCCTCCCCACGATTCCTTTCCTCCGATCATCGACGAGGGCGGCAAGCCCGCGCAGAGCTACGCTCAGCTCATTGGCATGGCCATCCTGCGATCTCCGAACCGCCGACTCACACTCGCCCAGATTTACAAGTGGATCAGCGACACATTCTCCTTCTACAGCCCAACGGATGCCGGCTGGCAAAATAGCATCCGGCATAATCTCAGTCTGCACAAGAACTTCATCAAGATTGAGCGACCCAAGGATGATCCTGGAAAGGGCAACTACTGGGCCATCCGCCCGGGCACCGAGGCCCAGTTCCTCAAGGACAAGCCGAGCCGCAAGTCAGCATCCGCAGCAGAGAACATCCCCGTCATGTCGACGCGCCTCGAGCCACCCAAGACGAACATGATGATGGCACAAGAGCCAATGCTGCCTCCTCCGATGCCTACTCCTCAATTGAGCCTGCCAGCCCTCCCAACTTCCCAGGCCGCGGCCAAGGAACCTTCTTCGGATGCCACCATCCTCGTTTCCGACAATGCTGGACCGGAGGACTCTGCCGAGCGAAACGCAGAGACCGACTTCGCCCTTGACTCATCCTACTCACCCTTGCCTGCCACTCTTCACTCATCACCGCCAATGCCCCGAGCCGGCAATGCACGCACCGGGACCCCCCCTCCTCCTGGCCGCACCGTCAGCTCGTCTGCTATCCGTTCCAACAAGAGGAGCTTTCGATCCATGGATGACAGTGGCTATATCTCTTCGCTAGAGTCTTCGGCTTTGCGACCTCACAACAAGCCAGCTCTGCTGACTTCGGAAGCCGATCGCCCCCGCGTCAAGCGCGGTCGTACCAAGGATCGCGGAAAGGGCCGTGCTGAGGAGGAAATTCGACTGTTGCGCAACTCCTCGCCATATGGAGTGGGCTCTTCGTCACCTATTCGCCAGCAACAGGGTCTCCAAGGTCCATCGCCATTCACGCCCAATGTTCGATTCAAGCCTTTTGCTCGCCCACCGCCCTCTGCTTCTCCAAACACCAACTTGCGCATCCACCGGGACAACGTCAAAAACATCTTGCAGTCGCCTTGCCGCACGATCATGGAAAGCAGCTTTGAGAGTTTACCTTGGAGCCCTGCCTTCAACCTCGACGAGACAGCTGGACACTCGGAGAGCTTGCCAATGAACCACCTTGATTTCAGCATCTTTGGCGACTTTGACGCGAACAACGACTATTCGAACCTGGGTTCAGTCGACAACGGCTCTCCCATCAAGCGCAGTGTCAAGCGTCAAAAGCTCGACCGCTCCATTTCGACGTCCGCGCTGGATGAGATCACCAACTCGGCGGCCAAGCGGCCCATCACCTCAGCCCCCCTGCTGAAGGCCCCGGAGGCAGCTCCGGTGGACTTTTTGGAGACCCCCAGCAAGGCCTTTGAGATGAGCTCGCCGTCCAAGATTTTCCAGGATTCCCCACTGCCCCAGCAGTCGCCTACGAAATCGCATGGTCTTACAGACATGACTTTCCAGGTCGATTGGCCGCTGGCGGCAGACTTTCTGATGCCTGCTCAGCCTGAGTTGACGGAATGCCCCACGCTTGACCTCTCGCAGGGTTTTGAGCGCATCGGCTCCGGGAACGCGGGCGCCAGTCGACCCGCGGGCAAACCTGCTCTCGGTCGCAGCTACTCTACCAGATTCTGATCATTCCACCACAAGGAGTGGCACACACACGAGACACACATATTAATGATTTCATGAGCACACACACAATAATGAAGAGGCGTTGGGAAAGGGAATTGCTCGTCACACTGCACAAGCTTCATGAGCATCGCTTGATGACGGTCGGACGGGATAAACACGGCGAAGGACAAGAGCTTTGGGATATGGCTTCACGGCTGCCTTTGCTGAGGGATCACAAGATTGTGGCATATTGGAGCAGTCACTAGCGTTGGATCGTGTTTTGGTTTTTTGCCTTTTTGCTGTTTGATTCTTCTGCTTGATTCGCATAGTTGCTAGCGCAGGAGCCTTTGGCCTTTGTTTATTTGTTTCGCTTTGGGTACGCACGCGACTGGACGTTTTTTGGGTGCGCTCCTGGATTCTGAATACGAACATTGCGGTTCTGCCTCTTGACTCTTTGACTGCGAGTATTGTTGCCGTCCGCCATCCTGATGTGATATGCTCGGCGAATGTTCTCTGTATATTTCGTAGACGCGGGCTCATTGCAACTTTTGCCATTGTGATGAGCAACAGACTGGCCGAGCGAGTTACGCGAGGAGGTCGTGTGCGCAGATGGTTCGTTTGCTCTTAAAATGCCGACGCCGAGGCCAGAACGTGTACGCAGGAGGACGGACTTATATGTACGTAGCGTAGTGGATCAAAAGGGGTATCATATTTTCGTAATGGCAAAGAAGTACAAGAACCGTACACGGATAAAAAGACAAACTCTTCTCAACGCCTGTATATACGCCGACAACCGTGTCCCATTGCCCCGAGCTCGCGAGTTTGCCCGTCCCTAGATCAAAGACACCTCTCGCCATCAAAGCCGTCAGTAGATCCGCATCCGGGAAGCCCAGCCGGTCTCTTTGGAATCGACGTTGATCTTGTAAGGAAAGGGATTAGTGCCCTGAGTCGTGATGGGCGGGATGTGGTCCTTGTGCGAGTTGGCAAAGGTGACAATCTTCATCGCGGTCGTGAGCAGTGTCTGCTCCATGGCCCGTCGAACTTTTGCGCGTTCTTTGTTTGTTCTATTAGTCTTTGGTTCCGAAACAGGCAGAGGGATGTGGAATGGACATGAGGAAAGTTGAAAGAAAAGAGCAGAAAGAGAAAACATACCGCTCTCCGTACGGGGCTCGGCGACAGTCACCTTGATCGTCCAGCACTCCCAGCAGACCTCCTCCTCCCCTCCTCGCAGCCACCCAGCCTTGCGCCGTCGCCTCTCAAAGAACTGCACGCTGAGCTGGGCTCTGCCGCCCCCTCCCAGCTGCTGCTGCTGCTGGTGGCGCTCGGCGTCCATCTGGCGCTCGAGGGCGGCGGCGCGCTGCTGGATCATGGTCTCGAGCTCGTCATCGTCGACGTGGGGGAGGGTGAGGTCGAGGCAGTCGCGGGTCGAGGGCGCGAGGGAGGGGAAGAAGCGGTGGAAGAAGATGGTGTGGAGGATGGCGCGGACGACGGGGGCGACGGAGCGATGGTCGGCGAAGAGGTCGAGGATGAATTCGGCGGGTTCGGTAGCGTCCATGGTGTTCTTCTCTTTTTTTTGTGTGTGTGTGTGTATCCCCTTGCTTCCCTCTCCTGGATTGGAGGTGAGCTTTTCGGTGGGAAGAAGGGTGTGCGGGGAGATTGGAGAGCGATCTTGAGGGTCCCGGGGGCAGCGGACGGGTGGCTTTAGTCGCGCGGGAATTATCCTGCTCTGTCGGTGGTGTCGGAGACGAGAGGTTCTTATCAGACGGGAAAGAAACTCATAGAGACTGCGAAGGTGAGACGAGGGCGAGCCATGGGGTTTGACGGCGACGGCGACGGAGTTTGGATCACACGTGGACTGGTCCGCGTGGAGAGTTCATGGCTGGGCGGCTGATAAGGGAGAAGAGGGAGGAGGGGCGCGATGACGATGGAGAGGGATCGCCGGTCGGGTCGGGTGATAAGCAGCACAGCACAGCACGGCACGGCACAGAGTGGAGGGGCATCCCCATCGCCCGTCCCAAAGTAGGCCAGAACACTTGAAGAATGCGGGGAGAGGACTGGAACTGTGGGCTGGGCTGGGCTGAGCTGAGTGGCCCATGTCAGGTACAGTGAAGGTGATTGAATTTATCAGGACATTGGAATCTTGCATTACGAGCAATGAAAGCAGCCAGGGTGGCTGTTTGCACGACACAAGACATGATGGTCGAGCTGGATGCTGTTGAGGTCCTTATGGCTTCCTGCTTCATGGCACGTGACTTGAACGATGCACTAGCCACGATACACCCGCCACAGTGCATCCGCCACAGTGCATCAGCCACAGTCGCTCAACGCGTTGCGCCACAGCCGGTCGACAGCCGATCGATATGCCTCGGCGCATCATCGTCGAGCTTCTGCTTGCACAAGCATCCAAGTTTCTCGCCTATTTTGAATTCTACCAACCTATTGCGTCCTGACGAGACCGTACTTGTTGCTCATCGACTTCCCTCTCCGCTTTCTCCTGGATTTCGAGCCAGCAATTGACGCGTCCACGGCACTTTTCAGCTTGCGAATGCTTGTTCTCGACACATAACGCATGGTCGGCTCGTTGGCTGGCTAAGTCGACATGTTCACATCCGTCCGGCGCTGGCTGCGCAACAATCGGACCCCTCTCGCCGTGGGTGCCGGTGTCATCGGAGCTGGCTATGTGGCTACGCAATACGTCTTGTCGCGACTCAATGACGCCCGCGAGCGCATGAGCACCGATCGCATCGCCAAAGACAAGTGAGTTTTGTCTTCCTGGAGGCTTTCATGTGCCATACCAGAGCTCGACCTACCGCGGTCACCATGAGGCACAGAAGCTAACGGAAACCCTGCCTTCCATAGTCTTCGAAGGAGGTTCAACCAGAACCAGGAGGACTGCACGTTCACCGTCCTCGCCTTGCTGCCGACCGCCACGACCAACATCCTGGAGGAGCTCGACACCGAGAAGATCACCTACGAGATCCAGCAGTACAAGAGCTCAGCGAAAAGCGCACGAGGAGGCAGCGCCGCGCCTCCGAGTATCGCCGACACGACGTTGACGGAAGATGAGAGCAAGAGCGTGGTGAGCTTGCAGAGCGAGAGCGGCATCCATGCCAGCCAGATCACGCAGCCCCCGACGTCGATGCCCACGGTCGCTGAGGAGGGCGCGCAGGAGGCTGCGCAGAGTGCGCAGGACCTTTTACAGAATGTGACTCGGGATGTTTCCCAGGACGTGACTCGGGATATTCCCATGGACGCTGCCCATGAGGCCTCGGACGAGACTATACAGCAGACCACGCAGGAGACTACACAGGAAAGCGCACGGGCTGAGAGCGAGGTGCCTGCACAGCAAGACGTCGAGATCATCCAGAACCGCAAGACAAAGAAGCAGCTGTGGCATGATCTAACCATCAGCTGTAAGTAGACATTCCCTTCTATTCCCTTCTAGTATTGCCACCAGCTACAACGGACAAAACGCTAATAATTACTTCTCAGCCATTACACGCGCCTTCACTCTCCTCTATACCCTCGCGCTCCTCACCATGCTCACTCGCGTCCAGCTCAACCTCCTCGGCCGCCGCAGCTACCTCTCCAGCGTCGTCGCCCTCGCCACCGGCTCCCAGCAAGCCACCATCAGCCTGGAGAACAACGATGACAACACCGAGCAGGCCTACGGCAGCGACTTTGACATGAACCGCAAGTATCTCACATTCAGCTGGTGGCTGCTGAACCGCGGCTGGATCGACCTCTCCAAGAAGGTCGAGGGCGCCGTGCAGACCGTGTTTGGCAGCTTGAGCCCGCGGGACCTGCTCAGCTTTGAGAGGATCGCCTTGCTGACGATGGAGGTGAGGAAGCTGGTCGAGGGGTCTACGCCTGAGGAGAGGAGAAAGGCGGAGTGGCTGAGCTTCCTGCTCCCGCCTAGGGAGAAGGAGGAGGAGGTTGTGCGAGAATCCGGTATCCTGGAGCACAACAATGCCACCGCCGCGAATGGAACGGAATCACCGTCAACGACAACCCCAGGTCTGCGCCGGCTGCTGGACGAGACGGCGGATCTGATCGAGTCCCCGTCCTTCACCCACGTCCTCACCCTTCTCCTCGACTCGGGCTTCTCCGCCCTCGTGGACAAGAAACTCTCCATCGAGGCCTTTGAGATCCCCACTCAGCTCGGCCCCATGCTTACCCCCGAGCTCGAGGATCAGCGCAAGACCAAGCTCGTCCAGCTGCCCAAGATCCTCTCCGTGCTGAGCCGCCAGGCCCACGTCATCGGCAACGGCGTGCCCAACGAGTACCTCCAGGAGATGGAGACCGTACGCGAGCTCGAGGCCTTTGCCGCGGTCGTCTACTCCAGCAACTGGGAGAACGATGTTTGCGAGGACGGGCTGATGGCCAGCGCGGTTCACGTGCAGCCGGGTGAGGGATCGCAGCCATCTCCTCCCTTGTCCGAGGTGGAGGAGTCTGGCGTGCTGGTGGGTGAGGTTGGCAGTGCGGGCGGTGGGTTGGAGAGCGCGTGGGCGAGGGCAACGGAGAGGTCATGACATGTACGAGAAACGCGCTGTTTTGTAGATGAATCCAGCCATGACGGAATATTGTGTTTGATTGCTACATGGTCGTGAGACGTGATGGTCGGACCGGCACGGGGGTAAGGTTCGCATCCTCTCGTGACACCTGCCTCTGACCTGTACTCTGTGGTTCCTGTTTGAGGCTCGTCAACATGCCAGACCTTCGCTTGGTGTCCTCACGTCGTGTCCCGGTCGTTATAACGACTTTGTTTGCGCAGGATCAGCTTCCTCGTCTCTTGCTGGGTTCCAGCACCCCTCCCCCACAGAGCGATGATTCCTATTGGAAGTGCACAAGCTGGGGGCCGGGTCGCACCTGTACACCCCGTCCGAGGCGCGATTCTTTCGCAGCAGGATCAGCAGTTATGGCTCGGAGCATTGTGCTGCCTTGTGACGTTTGCGCTGATGCTCTTTGGTAATATGCGAGCGGCGCGCATGCCGTTCCATGCGGGTTTTCACATCGTCTTGATCGTTCTTGTCGCAAGTCGGGGAAAAGAAAGATGTTCGCTTCGTAGCGATCACATGAGGCCGCGAATGAACTGGTCCAACCCCAGCTCAAACAGTTCGTTCTTCACTCCATCCCCTCCCTTATGCTCAACCGGCGCCAGGGGATTCTTGACAACTAGAGGAAAGAAACAGATTACATTGTCAGTAAGCCATTACATCTCCTTTCCTCGACCATGTTCTAGAAAACTCACCATACTCGACCCAGAGGTTGATGTAAATCTGGTGCAGCACGTTCCTCATGCTCAGCGTCGCCGTGTCCGTCAGCAGCACGAACCGTAGGTTCGCAGGGGTCTCGTAAAAGTGAAGCTTGTACTGCGCAGTTCGGTAGCTCATAAATGCGTCGTCGTCGCCGCCGAGCTTGCGGACCATGTTGCGGAGGGAAAAGACGGTGCCAAAGATGAGCTTGGCGTCGTCGGAGGCGGCGGCAGTCTTGTCGGTCTGGGCGGAGGTGGGAAGCCAGGATTTGGCGTAGACGCACTCGGCTGGGAGACGCAGAGGTAAGGTGTTAGTGGGAGCTTGGCAAGAAAAGGGTGAGGCAGAAGAGTAGGGCGGACAAACTGTGGCGGTCGAAGATGTAGAAGGAGTAGACGGTCATGATGGCTGGGTTGGCAGGGGATGTGCGTCCCCTGAGATGTTGATGTCGGTGGGAATTGGGTCGTCACGATGATCTTGATCGAATCCAGGAATCAGGTACGTGTCGATGATCTCGTAGGTGAGCTTGACGATGGTGACTAGAACTGTATAGTGGTGTTGCTGGCGCGTGGATCTACATTGATGATTGGAGCGAGCTTGATGGATAGCTTCGTTCGTGCACAAAGCAGCTTACCCTGCAGCTGGCCATCACGACTGGGTTGCAATGCTTGGCAGACCTCTCCATGCAGATCGACATGTGCAATGCTTTCCTCGGCATGCTTTTCTCATTGTCAGCTGCAGTAATTGTGAAAAAAAATCAGTATGGCGCTTTCCAGCTGAGCTCGGTCTATGCCTTCAGGGCGGGGGAATGAGGGTGTAAGGCGCGAGGCTAGAAACCGACCAACAGCTGCCCCCCCCCATCGTTGCAGTCGGCTACCCAGATGCGTCTGGATGCATGTCAGACCTCAGCCGTGCCATTCACCATTCCAGATTGTGGTTTGATCCTCTCACATTGCTGACAGAAGCCTCATCAGTTCTTGAAGAACTATCAGTCCTTACCGATCATAAATAGATACCCGCTTGCCGTCTGGCGATCGAGCCTTACCAGGCTGACGTATTTGAACAAGAGCGGCTGAGCTGGGCCAAGAAAGCACACCACGGCTGACCCAGGACGCAACTTGCAGCAGAGTCGTGCAGTCTCACAGTTCAAAGAGCCGTTCTGCGGCTATTCGAAAGTCTTCTCATATTCATAGACTCCCAAATTCTGTTCCAGCGGGCCGGCGGACTATCGAACGTAGGACGGCCAGCTGCGTTCGAAGGCGCAAAGCGCATAGCCTGTCAACAGCGTCACGAACCGGTTCAAAGCCTTCGTGGCAGATCAAATCGTTACCGCAGTTTTCTCTCGACAATGTCGGAGCCTCCCAAAACACCGCCCCAAATGAGCTCGCCTCGGGTGACGGTCGACCATTCTGACGACATGAATGGGGCTGAAGACAGCCGCCCACCCTCCGCCTCTCATGCGTGAGCTCTATCCCACAGGCGGGAAAGGCGTGAATTCCTAACAAACCAAAAACTAATCCGAGTCGCAGGACTACCTCTGCAGATGCGCGACCTTGGTCAAGTCCACTGAGACACCACAAACGGGCGCCGAGTGCACAGCGCGAGATCAAGGTGCGTGGCTTCATCTCAGTGTATGGTCATGAATAGAGAGCTCACTGCCGAGTAGGAGACCTTGGACGCCCGTGTCGAGTATGGCAACGACGATGACGATGGTCGCACAGAGCATCATATCAACCAGTACACCATCAAGGAAGAGATCGGTAGAGGATCTTACGGCGCAGTACACTTGGGCATCGACCAGTTTGGAACAGAATACGTAAGTTTTCAGATCTCGCGTCCTTCTGCACACAACTCACGCAAATTTCTTTGCTCTTTTTCAGGCTATCAAAGAATTCTCAAAAGTTCGGCTCCGCAAGCGTGCGCAATCCCACATCCTTCGCCAGGGCCCTCGCGGCACGCCACGGAATTTGCTCCCCCGTGATGGTCCCAACGGTCCCCCGAACCCTCGCCTGGGTGGTGCACGGATGGGCGAGGATTCGGATGCGCTGTTTCTGATCCGGCATGAGATTGCTATCATGAAGAAGCTCAACCACCCCAACCTGGTGCAGCTGATTGAGGTCCTGGACGACCCGGAGGAGGATTCCTTGTACATGGTGATGGAGTTTTGCAAGAAGGGCGTGGTGATGGATATTGGTGCGAAGGCTGCTGCGCAGCCATACAGCATGGAGGCTTGTAGGTATTGGTTCCGGGATCTCATCCTGGGTATCGAGTATTGTACGTCCATGTTACTCTTTCAAAGGGCTTGGCTTGTCCGGCAGATTAGAAGCTAACTGTGATGATAGTGCATGCACAGGGTGTCATTCACCGCGATATCAAGCCGGATAACCTTCTGATCTCGGAAGATGACACGCTGAAAGTTGTCGACTTTGGCGTCTCGGAGATGTTTGAGAAACCAGAGGACATGCGGACAGCAAAGTCCGCGGGGTCGCCGGCCTTCCTGCCTCCCGAGCTGTGTGGTAAGCACAACGAGGTCTCGGGCAAGGCTGCTGATATTTGGTCCATGGGTATTACGCTGTACTGCCTGCGGTATGGCAAGATCCCCTTCCAGAGCGAAGAAGGTATGATGGCCATGTACGAGGCCATCAGGACGCAGTCGGTCTCTCTGCCGGAAAGGGAGGATGCCGACTTTTGCGACTTGATGACTAGGCTTCTGGAGAAAGACCCCGAGAAGCGCATCAAAATGTCAGCGTTAAGGGTATGTCATCGTATCAGGCATAACATATTTGTGAAAGTACCACTGAGGCTGACTCGACCAGAACCATCCCTGGGTGACTCGTAATGGCACCGATTGCCTGCTCTCGGCAGAGGAAAACTGCGCGCACATCGTCGAGCCACCCAACGAACTGGAGCTCAACCGCGCCCTCACCCGGAAAATGAATCACCTCCTGTGTATCATGAAAGCCATCCACAAGTTCAAATCCGTACGGGCCATGAAGCTGAAAGCAAGGGGGGACACGGCAAGCGACGCGTCCTCGACGAACCCCGCGGACAGCCAGGAAGGGGAGTTTGACCCGTTGAGAGCCAAAGCCAAGGCCCTAGAGATCGAAGCCGTGGGCGAGATTGCCCGCCGACGAAAGATGGTCCTCGATGCCAACTTGGCATCCCCGGCGGGATCCCAGTTGATGTCATTGTCAGACGGGAAGGGTCAGGGACATGAAGAGAATGAGAAGCAGGAGCAGGAGCAGGAGCAGTACCCGCTCTTCCTCGGCATCGGCACCGGCGGCCGCGATGACTTTGCCATGGACCTCGCCACACCCGGCATCGTCTCCGACTCCCCCACGGCCGTGGACTTGAACATCTACGACCGCGCCTACGAGCAGGCCGTCGAGGAGCGCCTCGCCGCCTCGTCTGGGAAAGAAGACGAGGAGCCGCCCCGGCTGTACCTCACGCGGTTCGTCAAGGAAAAGGAGCGGTTCCGCAAGCTGGGAGAGCGACTGGTGGATCAGTCGGCGAGCACGGTGGCGCCCCGGGTCCTGGAGAGGCTCCGGAGCTCTGGGGACAGTGTGCAGAGGAAGGTGGAGAGCTCGGCGGAGGGGCTGACGAGGATGGTTGGGAAGCTGGGGATCTCAGAGTCAAGTTTGAAGCCGGCCGCGAAGGAGTGAAGATGGGGTTATGGGGATGTGCCCGGCTGACGGTCAGGCCTCTTTTCTGTTGTATTTGAAGGCATGGATTCTCTTTGAGCATAGCAATAATGATGTGAGAAGAGCTCCGTCCTAGGACGTTAATTTTGTCGTTGTACTCATATTAGTCACTTGTATGTTAGACAAGCTGTATGATCGTGTTCTCTCCCCCTTTAGAGTAAGGGTTCGTAGACTGAGGAGACAAGTAGCATCGACAGTCTCCATAACTGGCATGTATTATCACTAGGCATTTTTTATTTTTTTGCTGCAGTGCCAGTCAAGTCCCAAGAGGAGCTTTACAGAATGCTTCAGATGTCTCCCCGGCAACGGACCGAGGACATGGAGTTATGGTTGACAGAAAGGTCAGTGCGTTGCACGCAGCACATCTGACAGCTCTTTGTCCCTACAAATTCTGTCACCTCAAAGGTACGTCAATAAGCGGTGAGCAGATATCGTGGATCAGTCACCTCCTCTGCAATATGCCAACTACATACAAGTACTTGTAAAAGGTCGAGGGGACGAGCAAAAAAAAACACCCCCATCTCATTACAATACATAATCATTTCCCATACTTGTATTGCAGGCGGTGAGAGAGGGGTCCAGCTTCTGGGAATGTACATGATGGCTTGCCGCGCCTATTGCGAATGATCACACGGCCCGCAGTGTCGATCCAGGGTCTGATGAGCCATTGATGAGCAGAGGAATGTCCACGAGGGGGGCGTAGAGGGGAAAGGGGGGGCGCTACGTCCTGTTGGCTCTCATCACTTTGTCGAAGGGCAGGGGGATCTGTGCGCACGCAGCAGTCTCGTCAACGGTAATGGAGAGCCAGCGTCTGTCTCTCCAATTTTTCTTTTCCCTTTGCTCGAGACACGGGTTCGGTGGTGAGCAGATTGGTCATCACAGTGGATATGAAACGTGTACAAAACCATGTTATGTGTAAATAATAAAGGGCCCGACGTGACAGTGAGAATGGGCGTGACGTCACATGTGCTCGTGATGAATATGACAGCGAAAGGGGGGCGGGCAGAAGGGGGGGAGGTGCCCCTAACCCTAGAAATTGCATGTGAGTATTTTGTGAGAGAGAAAGAAAAGTCGAGACCGAGAGTGAGGAATGCAGTCAGTGATCGCGGGGGTTTCATTGACGTCCTGCCATACACGAATAGGATGGGTTCGGCAGGCGTGGGGTAAGGCAAAAGGGCCCTCGGCTATCGTTCCCGGCCGAGAGAGAGCAAGACGGAATGAGTGAGATGGTCATGATGAGAAGAGAGGATGAGGCACATGCATAACGCTATCAAATGGTCCTGCGTGGGCCTCTTGGCCATTTGCGTCCTGCTTGGAGAGAGGAGTCGGGAGGCAGCCCAAAGGGACCACAAAAAAAAAAGAAAGAAGATGATGACAGGAGGAGTCGTCAAAAGGACGCGCAGCAATCGTACAGTCAGTGATTATGTATCGTGACGTGCGTGCTTGCTCGGCATGGGGTCCATGCTCACCTTGGCAGGCTAAGAAAAGAGCGCGCGCGTGCCCTGCAGGAGGAGGAGAAGGAGGAACGGTTGGAAGGAGGATCAGGAGCCCTAAAAGTGCGATCAGACACGGCACGACGGCGCCCACATGTCTGCTGCACCCCTAATAGGCCTGAAGATGGCGCGGGGCCCGCTGGTGAGCCCGTCCTGTGCTCTCGGATAGACGGCCTATCGCCTGTTTCGATGAGTCCCCAGTGTATGTATGCATGCCGAGAGATTGCCGCTGAATCAGGAGAAGCTGATTTCGGTTCCTGACGGTAGTCGATCGCTGGTGATTTCGAGATGCACAGAGAGAGGAACAACCACAAGGATGAGGAAGCAAATCAGCGTCAGATAATTACACAGGGAGGGCACGTTTTGTTTCTGGCTCCTGGAAAGGAATCGAACCGCGACGGATGAGTAATGCACAATAATATGCCTCACTCACAAAGGGAAGGAGGGGGAAAAAAAGCGGCAACCAAAATCGAAACAATAGCCCAAACAGAGAAATAGCGAAGAAAAAAAAATTAAAGAATAAAAAAATCGGGAAAGGCAAGACCGGATCCCATATCACGGCACCGTTGACCTGGCCCGTCTTGTTAGTCGGATACGCGTCGGCCGAGGTACCGCAGGAGGGGCAGCCGCCGCGTGAAGCTACATGCGGGGTCCACGTGAGGGGGACATTTCGCCCTAACGCGCTACTTGTAGCAGGCAGTCTGATGGCATTTGTCACCCACACCACACCACCCACTACGGGGGGTCCATCAGCAGCCTGCCGCTGCTGTTGAAGAGCAGCAGCTGCTGCTGCACTGGAAAAAGGTCCTGCGGCGGCGTTGCTGTTTGGCTGCTGCTGCTGCGCTGCTGCACTGCACTCGCTGTTGGAGGTGCCTCGTTCTCACCTTTTGCCTTTGCCTCTGCTCTCGTCTCTGCCCTCACTTTGGTCCTCTCCTACTGCTGCCTGCTACTTTTCCTCCTTCTCCTCCTCTCCTCTCTTCCCTTCTCTCCCTTCCCCCCCTTATTTTACTCTCCCCTCACCAGTCCTTTTCTTGCTTGACTCTCCAAGGGCACGCGCCCTGGCGTATTGTGCGCCTGCTCGCTTTCTTCCGGCTTGCTTTCCTCCATCCACCCAACGCAAACTCGCTTGAAAACGGCCTGCTTTCCGACCACTTCCGGACCTTCTCACCCTAGAGACAGACCGCCTTCGCCTTCGCCTTCAGAAAAAAAAAAAAAAAAAAAAAAAAAGAAGAAGAAAAAAATCGCCAGTCCGAAGCTTCGCGCCCAGTCTGCAACTCAAACCTCGCCCTAGACTTCAGCCTTTTCTTCGGATCATCCCTGCCCGTTCTCAGCTCGCAATTAAAGCCTGCAACTGCCACCGACTGCTTCCCGCCACCCCTCCCACTGCCACCGTATCCTGGCGATCACTCCCCTACCCGGTCTTGGCGCCATTTAAATCGCTGCTCATCCTCGATCTTCCAGCAAGTGCCGACAACAAGCAAGCCAGCGTCCATTCGACCATAGCACTTTGCAAAATTCCTATTCCAACAATCCCAGCCTGTCTCGACTTGACACTGCCGATTCGCGTCTGCCCCAGGAAAAGCAAAACCAAAAGAATCAACATCCCCGTCGTACCCGTCGCGCCCCAGCCGTAGCAGCAGTAACCGTGCGCTCGCTGCGCTTGATCCTCGACGCTGACATCATCACGACACCCCCCGACGACAAAAATGCCGACGAATGAGCCTGATTCCGATCAGCCAACCTCTGCCGTCGCTTCAAAAGCATCTTCGATCAATTCGCACGATGTCTCCAAACCCGACGCTACGCTGACTGTGCCCAGCGCGGCTCCCGCTGCAAATGGCAACAGCACCACAACCGCCTCCAACGGCACCTTGACCCCGCCTCAGAGCGAGCTCCCCGCCGGCACCAGAACCCCCGAGAAGACCACCGTCAAGGAGCGCTTCACCCGCATGTTCTCTGGTAAGGACATCCCCAAGGTCGGCTCAAATCCGCCCGCCGACGCCTCCAAGAATGGCGGCAGGCCCAGGGGGTCCTCTATGAACGGTTCCCAGCCCTCGCAGAGCCGCCAGGGATCCTACTCTGATCAAGGCGCCAACGACAGCGGCTCCAACAAACCCGAGTCCAAGCCCGCCACACCCAGCAAGATCCAGCGCTTCACTGTCAACCCCGACCTCCAAGGCGGCCACGAGCACTTTCTCAAGTCCAGCCGGAGACAGGAGAAGCTGACCGACCTCTTTCGAAACCTCGTCGGCAAGAAGCAGGAAGCGGCACCCGACCAGGACCTCTCCCTTGTCTCTAGCTGGGTCGACACCTTGCGTCGCGAAAAGGAGGAAATGGCCGACAAGAAGAACGGGCCCTCCGCAACCCCGACACTGGTGGAAAAATATGGCAAATGCCACGAGGTCGTCGGCAAGGGCGCCTTTGGCATTGTGCGCATCTCCCACAAGAAGCTGACCGGCAGCGGCGAGAAGCTCTTTGCTGTCAAGGAGTTCCGCCGTAAGCCCGAGGAGACCGAGAAGAAGTACAGCAAGAGGCTCACTGCCGAGTTCTGCATCTCCTCCTCATTGCGACACCCCAACGTCATTCACACCCTCGACCTGCTCAAGGACGCAAAGGGTGACTACTGCGAGGTCATGGAGTTCTGCGCTGGTGGTGACCTGTACTCGCTCGTCATCTCCAACACCAAGCTCGACGTTCAGGAGGCGGATTGCTTCTTCAAACAGATCATGAGGGGTGTCGAGTACCTGCACGAGATGGGCGTAGCTCACCGCGACATGAAGCCGGAGAACCTCCTGCTCACAACTCGCGGCGCCATCAAGATTACGGATTTCGGTAATGGCGAGTGTTTCCGCATGGCCTGGGAGACCGATGCCCACATGGTATCCGGTCTCTGCGGCTCTGCGCCCTATATTGCCCCCGAGGAGTACACCGACAAGGAGTTTGATGCTAGAGCCGTCGATGTGTGGGCCTGCGGTGTGATCTACATGGCCATGCGTACGGGTCGTCACCTGTGGAGGCTCGCGAAAAAGGAGGAGGACGAGTTTTATACCAGGTATCTGGCTGGGCGCCGGGATGAGCAGGGCTACGGTCCCATCGAGGCCTTGCACAGGGTGAGCATGCCCCGATCGTCCGCATTTTGTGATTGACCGAAGCCAGTGGCTAACCGTATCTCCAGGCTCGCTGCCGAAACGTCATCTACTCAATTCTCGACCCCCACCCAACCCGCCGCTTGACGGCCGCACAAGTTCTTAGGTCAGAATGGGTGCGTGACATCAAGCTCTGCAAAGCTGGCGAGGAGGGTCTCTAAGCCCAGCCCGCGGGACCGTCTCGGCCCGGAAACATATCATGTCCCTTTTTCCCCTTTTACCTCACCTCCTCGGGCACGTCATATCAAGACGAAAAAAGCCCCAGCTCCTCCCATTTCGTAACGTGGCAACGACCCTATCATGAGATCTCGCTTTGTTTTCTTCTCTTCTTCTATTTCTTCTTCTTCTACTACTACTACTACCTTTTTACGTCTCTACTTCTCACGAGACGTTTTTCTTTCTTAACATATTCTACGTTCACCCCCCTTTTCTCATTTCTGGTCTCAAAGTGCTTAGCAACGGTGTTTTGGCGCACAATCTCTCTCGCTCTCTGTCATCTCTCTCTCTCTCGCTCGGGACAGCTTCAGAATAAAGTAGCAACATTACACCCTTTTTCTTACTACTCTCATGCATGGTGACGGTGGCTCTCTCGTTTTGTGGATGCTGTGTTTTTTTGTTTCCTCCTCCCCCTTTTTTTTTTGTCCCTCTCTCGTTGAACAACAGGAAAATAAAGACTGGACTATTTCTTTGTTTTTCGTTTCGTCCTCTTATATACATATATACACGCATTACGTTGGTGTGCTTCAGAGTGTGGGTGGCATACTTGCGGTTTCTCTCGTTACTTTGGTTCTTGTGTTTTGAACCGTCATGTTCTTTTTCTTCTTGTGGGACTGAACGATAGCGCAGGAGCAGAGACTCGGTGCTTTTGGCTTAGATTGGGTTGGCTGATTGTTGAACGGAGGCATCTTGAATAACACGTTACTAGTTCAATCTGACAAAACAGCACTGTCTCTTAGAATAAAATGTATATCAACATATATGTACGGATCATATTGAAGAAATAGAAAAGACAACGGGTGCCCAGATAAAGGAAAGGTTGCGACAAGTCCGGACTCTGTCTTCTCCGTGGAGAAGCAAGTCATTCCGTAATTCATGTATACGCCCAATACGCCAAGGGGAAAAAATGAAAAGGGCACTTCAACGAAAAAAACCAGGTCCAAAAAAGGGGGGAATATAAGGGTGCACTTTTTTTTTAACCTCCTCTGCCATCCCACCTGGAAAATGCATCCGTCAGGTTGTCCCAGAAACACACGACGCCAATCAATGGGACCCCAAGCATGAAAACAAGGCAAGGCGAGATCGTATCCGCGTTCCTCGGAATGCCTACAATAGGCCGGCCTTAAAGTGAGTTGCACTCAGTCTCGACCCAGCCTCCCTATTAAGATACCTTCCTCTGAATCGGTAGAAGAGAGGAGAAAGAAGAAAAGAAAGAAATGAGACAGATATGGCAGCGAGGTGGTGATGAAGCGGTAAAAAATACCATGGCGTCACAGAGAGGCGCGCTATGAGTGGAAGAGATCCCATGCACGGGCACAGAGACCAAGGAACTCTTCCCTCTTGGCCTTTTGCGTCTCTGGGCTGTCGCGTCCGGCGCCGAAAGGTCCAGTGCGACGGCTGGCGGCCGGTCCATGACCCAGAGGAGGGCTGGCACCTTCCTCGTACTCGGCGCGGGTGCGACGCTTGCTGGCGCTGCGGTTCGGGTCCACGGGCCCTTGGCGGCTTCCGGGAGCGGGCGAGGGCGGGGTGGGAGGCTGGTGGCCGCCGTAGTGCACCAGCTTGGGCAGAAGCTCGGCACGTCCACCTGCGAGCTCTTGCTGAGCCTCCTCAGCAGACTTGTATTCACGGCCACGGCCGGGTGTTGGGGCTTGGGAGTGACTCTGAGAATGGCCGTGGGCCTGGGGAGGGGGCGGCGGCGGAAGGCCCGGTGAAGTCATAGGCGCCCTTGAGGGGTTGTGGCTGGGGTAGAGTTGACTTTGGGAGCTCTCGGGGTGAGAAGTCTGAAGTCCTTGGCCGAAAACATCGTGAATTGGCGGCAGCCTGTTGGCAGTCTGTGTGGCTGGGACATGATGAATGTGAGACGTGCTGGAGAGGTTGGAAGCCTGGTTGGTGACCTGTCTGTGGTGGGGAGCAGGGGCGTTGCGGCCGGTAAAGCTGTGGCCGAGAGGCGCAGACTGAATAACACGCTCGTGAGCAAATTGCTCGTGGGACGGAGCGACGATAGAAAGGCCTGGCGGTGGGCCCTTGTTCCTGCGAGACATGCCTGGTGTTCTGGCTGGGAAACCGTTGTCGCCAGCAGCAGTCTGAGGGACCCCAGTCTTTGCAGATTGCTGGTTGTGAAGTCTCGACTCGATAATTTGGCGCTGTTGTTCTCTGACCGAGATACTTCGCTGCAGCTGCTCCTTCATGGTGGGATCTTGCGTAGCAAAGCCTGGTGACAGGCAGGCAATGCCGACTTCTTGGATGCCGAGGCCATCGCGTCCTGTGTGAGGTCTGGCGGTCTGGGGACCGTTCGCAAGGTTTCCTTTGGACAGATCGAGCTTGCGAGGGCGGTGTCGTGACTGAGTTTCAGTCCGGTTGCTTGGTGATGTGGGTTCTTTCTTGATCACGATCTGAGGCGCGTTGGCGGCAGCCGTGCGAGCACTGGAACAGTCAGTCGGCGCGTTCATTCGTCAAGGGCAGCACCTGCTTGGTGTGCTGATGGAGGGTTCGTGACGTACAGGTTTGAGGGAGAGGATTTTGCGTTTGCGTTCTTGGGGCTGTTGCTGCGCGGCCGTTGACCTGCGGTGGCGGAGGCGGAGGCCCTTTTTGCTGGGGAGGAGCTGGAAGCAGGCATTGTTGAGGCGTTGGCAGACACGTCGGCGGCGAGGCCCGATCTCTCATGGGGAGCTGGCGAGGGAACCATGGCGATCGCTGTACTCATACTGTACAGATCAGGTGATCACCGAAAGGCTGAGAGTTTGTGGTGGTTAAAAAGGCGGAAATTCCGTTGACGAGCGTCAAAAAGCAAAGTCGTCGCTAGATCTCTGGGCGCAGGTGCGTCCGGGGTATTTCCTAGACGTGAAGGCGCGACAGACTGGAATGCTACGAGCGGCGAAGGGGGGGCAAAGCGACCCCAGGGGATTTCGTGTGTTGGGCCGAAACGGTCGAGAAGGACGGATGAAGAGCGATGTGACGAAGATGAGTCGATACAAATGGCCAGTGGGCGACCGAGAAGATGCGTAAGTTTGATCGATGGTCGGCGATCAAGCAACAAGCGGTGCGTTCTGGTCGCGAAATTGCAGACCAAGGCCAATACGGGCGGCAGTGGCCGTTTCGAGTCCGACCCAAGGCTGGAAAACGCACGTTCGAGTGCGTGGCCGGGAGATAAACCGGTAGGCGTCGAAATGTGATGTACAACTCAGATACGTGTGTGATCAGAGACGAAGGCAGCGAGCAAGCGACCAGTAGGTGGCAGGGAAAACGAGGCACAAGCGCCGAGCTCTCTGTTCCTCTTCGCTGCGGTGATGCGAAACACTGGGACTGGAACTGATACTGGGACCGTGGGTACAAGTACCGCTGCTGAACGGAAACAGGGTCGGATTGGGAATACAATCTGCGAAAGCTGCGACTGGCGGCAATGTAGTGCCTACGGTGCAGCACGGTGCGGATGGCGGTCGGCAGGGGTGTCGGTTCTTGTCAAATCGACCTGAGCGTGAGCGTAGGCTGCTGGTGAAAGCGGCTGCGGTGATGATCGTTGGATTCGGCTTCTTGTAGGTGCTGCCTCAGTTTCGGATCGCGAGGTGCAAGAAGGTGAGAGGACGGAGGGAGGGAGAGGAATCAGCAAGACAAAGACATGACAAACGAGAAGAGGGGCACGACAGCAAGCGCAAGTGTTTTATTATTTGAGAAGCACTATCCATCCATCTGTCCATCAATCCAGGGGAAGACGGGACCGAAGCGAAGCGTGAAAGCAGGCAGCTCTGGAACCTCTGGAACCTCTGGAACCCCACGAAACGCCGGTGTTTCTGGCAGCCTGCGCGATGTGGCCTGTGATACGGCCCTGCGCCTGATGAAAGGGGCCCTTGTTACGGCGACGGTGACACGACACGATGGCCCGGTGTGTGTGCAGCAGCGGTCTGAGGCAGTGGTGCGGTGTCGCTTGGGACGAGAGCGATGCGCATTTCTGGGCAAGACTTTGCAGGACAGGACATGGCTCAGGGGTCAAGGAGGGGCAAGGGGGGGCGTGTGCGAGCGCGAGAGGACGAGGAGGAGAAGGAGGAGGAGGGGCAGGGAGGTCCAGGATCCTATTGTCTGTCGGTTTGCCCAAGAAGGATCTCTTACTGGTATGATTAGGTCTACCTATTACAACTCCTAACTGCACACGGAGGGAACCCCGTCGTGAGCGCCCCGTCAGCACGAGGGCGTGTGAGATGCACGTTCGCTTCTTGAGCAGGTTGAGGTATGCTACGCGTGCTTAGTCATTCGCCTGGGTCTCCTGCTCTCAACTCCAGTATCACGACGCGTCGAGTGTCGAGTCAACAGTCTCGCGTCACTCTCTTGGTCTGCGTCTCTTCGAATTTGTCGCTTTTCAGACAATAATACACACATCGCCTCGACAATAATAGTCACCCGCTCGGTGCAAACTTTGCTTCTTGTTCCCGAGCGTCGTCGAAAACGACCAGAAACGGACGGTCTCCCCCCTGCTCCATCGGCGCGCGGCTGGCAAGATTACACCCACCTGAGCTAGCGGCCCATCAATGGAGATCATCGTGTCGAATCAGAACCCGATGCTG
Organism: Parasarocladium wereldwijsianum; assembly: GCA_036250105.1. Taxonomy (NCBI): domain Eukaryota; kingdom Fungi; phylum Ascomycota; class Sordariomycetes; order Hypocreales; family Sarocladiaceae; genus Parasarocladium; species Parasarocladium wereldwijsianum. Next base: position 232,283 of record JAXOUE010000013.1, on the reverse strand, counting down.
GTCTATTCCGGCTGTCCACCCTGGGCCCTGTTCACGATGATGCCATCAACATGCGGTGGTATATACATGCTCACACTTTGCCGCAGATTCGTCAGTATCTTTGCAAAATACCAGCAAACCTCGATTGTCTACTCGCTAACGCCATCTCAAACCCCTCGACTTTGGCTCACGGAGCCCTCCTCAGCAAATGGTGTAAAAGTACCATACAGTCTCCAAAACCTCAGATCAACCGGATCCTTCCAAGACGAGCAACTGGAGAGAATCCGACGCAATATCCCTGCAATATCTTCGCCCCTTCAATCCCAAACCAAAACCGCCATGCAGCAGGACGTCCCTGAAAACCCTCGTCATGTTGACTTCCCCAGACAAACACAATCACGACGTTGTAGTTGTGTTTAGGTACGTACGTACGTGTGATTAGACGACTGGCCACGCGGCCATGATAGGCTGAGCCTCACCTGCACGCATGTACTGTATCTGTGTCTGTGGATGTTCCGCAACGGACCATCACGGGGCTGGTTGCTCCAGAGCGAAACCCTAGCATCAAGACGCTGTGTCCAACTTGCAACATGGGCATTTCGCGATGATCGACAAGACAGAAATCGGGAATGCTTCCCGCTTTGTCGTTAGATACACGACAGGTGAATTATTAGAATACGAGAAGCAAGAAAACTAGACCGGGCCGTCGGTCGCTATTGATCAAGATGGAATGGCTCTGGGGAACAATCCATCCATTACGGTTAACGCTCTGTAGGCCGAAGGTGTCATTCATCCTACTTAATAAGATTGGGCCTTTGAAAGACCACCAATTTATCGTCTGTTGACTCTGATGAAAAATCCAGTCTTAAAGTATTCACGTGTTCCTGTTTGATTCAGGTCAAAAGTGGCATCTGCCTACCAAACATGCAGATCCAGTTGCCGCAGCCGTTGAAAGGCACGACCATCACCGTCAAGCCATGTCGAGAGTAAAGTGCCATGGATGTCTGATGTTCGTGTTATGGCAACGTGCGTCACGCCGCCATGGCTTTGACCGTCCGTGGCCGTCGTCGTGACATGCTGGCCAAAGTCATGGTAGCCAGCCGTCGGGTATATCTGCAACATAGATTAAAGAAGCACGTACATTCAGACAGAGTATCGACAAGAGGTTGATTGAATCTGAACTGTCGATGTCCCGATCGCCACAAGCAACATCTGAGCTGAGTGCACCTTTTGGGACTAGCAGAGGGTCCAGGCACTGTCAAAGGTGTGACTCGCCTGCAGAGCCCTGACATGATCCCGTGATCCTGCATTATTTCATCCGACATTTGCCCAAGCAGGGAGATGAAAACCGCCCAGCTTGCGTGGCGAACAAGTCAGATGATGGCGCAAGCCTGTGACTCGAACGTTCCTCAAGTTTTTCGCTTTCGTTCTGCTCTTCTTTCGGTCCTCGAGAGTGTTGATGGCTTAAGAACACAGCGAAGTTCAGGGGGTATCTAAAACCTGAGACGCGTCTCAGGTGAGACCCTCCCAAGTGCGCGAATCCCCGCCTTGATTGGCTGTCGATGCATGCTGCCATGACCGCTGGCTAGATGCACACCCTGCGATTCCTGGTCTGGGGCAACGATGCGTCCAACCCTCCGACTATCACTATTGGTTTGCAACTTCGACCGTTCATGCCACTTTTTGCAACTAATCGCATGCAAATCGCAGTACACACAGACGCCACTTGCCCTTGCTCTTTTTTTTTTGACGTGCGTGAGTACCACAAAAATACTATATTTCACACGTGGCAATTCGGCTGCTACGAGCGTACTGGATCGTCCGTCCCAGGAAAGGCCAGCCAAATGAGAAAGGCTGATGAGAACAGTATCCAAGCAAATGTGTAAAGGCACCTCGATATAACACTCAGCATCAGGAGTCTCATGAACCTATAACGCATGAATATGGTTGTAACACAGGCTGACATGAATCCTGTGTTTTGTCTTACCCTTTCTTGGCCGTAAAATGTCTACCGACTTGAAACAGATATGCGTTCGTCGTTCTGATGTTGAGTTCCCGGGTAGTAATGCCTCATCGCTAGAGGTGCAAATGCCGTGTTGAGGATTTCTTTCACGCGGTTGTTCAACAGCAAGAGAGGCGCGAACACATTGTGTTAGTCCTAGAAACCTACGAAACACTATGTCAAGGTGCATTTTGTTTCGAGTAGCATGTAATGCGCAGGCTCTTGAAGAGAGCTTCTCTCAGCCAAGCCCGTTTGCAATGTGAGGAGAACTGAAGCAGCATGCATTGTTTGGTCAAACATGCAACCTAGTCTTCCCAAGTATCTGATGTAGAGGAAGAGTAAAGATAAAGAAACCTGTCATTTAGAAATACTGAAGTCCACTGGAGGTGTTATTAATTGTCTATGATATGGATGATGCGCGATTCGACATAGACGCGGTGCATTGGATGAGCGAGTTGACCAGCGGCTCTTGGTGCCCCACCCACCTTTTTCGGCCTTATCGATGTCAAAATTTCTGGATAAACCGCCAGTCGCAATCGCCAACCGCAAAGCGCACTCAGCCAAAGCAGCGATCCTTATCCAAAGTAAGAGCATATCAGCCCGCAGCACGCCAGAGGTCATTAATATCAAGAGTCTGAATCTTTTCCGCAAAGAGGAGACACCATGCCTGGACGCACAGCATCGCAAGAGGATTCCTCCCAGGACGTGAGCATGGGAGAGGCCCCCACATCTGCTCAGCGTCACGAGGAGCCGGAGGCTGAGGCGTTCGAGGAGGGACAGGAGGGCGCGGAGGAGGAGGAGGAGGAGGAAGAGGAAGAGGAGGTTCAGAGGGTTAGAATTGTGAGTCTTGCTCATGTCAATCAGTCGAGGGAGTTGAGCTTGGCTAACATGAGGTGTAGCTGCCCGGCTCATCAAACACAGCTGCCTCGTTCGAGTTTATCGATGAAGGCCACACACTCGGCAACGCATTGAGATACGTTATCATGAAGAAGTGAGTGATTATTTTGTCGCCCTGGAGTTCATGCCACTCACAATCCATAGCCCGAACGTTGAGTTCTGCGCCTACGCCATTCCTCATCCTTCAGAAGCAAAGATGAACATTCGCATCCAAACATACAGTAAGCCCTTCCTGTTGCCAGACAAAAGATATGCGTCAGCTGACAGGTGACCAGGCGGCACTGCTATTGAAGCCCTGCAAAAGGGTCTTGTGGATCTGCAGGACATGTGTGATGTTGTTGCCAATGAATTCAGCAACAAGAGGCAGGCGTTTAATGCTGAGCATGGCATTGGCCGGTGAATGATATCAAACAGGAAAAGCTCCATGATTTCGCGGGAAAGGGAAAGCCACTGATTGCATGACGAGGCGTTTATTTTTTTTGGTGAATTTTTGGTTTTGACCTGGAGAACTAAGGAAAGCAATATATACACCAGTCTATCTCCGTACTCTTGCCAACTTCCATATCTAGTTGCGGCCCTGTGATATTATTTCGATTAGTCTTGATGTCTCTTGCCAGCTCTTCTTTCATTTACATCTCAACACTTACCTCGAGGAATCCCGTCATGAAGCTGGATGGCAATCGCTTGTCGCCCCTGAAGTTCTCCTCCTTGAAGTATGACATAACGTGGGTAGTCTGCTTCCAGAAGTTCATCATTTCCTGCCCAAGACCCCGCCGTTAGCATCCTACACGACGACAATTCTGCGTGATGTCCCATAGTTCTCATACCTGGTACTCGGCGTGCGACTTGAAGAGAAGGACATCGACAACGGAGAGCTTGTTGACGTATCGCTGACGCTCAAATTCCTGCCTTATCCGGGTGCGGATCGCGGCTACGGGCATGGGCATGTTGTAGAGGGTCTGAACCTCGGGAGCCTGTATGCAGTGTGAGCCTTTGTATGCACCTGATATCCCCCTCAATCGATCGTAGTATCGCGTATCTCGATCGATGGCTACTTTGTCGCGGTAGGCTCGGGTTTACGCACCCCTCGGATCCATTCTCGGTATGAGGAAAGCACTCGACGCTTCGCATCAGACCAGTTGGCCGCTGTCGCGCGCGTTAGCAAGGCGTGTCTGGTGATCGACAAGAAGTTGCTCACATTGCGCGGTCTTTTTCGCGAAAGCTGTAGGTGTGGCAGGCATGGTGGGCGCACTCAATGCTTCTCAATCGCCTTGGCCGTGGTGTTGGAGATCATGCAGCGAGGCCATCGACGGTCGGAGCTAGGAACCGTCACGTCACGTGATGTCCCGTTACTTCGTTGGAACGCCACACCCTGGGTGACGTGCCGCCGGCCTCGCGACCTGCGACTTTGCTTGTTGAATGTTGGTTCAGATTTCCACACGCCAGGCTTCTCTTTTCAACACCTATCAAGAACAATCACGAAAGCGGTACACGATACGCACACACCAGCCATCATGCCCGCTATTCGCCATGCCTCCAAGCGCAAGCCACCGCCCGAGGGCTTCAGCGACATCGAGGACGACCTGCTCATCTTCTCCAACAAGATGAAGGACGCGCAGAACAAGCCTGCACCAACGGGACCGAAGCACATGGCACAGTGGGAGGTGTTTCAGATTTCACATCAACGGAGCCGCTACATCTACGATTTGTACTACGAGAAAGAGGCGATCAGCAAGCAACTCTACGACTGGCTGCTCAAGAACGGCTACGCTGATGCGATGCTGATCGCGAAATGGAAGAAGCAGGGCTATGAAAAGGTGAGTGCTAGTCTCTACTCTCCAGAGTGCTTTACGGTCGAGATACTGACAGGGCACCAGCTTTGCTGCCTACGATGCGTCCAGACGAAAGAGACAAACTTCAACAGCACCTGCGTCTGCCGCGTCCCCCGAGCACAACTTAAGGAGGGTCAAGACCTGCAGTGTGTCAGCTGCGGCTGCCGAGGCTGCGCATCGAGCGACTGATTTCGAGCGAAGGATGATTACACGCAACAAGATCGTTCCGCAAGGACGCCTCTATGCACAGATGGGACGCTTATAAAGCAAGAGGCAAGAAGACAGAGAAGACATATACGCGAGACACGCGTTGCTTTGGCGTTGGAAGTTTCATAGAATTCAGGCTCAGGTATGGTTTTTTCAGATGGCCGTTCTTTTTATCGTCAAGTCATAACACGTTCCTAATGTGTCCCAAGTCCCCGCGCTACGGCTTGGAGAAGCCAGCTCGACCCTTCCCGAAGCGAACACTGTGCGGAACGAATTTGAGTGCCGACATGGCACCCGTCAGATCAGACATTGCCGTATCTGCGGCCTCGCTCGTTTTGTCCAAGGACTGTCCTGACGACTGTTGGCTCTCCGGCTTGGTCCCATCTTCTGACTTGGGCTGGGCAGACAAGAGACTAGACTGGCGCCGACTGCTCTTCCCCTGTAAGGTTGCTGAGGATCGCCTTCTATGGTGAGCCGTCTGGTCGTTCAGTAGCGATGTCCGCCCGTCGATGCCTTCTTTTGTGATTCCAAAGAAGAAGTTCTTCGGGTACGAGTGCTTGTCCACCAAGTGCATCCGCCTTTTCTGGTGTGTGAGACACTTTCTCTCGCAATCTTTCTCGAAACAAGAGTACTTGCTTGGTCAGCCTGCATTCAGTTAGGGACGGGAGCTGGTACGTACAGTGTGTTCGCCACGATCTCGCCTGACAACAACCAGGGGATCGTGCCATTCCTCTATGTGGACGCCCAGCAGGTGCTCTGAGGGGAAATTCTTCCTGCAATCGAGGCATCGATTGGTGTGGAAGCTGTGGTAGTGTGACTCGTATGCATCGTAAGAAGTGAATGTCAGAGGGGTTTTGTGAGGGGGCAGAGTACACTTCATTGTAATCGTACTTTGCTCGTCGGCGTCGTCGATTATGGCCGAATCTATTTCCGTGATCTTGGAAGCTCGTGATGGCTCAACAAGAGGCGATGTTGCGTTTGATTTCTCTTGCTCGGAATCCGAGTCCTCTTCAAGCACTCGTGAGCGCTTCATCGGGACCTCTGAGATGGGGGGCTGTAGTTACTTTGTGGGTGTTCTCCCAGCCTAAATGCGTTCCCCTACAACACACCGCAAGTTTGGCGCTGCGGGCAGTGTGATGTGCTGCTCGGAATGATGCCTGATGGGATCGGGCTATAAGAAACACAGACAGAAGTGCTGCCTCTTCAATGAGCAACACAGGATTTGTGTCGTTGCTAAGTGATTCTATATTTGAAGGGTGAACATGCCGATGCTCTTTCTCGATGCTTCTCACTCGAGCTGCTCGACAACAGAGCTACCCTGTAGCCGACTTTGGATGAGAGACGGCATAGTTCAAGAAACTAAAATGTTCGCCTTTGTGCAAAGACAGTTGTGAGACTGCTTTTGTATCCCTCACCCCCAAAGAGCTAATATATACGTTGAACTAATACGAAACGCATATGTTACACGCTGTTAACATGAGTTGTCAAATCTCGATGTTGCCATAAGCCACGAGTGCCCACCGGTCTTTGTCGCGCCCAGAAGTATTGGGCCCATCGGGTGCCATTCACTGTGTCATCGCGCTACAATCAACACTTGCCAAAACTCGAAGCTTGCCAGGCCGAAGCCACATTCAATTTGCTTCTCTCACTACTGTCGTCCGGCGGTCGATCGCGTCCGAAGGTTATCGTCATTCACCATAAGGTTGCGCTCGGCGTGAAATTCCGTATCCCAATGTGCGCTGCTTCCTCGCACACTCGACCACCACCGAAACAAAACTGCCAGAACTTCGCGACTCTCAGTTATGGACTGCCAGGGCGCCTGCAGATCGAAGTATGAGATACAAACAGTGGCGTAGCTGATCCCGCCGTTGCTATTGCGCCAACGCCGGCCCTACGTCCTGTTCGCGCGCTATTCGAAGCAGTTTGCCGCATCTTCTCCCTCGGGGAAGGTGATTATTTGGCGTGCGCTCGGCTTCCGAAGATGGCCACAACGAACAAAACAATTTCCGACCAAGCCGCTGAATCATGGCAGTAGGTCAAACACAACCCCGCGGAGTCGGCTTGCGCACGATGTGGCGGGGGGAGGAGACTGCGCTTCCTGCATAGCCGACGCTCGCCAAGTTTGTGCGCGGTGCGCAGTCGCCCAAGAACTAAATAGCTGACTTTTGCGACAGAAATGCCGGAAAGGTGCGAAAACACCTGATGAAGCAGGTTGAGAAGCTCAAGGAGCAGTCGACCGGCGGGGTCGACTTTGACCACCTGCAAAAGATCGACTCCGAACTGGGAACGCTTCGACTTGCGAGTATGCACACGATCTTTCTCGACTTCGAATATGCGACCGAACAGAAGGCAGAGCAAGCCCTCTGGGGCGCTCACACGGCCATCAACTCCCAGTATCGCCGCGTTCTATCCGACCTCTCGAGATCACGATCATCCAACAACGCAGTCGAGAAACGCAAGTTCGAAAAGGTATACCAGAACTTCCTGCGCGTCGCGCAAAAGTTCTACGTCGGTTACGTCCAGCGCATCGCCAACAGGTATGACATCAAGGAACTGAAGCGTCTGGCCCGCGTTATTGGCGTTGAGGACTCCAATGGGGCAGACCTGATCAGCCCTGTGCCGGAGAAACTTTACGATCTGGTGTTGCGTTCTTGCCATGCGACGCTTATTCGGCTGGGGGATCTTGGTCGTTACCGCGTCCTTGCCAAGCCTAAGAAGTCTGGCAGCTTCGAGACAGCCATGGGCTACTACTCGCTCGCTCACGATCTGATTCCAACATCCGGCTTTGGCCTCCATCAAATGGCCATCATCAACATCGAGGAGGGGAATAACCTCGACACAATCTATCACTTTTACCGAGCCTGGGTCACTGCTGAATCACATCCCATGGCAAAGTCGAATTTGGAGGCCAAGTTCAAGGATATCGTCGAGATGGCGCACCAGACGGAGCAGGGGCGTCGTCGATCCTACGCCCCTTCACAGGTCTCTGCGACCCCGCGTGATGCCTTCTCACGATGGTTTCTGCAGTTACATGCCTTGTACTACAAAGGCGAGCCGTTTGAGCAGCAGGGAGAGCTTGAGAATGAAGTCATTCATCGATTGGAGCAGCTGGCGCGGTCCTCCGAGTCCGCGACTCTATTGCTTAAAGCTTCGTTTATCAACATGGCTGCTTTTCATGTTGCAAGCAAACGCTACTCAGGTATGAAGCACATGCTCAAGCAAAAAGCTAATACTGACCCTTCGCAGATGATAGAAACGAAACAGCACTTCGCTTTTGCCAGTTCACCATGGGTCTGAACGCCAAGGTCATCCTCTCTATCAGCGAAACTCTGCGATCAGAGCTGGCAACCATTTCTCGCGCAAGAGCAGCTGGCACCGACAATTCGACAGTGCAACAGATCTGGACGAACACCATGCATCTGCTCCCGATTCTCCGCTTGTACATGATTTGGCTGGCTGCGCAACGGGTCGAGATCTTCGGCGCACCGGAAGGTGCTCTCAGCCTACTCCCACAAATGATGCAAAGCCTGAGCAGAACCATAACGCTACTCTGCGACGAGGCAGCCTGTCATGAGGGCCTGTCAGTATGCCCCTACTTGCTCTCGGAAGACATTGACATGATCGGGTTCCAGCCATTGGACAGTCCTAAGGTTCCCGATGCCTGCAAATTGTCTCGAGATAATAACGGCGATATCAAACCTTTTCAGGAGTCGCAAAGCACCCTGCGAAGCCCATATGAGGAGTCGCTCGCGCGTATGCTCGATGCTCTCCGTACGGCATACTTTTTGGCTGAAGATGGGCTCGTGCCTCTAAGCTATCATGTGGCCGAGACTGGTCTTGTTTTTGAATACCAGTCACCGGGTTCGGCCAATTACAGCAATGGCTCGGCATCGGGCGCAACTTCGAGCAAAGTTGAAACGGCCGCAACGGCGGCAGAGATGCCGCCGCCAGCTCAGCATAGGGTTGATGTTGCTTCCGTGCCCCAGACAACCGCGGATACGATTGACCATTCCACCTCAGGACCAGGCACGTATTCTGAGTTGGAGATCCCGAAAGAGACGGATGGGCCTGGAAACCAGGAGGAGCAGCTGCAAAATACTGTGATGAGTATGCTCAGCCCGTTCTTGAAGCCTCCAACACCGAGCGCCCCGTCGAACGCTCGTTCACACCACGAGTCGTCCTACGGTATGCACAGCGCCACAGCGGAGGAGGTGTTCGCTTCGTATTCTCCGCAACAGCTTGGTCAGGGCAGCCCTGGCAGCTTTGGGCCCTCGAAGACGTTTGAACAGCTGCCGTGGAAGTACTTCCACACGCCAACGCCCAGGAAAGCTGACCTCTCTGTGGATGGTAAAGCGTCAGGCCAGCTTCCAGTACCTGCTGTGTCGCCGCGCAGAGCTGTTTCGGAGACCCACCCGTCGCGAACGATTCTCGCGACTGGGCAGACCAGAGATGCGAACAACGCCAACCTGTTGGCCTTGTATGGAGAGACTGGACAGGACATGCTGCCACCCTCAAGCTCTGGTGCAGGACGCCCCCGAGTAAGCCAGTTCAGCCACTGGTCCCCTGAGCACGGCCGCTTTCCCCCAGGTTCTGCCCCCTCAGCAATGTCTCCCCAGCAGCAACCACCGCACGACAGCTACACCCATCACATGTCAAATATGTCCCCTTCGTTCTCGCAGAACAGCAGCCTCTATCACGGCACCCCATACACTACTGGCGGCGCCTTTGGCCGACCTGCTGCACAGGAGGCACCTGGCGGACCCCCTCAAGGATCTTCCTACGCAAGCAACCAATGGAGGAGTCCTCGAAATGATACAGCTTCGAGTTACGACGCGGCTGTGTTTGATGCAGCGATGCGAAACGGTTGAGCACATATGTCCCATGAGTATCTTCAACACAAAGAGAACCATGGCGTCAGGCGGCATACGCTAGCTTGGCGACAAGAAACAAAAGTTCTGAAGGACAATTGTGTTAAGGTCGGAGAACATCACAGTTGCTACGACGACTAGAAAGTCCAGGGCAGCACGCTGGAGTGAACCGTTGCGCTAAAACGGATGACTGACAACTTTGCTCACCCTACTGGCGTTTGGTTCGGGAAGACTGGGCAGGAATTCGACGTATTTCGTGTGGAAGCGGCCAAGTTGACAAGGATGTATTGTCTTTCCAATTTTTTGCATCTTGTGATATGAAATACGGTGGATGCATCGTGGAGGATGCATGCTGCAATCGCTATGCAATAGGGGCCCGAAAATCCTTTCGCGGCTGTCACTATCTGTTTTTGCAAAACGCCGTTGTTGAAACTCCCAATCTATCCATTTCGGTTGTGTGCCTCAACGCCCGACCACATCAATCAGTACTGCCTCTTTACTTGCTCCTCAGCCGTGGAGCACCGATCCGGGCAAACCCGGACAGGGTTCGCCCCCTCGACTCTTTTGATTTCTTTCTTTAAGAAGTAGGCTGGTACGCTTGCTTGGGGGAAGGGTAACTGGGAGGAATAGGAGTTAGCATGTGGGCCGGTTCTGAGCGGTCTTTCGACGAATTCTTTGATGAGTGCGGCGTGTTTTTGATTTGATTTTCAAGAGGGAAAAAGGGTTTCCCTGCAATGTTATTTTCGCCGCAGGCGAGGATAAAGGGACATGACGAGAGAATATGCAGACAAAGAGAAAAGCAATGTGATGACTTACGAAGGACCAAGCTCCTGGATGCTGAGACGGGCGAGCCACTGACCCATGTCGATGGCAGTCTCGAGGGGCTTGCCCTCGACAAGACCGGCGAGGAAACCACCGGCGAAAGCGTCGCCGGCGCCGTTGGTGTCGTTGATCTTCTCCGCCTCGATGGCGTGGACGGGGAACTCCTTGACGCCCTCCTCACCCTGGATGGCGACGAGGGTGGGCTCGGTGCCCTGGGTGATGATGGCGATACGCTTGCGCTGGCCGTTCTCCTTGGGGAGGTTGGCGAGGTGCTGGGCGACATCCTTGGGCTCCTTGGAGGCGAGGCCGTGTGACTCGGCGTAGGCGGCGGCCTCGGTCTCGTTGCCGATGATGTAGTCCCAGTAGGGGGCGCTGGCGTCGACGACATCCTTGAAGAACTGGGGGATGAAGGGGGCGGAGAGGGAGAGAATGAAGGGCTTGTTGTTGGCAGCGGCCTGCTTGGCAAGCTCCATGATGGCAGGAGGGCAGACTGGTTGATTGACGTGTCAGCTTTCGAGTCACTTTTGGACTTGACCCCTATGCAGGGTGAAAGGGGATGAGTTCAGAAGCATACCAGTGAAGTGGAAGCCGCCGACGTAGTAGAACTCGGCGTTCTCAACGAGGCTCCAGATCTCGGGCTTCTTCAGGTGCTCGACGTCGTAGTGGTTGGCAGCACCGAGCTCGGTGCACAGAGAGCGGTTGTGGCCGGTGATGATCACGCCGCAACGACCCGTCTTCTCCTTGGGGTCGACGCGATACTCGACGCGGAGACCGGCGGCCTTGACAGCATCGTGGAGGATGGCAGAGTACTTGTCGTCGCCGGCACCACCGAGGTAGACGACGCTGTTGGGGGGGAGGATGTACTGGGCGCCACGGGCGGTGTTTTGGGCGGCACCACCGGCGATGAGCTTGGCGTCGTAGTTGTTGAGGAGGTCCTCGTAGAGAGGGGCGTGCTTCTCCTCGGCGAGGATGGCGTCGTTGGCCTTGAGACCGTACTTCTCGAGAAGGGCCTCGTCGCCGAAAGCCTGGATATCTGGTGGCGAGTGTCAGCTGTCGAGGGTTCTGAACAGCATGGGGACCCCGCGTTGCTAAACTTTCAGGGTCTGATTAGGATGGTGACGCACCGAGGAGAGGGTTCTCCAGGCAGAGAAGCTTGAATTCCTTGTTGGCAGACATTTTGAAGGCTGAAAAATCGGAATTGACGATAATGCAGATGGAAGGAAAGAGCGCAATGGGTTGATCAGAAGGAATTCGCACAGACGGGAAATCGAGGCATAATGGAGGGGCAGCCGTACGTATTGGATACTTCAGCGCATTCGCCAGGCGAGGGGCACCTGGCTTATCGATAGCACAGCATGTTCAGGGTCAGGGTATGCACGGATACTTGTCGGATTCGACATGATCAATTGTATCATGATATATCACTATGGACGTGTGTCTATTTAGACATCTCACTTTCTTGTTCCTATACGTATTGAGTTCTCGTTTCAATGAGGAGTAGGCTGCTGTGTTCAGCTTCTTGGGTCACTGACGATAGTGTCGTTGCCCTTGCCAGTGAGAATCTGATCAGACGATGGACGCCATACCACTCCACATGACCGTTCCTCTCTCTTTACAGCTGCGAAAGGACCATCCTGCTCTATTGACTTGCCGTCCATTCGTACACGGTCAATTTCCATAGGGCGACTTTAACCCGACCCATGTCAGAATAGACCGTTGGGCTGAAACCGCCAACCCCTGTGAAAATGTAATGTCACTGGTGATTTTACGATTCCAAAAAAAAAAGTCAACAACCTCTGGTCCTCTCGACGGGGTACTGAATTCACAAGTCAAGAACGAACAAGCTTCGTTGTGTATTGCTCGTCAAAGGGGAAACTTTTCAGTCATTGTGTCACACATAACACACATACACACATCAGTCATCTTCTCCGCCGTCCCCGTCGTGAAAAAATGATTTGTACGCCCAAAATTCCATTGTGAACTTGCTCTCGGACTACCAGATCAATCCTTGTATGCAAGCAAGCCAGTAGAACACCATTCCAATGAGACCATGCTTTCGTTTCCCAGTCATCATCAACAACCCCTTTACTCCTTGGTCTTCTGGGTACCACGGAGAAGACCCGTCCTTCTCGCGGCAATGAGACCCGCCTTTTGACCCTGAGCGGCGTACCTGGAGATGGTAGAGGCCTTACCGATATGCTGGTGGTTACCACCACCGTGGGGATGGTCGACGGGGTTCATGGCAACACCACGAGTCTTGGGCCAGCTGTTGCGCTTGACGGCGAACTTGTGCTTGGCGCGAGAAGCCTCTGTGGGGGATGGGTCAGTACAAAGATACATCTCGAGGACGGGTGGATCCTGGGCTGGAAAAAAGAAAAACGTACTAAGGAGGGGCTTGTCGGTACGGCCACCACCAGCGACGATACCGATCATACCACGGCAGTTGGACATGACGACCTTCTTGGAACCGGAGGGGAGCTTGACACGGGTCTTGCCCTCATCGGGGTTGTGGCCGACAATGGTGATGTAGTTGCCGGAGGTGCGGCCGAGAGCGCCACGGTCGCCAACCTTCTCCTCGACGTTGGTGACGACGGTACCCTCGGGCATCTCACCGAGAGGAAGGACGTTGCCGACGGTAAGGGCGGCCTTCTTTCCGGCGTAGATGAACTGGCCGGTGTACATGCCCTCGTTGGCGATGAAGGTCTCGGTGACCTGCTTGAACTTGTACGGGTGGCGGAAGGTAACCTTGGCGAGGGGAGCACCACGACCTATTGTTTCCCAAACGTCAGCCTCAAAATGTCCTCGCTCGCTTCCATTTTTTTTCTCCCCGCGTGAACCTTCAACTGCTGGCTGATCGATCTTTCGTTTCCCGAATGCATTGGCCCGCCTCTCGAAACAAGTTGTGGCATGCGGCGGTCGGTGCGTGCGGTGTCGGATCGATCAAGCCAGGTTGGGCCATCGCGGGTGGTGAATCGGGTTCAAAACTGACCAGCATCGTGGACGATCTCCTTCACGACACCACGGAGGTAGCCATGACGCTCGGCGTAGTCGAGGTTTCTGAACTTGGCGGGGGCCTTGTTCAGGCGCGTGTTGGCCGCTGCGGACGCAAAGTCAGTACGTGATCGCGAGTTTGAAACGTTGCGGTTCGGCTCGTCGTCGTGGAAAGGATTGCTGGGGAGGACTGACTGAAAATAGAGCCACGGCCCTTGCGCTGGTTGCGAATAACTCTACCCATTGCGACGGTTGTTTGGCGATGCAACGGAAAGAGAAGTGCTGAAGTCGGCTTGCTGGTTTTCGGAACAGGCTCGATAAAATTCTGTGTGGGTTGGGAAAAGGGTAACCACCCTTCACGTGACCAAGCCCACTAACCTTTTCGCAGGCTAGCGCACAGTCAGTGGTCGGAGAGCTCGACCGTGCTGCTGACCCACATGGAAGCGGTTGGCCAGTCAGATGCTCCCAATCGCTCGAGCCATCATGATCCATCACGTCGCCTCTGGCATTGCCTCGTTCTGAGAGGAATTGGTACAGTATGTACAGACCTACTCAATCCCTCATGGCCCAAACAGAATCACGACTGAGGTGACCTCCACGGGGGCCAATGCAAGTGCAGATGAAAAAAAAAAAATCAATTTCGGCCGCAGCCCAATACTGACACTCATTACTTTTACTACGTGATTCGAACTATAACGGTGTCCTATCCTGCCTTTCGAAACCCATCAGAATCCAAACAGAAACCAATCGCAAGACCTGATCCCTTTCCACAACCTCACGAGAGAGCACGTAACCAACTTAATTAGGTTGTGTTCTCAGCGGAAAGAAGGCGTCAGGCATCGGCTGCAAATGCCACATAGTAGGCCCCTCAGCCCCAAAAGCTTTTGCCCACTCCTTCTCAAGCTGTTGAGGAATCTTCCACCCATACTCCTCGTCCCTGAGCCTCATGCGGACGAGGTGCCTCTTCTGGTCCCCTTCGTTGACGAACCCGTCGCGACGATGCACCACGGCGAGGTTGTTGATGAAGTGAATGTCGCCCGCCTCGGTGGCAATCTGGAGCTCCGTGCGCCTACCGATAGCCTCAATCTTGTCCAGAGCCTCTCTTTGGAGCTCGGTCAGGCTGGGCAGCGACTCGCCGCGAGGGTAGTTGGGAGTGCCTAGCAGAGGCGTGCGGCCAAAGTTCATGATCACATTTCCTCCAGACTGAAAGAGAATCGGACGGCACTGGAAGTTGGGACTGGCAGAATTCAGATCGTCAATCACCGTCGTTGCACGTGAGCCATGGGTTGAAACACTTACAGCGCAAAAGGCCAGTCAGACTTGCTAAGGGCCCGGATCAGATCGGGGCGGCTGACAGCCATGATGTTGTAAATCGTGTAAGCAGAGCTGATGATGCATCTGCCGCCCTCCGCCGCAGCGCTCCGAGTCAACCAGCTCACGATATCACCGGCCTCCTCGTTATGGAAGGTCTGGGGGGTCAATGGGCTGTTAGTATAGCCATGGTGCGAAACATTCGCGTTCTCGCAGGAAATTGTCTCACGTACAATAGGGGCCGTAGAATGACGGTGATGATCCATTTTGGCCCTGGAAGATTTGTCGGCCACGATGTGGACTATTTCGATGTGAGCCTTCGATACGATCAGCGGGGCAGCAGATTCACTCACCCATCATGTTGCCCTTCTTGTCTTGCCGCCCAACCAAATTCGCAACGTACGCCTGGATGCCCAGGTGCATGATGGACAGATCCTCTACAGAGTACTTGATTGGATTGAGACCTCGAACAACACCAAAGCCCTTGCCCTGGTGTAAATCGAGACGGAGCTTCTCCAGCACTGGGCCAACTGTCGGCAAAGGGAAGTTGGTGCGAGAGACAGCTGTTCCATCAAGGCCAAGACCTATTCGTCTGTTAGCTGCCATACCTACAGTGAGATCTTGTAGAACAATCAGCGATACCTTTGAAGTGAACCAGTGCCCTCTCCAACTCTGCAATATCACAGTCACGCAGAGTTGCGACAAAGTCTTTCTCAGAAGTAAAGTCTGAGCCCAACCAGGCCATTGGCTTGTCTATTGAGGTAGGCCAGCCCTCGGGAAGCACTGCTCGTTGCTTGACTCGCTCTGGAATTTGGTCGAGGTGACTGATTGCCGAAGGGACCACGCTGGCAAGCACGTCGGCCTTTTCCTCGCAAGACATGTTTGTGTGATATGAAGAAGAAAAATGAGATCAAATGGCAATACCTTTTCTCAACCGAAGGAAGTTCTGTGACGGCAGAAGTTAGTCGAGTGACGACGAAGGGTTTGCTGCAGAGTGAACTGAAAGTGCAATTCGGAAACAAGCGCTGCTCTTTATAAATCTGGAGATCCTCTTAGATGAAGCCCCGGAGATCTTAATGGGATTAATTCCATTCTCTGACCGCCATGTGTTTGCTCCCTGGACGCCATGGTAGTCGCGGCTAGCCACTGCAATTTTTGATTGCGCCGTCGGAAGGTGACGAAAATGGTCTCAGTATTCAGAAACTTCCTCGACCCACGTTCGGAGAGCATGATGTCGGTTTCCGTTTGAGCCGTCATTGTTCATGTTGAAAATGTAGCGATTGCCGTGATCAACATTTTTGTGCTTCTCGACGATATTTGCCGGCCTCCCCGCAAGTGCGGAAGCACGAGGTGTTGAGAAGACGTGCAACAGAAACAATCAACAATCATGGGCCCAAGTTGGCTGTTCAAAGACAGAGTCGGATTTGAATTAGCTTGGCAGGAGGGAGCCCGATGGAGGAGCATCCATGATCCTTTATCAGTCCAAGCGGGCCGAGCCTTGCCTGCCAACCGTTGCATGACAACCCTTGCCGATCGGTGCAGGTCGAGCAGACGTGCATATCGTTGACGACTGAAACTGACCGGGTCTCTGGAATTTCTCGAGAAACACGACCTCCGCCCCTGACCGTTGAAGCGTCGGGCTGCTGCATACCGGGTCGCATCCGTACGGTACCCGAACGTGTATTTGATTGGGCGTTTACTTCTTTTGTTCTTCTTTTTTTTCTTTCGCGTACGTGTCACAATGACTGTCCCAATGATTCATGGAGGCTGACGGCAAAGCGCAGCCGAATTTCGACGCCGACTATTGTCCGCAAAGGCTCGTTCATATGTTTAGCCATGGTAAGATTCGATGGCGCGCCCCAAGACGCCATGATCTGGTCTGGGAGTCCGGACAAGATTTCTTAGTGGACTGATGGGCGCTTTCGACTGAGCATATGTACAACGGGGTACGAAGCGAGCATGGGATAGCTTCTTTCGCGCGATGTCCTCTGTCGGGCGTTCAGGTAGTACTGTCTGTTCCGAACGCTGCTTTGAGTCGCGTGGCGCCGTGTTGAGAGATGATTATGGCATCACCGCTTGCATCGCAGTCGGTCCCCGTAGTTTCTGTTGATTACCACGGAGCAAGTTTTAGTCAAAGGGGGCACGGCATTTTGTCGACGTACCAATCCTGATCATAGAGCTGGCTGACGAAATAATACTCGTTCTCACACATGCCGGCCAAATGTATCTCTTCCCATTCCACTTCTACGTGCAGTATGTCAGCCAACTGTTACAAATACAAGACTCTCATCCTTTAATTCCATTGAGTTGGGTCTTGTCGACTTACTTTGGACATTGACCATGGATCTCGTGTGACGGATGAATTCCATTTGATAGCTGCTCAAGTCTGCGAGTGTCTGCAAAGTAGCTTCACTGCAATCCTCGCAAAAAGGCCACGCAGACTTGGTGCGATAATGGTAGTGCATAAGGAGGATCCGCGTGCCTACGTCAGGGCCATTATGGTCAGGGCTTGAAAGATGCCAACCAGCTTTTGATGTCCACTCACCGTCAAAGTAGCTTCTTACCCTGTCTGCTCGAGCAAAACGCCGCTGTATATGACCGAATCAGTCATTCGTTTCAAAGTCCAGGTTCTCAGACGAGAGATTGCTATCACTACTCACGTTCATGCCATGCTTGCGGGCATATCTAGCATCGTGGTCTATAACCAATGCCACATTGTGGAGAAGAAGAAACGTAACAATGTAAAAGACCAGCCAGTCTGATTTCATACCTCCCTTGAGCATGTTGTCCAGCTGCTTGAGGATACTGTCTCGAAGGGGATGTTGAAAATCATGAATGAGGACAGAGTCCAACTGCGCACCGAGAACTGGCGGCAGGGGCACCATGCCGGGATTCGGACTCGTCTCATCAAATTTGCTCCTGGGAACTCCCAAAGTATCTTCACCGACGATCCAGACCGAAGTTGTCGAGAACCGAACGGCGATCCACAACTTGATCGTATCCTCGAGCAGTTTTCTTCCTCTCACGGAAATCCTCGAATCGCGTCGCAGACGCAGGGCAAATTCCCATGTGTCTTTAATCAGAGAGGGGGCCGATCCCACAACGTGCCGAATTGTCCCATCTTCTGCGGTCTTGAGATGTCGTTCGTACTGGCTCCTAACGGCATGGCGACTAACCAGTGCATAAGGAGGAAGTTCAACAGCGATGTTCTCGCCCTCCCAGACCCAGGTTCGGTGGAGCTTGTCACCGACCTGAGGGATAAATCTTTTCACTTCCAGATCCATATGACAGCTGTCTGTATAACCTTCGGAGAGTTTGATGGTCCTCGTTGGGCCGGATTCCCAAGCGTCAATATCGAAATTCTCAGCGGTCTGAGGCCATCGCTTGGTCCACTCGAAGCCTTTGACTGGACCTGTTTTATAGAGATGTATGGTCGTTATTTTCCCTCGGAGACATAGGCTCCTGGGCATATTGGAGCCTTTCAAATTTAGACAGGCAGTACAACGCCGAAGCGGATCATCTGGATCAACCGAACACTACACGTTCCTGTCAGCGCGCCTTGAATAGAACTAACGAACAACATGAAACAGGCAGGGACGTGCGACTGACCCTAATCTTTTGAGACTTGCATCGAGCACAGCAGCCATCTAATCTCGTCTGGGCCGTCTCTTTGCGCTGCTCCTTGTCTTTGAAGGGACCTCGCTTGGTCGCCGGCTTCTTCACCCCATCTTTGCCGCTGCTGGTCTTCTCGGCCTTAATCTTACTGACTTTCATATCTCTAGCGGCGGCATGGCTCGCACACGTGCTGGAAACCAGACGATTGGCTCGCGCATGACGATCTGTTGTGGCATGTCGAACTTGAGTCGGAAATTCCAAGGGCGTAAGCGCGGCCGTCCTTGGCCATCTGGTGATTGCCTTACCAGGATCGCAGAAGCCGCGCTCGCTTCGGGTTGGTACGCAGTGGGACATCGAGGATTCGGGCGAAGATTGTTGAACTACGGATGGCGCAGGAGGGTTGACTGGAAAGCTTTCATGCACCGTCGGAACTACAGCCAGTTCCGAGGATACTGGCTGGGACGTCTCATGGTTCGTTGCACTGATGGAGGTCAAACACGTTGGAACCGAGTCGCATGCTGCCGTTGCCCCGTGAACGTCTCCTGTCTCGTAACACTCATAGCCGAGGAAGCTGCCACTATCATTTATATGGGGGCTGAATGGCTCACGAGGACTATCATCATTGTACTTGACTTGATGATCTGACAGTAGGGTCAGCGACGACAGACCGGGTACATTCAAAGGGAGAATGGCAAAACATACACGCAGAGTCAGAAAAACCGAAGCAACGAACACCAGCACCTGCTTCATCCACTGGTATCACTGTTGTTGGGAGCATTGGCTGCGATAGCTGTGACACCATGTACGCGCTGTCTTGAGCCCCAGTTGTCAGGTAACAAGGGACGCACTTGCTCTCGCAGTAGATCCCAACCCCGTGAGCTGCGAGGTGCAGCCCTTGCGAGGATATTGTATTCGAGAAATCGGGGAGGAAGGAGTTTGAATCACCGACGTCTAAGCGATCACGTTGATGCAGACGGTCGCACGAGATCGCGACATAAGGCGAAGGTTCGACGGCAGGCTGGGTGTTATGATAACCGTTTACGAAGTATGGGACATTGGGCGCCAAGAATGAGTTGTCGTGTGTCGACGGATCGTTCACCTCGTGGCTGCTGGCCGGTCGCTGAGCAGACGATGTGTACTCAACGTCATCGTTCGTTGAGCTCTTGCGCCACGGTCTCGAAGTAGACTCCTTAGGAAATGTCATCAGTTTCTAGTTACTATCATGATTGGACGAAACAAATCATGGCTAGGCCGAGCCGTCTTTGTGGCCATGACAGGCGACGCTGACAGAAGATGGCAGAGCAGACACACGACGTTCGGCAACCGGTTCGTAAAAGCGGGAATATTCTAACCATACTGGCCATAGGGGTACGTGAATTCCTAAACTCCACGCAAGAAGAGCTCGGCAAGTGGAAGCTGCTGCAGCGATGCTGTGTGTATATAAGCGGCGGTGGATGGTTTGATCAGGGGTCTTGCGTCCAGGACATGGCCGACATGTAGTTTTTGGGAATAAAACTCCTGCACGCGGGGCTTGGAAGTATGCGATCAGATAGCGGAATAGCCACCGTGGACTCGAAGGAACGAGTGAGAAGATGGCCTCTGACCAGCAGACCGAGAAATTAGCCTGTCGAAGTACATAGTCAAGTGAACCAGGCTGGGCCTTACAGTGACGGATGAAGTCCAGCCGTCCTGGGATCGCTGAACCGAAGTGGACCGTCGACGTAGGAAAGGTCGCCACTGCTCTCAAAAGCGACTTGATAACCGAGGAGCAACTGTGACTTTGACTATGACTGCGATTGTGATCGACTGATTGTTAGAGAGCACGGTGGTGTGTCGTGGGTATGTGGGCGCCTTGATAACCTGCGGTTGGTTTGGGCAGATTCCTTGACTGATCGGTAATCGTGAGATCGTGATAATGCAAGAGCAAACTTTGCGAAGCAAGCACAGAGTAAAACAGCGCGACCGGCATCTGCGGGCTTGGTGTAAGGCTGACGGACAGTGATCGGCACAGTTTGGCAGGGATGTTGTCCAGATAGGTAGTCGAGACTTTTCCAACCGATCGAGTCAACCGGATGAATAGCTTGTGTTGCTCGCGATATCTGTGCATAAAATAAGAAACTGACAATTCATGGCTCGCAAGCAGAATGTCATTGCTGGTGAGCTGAGTACTCCGAGGCTGTGAGCGTCGGATCGTTGATGCTGGAGGGAAGGACTGCACAATCTTGGCCTTCTCGAACGTCTGAGGGTACGACGTTTGCATGGAGTCCTTTCCCCTCAAATGAGCGACGGTCGCGCAGCAATTTCACGATTTATCATAAGATCCAAATGGCTTCTTTATTCCCTGCAGTCCGCCCAGCGAAGGTCTTGAACCAACAAGACGTTGAGATGCTGCACTGGACGTGGCATGCGAGCTGGCTAGCCTCATCTCTGCATCAAATATGCAGGCATGCGTGTCATTTTCTGATTGCTGATTGATGCAAGGACTCGAACTTAGGCCATTTGCGTGTGTGACGGAGTGCTGAGCCGCGTGGCACTTTGTACACGGATGAATACAGTGTTTGATTTTGTTTCCCAGAGGTTGAATAACAATATCATCAATCAATCACACGAAGGCGAACCCATGTCGGAAAGACCAGGCTAATCTCGGCTCTTGGTAACGGAATCGAAAAGGCTCACTTCAAGCTGCTCACATGACCTGCTCCGAGAGCAACAGCCGGGAATCGCGCCTGCATAGACTGATTCGATGGCCAACGCATCCTGGAAGTCTTCAAACGAGGCCACTCGACCATATCTCGTCTCCTCGATTTGGCGTATGATCACAGCGAGAACAACATCGGTCCATTCTCAGCTTGAACGCCGTCTTATTATGTCTCGACCACAGACATTGAGGATGCGCGGAGTTGAGACGGGTGACTATGAGGGATATGCATGTCTGCATGCAAGCAAGCGCCTGCGCAAGTTTGGGCCTACAGAGATGGCCTGAAGTATGTATCACCCTTCAGTCGTCAGTCTCGCACTGCATTGCCTCGCCTGGTCCATGGCCACAGTGCCAACAGAAAATGGCGCTGGGTGCTCCCAACACATGCATATGCACAACTCAGCGTAAGTGATTGGGGGTCTGGTATCGGTCAAGTCGCTGTGACAGGACAGATTGTCTCGATGGCTGGCAAGGAGTGTCTCTTTCTCCTGTTTGCCCACCAGCGCCAGCTCGCCTCGTCTCACCTCACCTCACCTCATCTTGCCTGTCTCGCGATCGAGGTGGGCGCGTGCCAACCACAACTTGGGGTTGCATGCCATCACAGCTTTCAGACAGCCGTCCTGATGGTGCGGATGACCAAGTCTGCTAGGCACGCGAGGATTTGTACCTTGTCATTCACGCTCGTTGCCTCGTCCAGCACGATGCGCGTCTTCTGTCTTGGCGACGAGCGTGTCTCGCACTGTCCATTTCATCGGTAACGACTCGATTAAAGCCTCCTTTCCTCGCGCCCTTAACCTGCAAAGTGGTCGGCAGCCATCCTTCCTCGCCGTTTCCGTTAGCCATGCGGCTGTATGCGTACTAATGCGGCTACCCCTGATGCCCGTGACCGTTGTTAAATCCCATTATTTGCTTGCGCATTATGCATCATCGAGGAGTCATGGCTCCGAACCATGCGAGAGATTCATACTGGTTTTGTTCAATAGGTGTATTACGTGACTCTGGCCCGTCACAGTATCTCTTTGCTGCTTTGTGGCCCACAAAGGAAGGCCATTACCGCCTTCAGCTCACCGGATCGATTTAGTGACACACTGTACAAGTGAGGGGAGCCCCAGATGATGCGACATGTGTGGGCGCGTCCCCAAGCCAGCAGCTGACAAGAGAGTCCTGAGCCCTACGGCTGGCCGATCGCGTCTACCTGGTTGACGTTGAAGACTCTTACTTTGAGTCTGTTGACACCGTGACCTGTCAGTTCCGCACCTTTGTGATCCTTTCTCTGGATAAAGTCGTCGACAATCGTGTGCGTGTCGTGTGCGTACAGCTCAACACCGATCTTGAGCTGACGCGAGTTTGACACGCCTCCACCATTCGCCTGTCATAGTCCAACTCACACAGAAATGGAGCTCAGTCAGGATGCAATCCACGATGTCATACACCCGACGGCAGCCTTTGCGGGTCCTTGCTCTCGATTCAAGGCTGAAGGGAAGGTTCACTTATCCTGGGAGGACTCAGATCTGAACCCCAAAAATCGCATCAACAGCCTAGACCCCGTGCCTCAGCCTTTGTGGCGTATCGATGGTTGCACTTCCTACGGTAGCCAATTCTACGCCGTGCCTCTTGCACCTCATCCCATCAGTCCCATGCGTGTGGACCTATACATCCCGGAGCTCACGACACTGCCGCCGGGTCTCCGAGACGTCTTGGACAGCGACGTTGTCTTTCATACGAGAGAGGCTAACCGTATCCAAACTTTGGGTATCACTCGCCATCTACTCAGGATCCTGCAATACTGGACGTCGTTCATTCCAGAACTACAAACAGCCTTCTACGAATTGCCATTTGGCTCAAGACTGGTTCTCGAAAATATCCCTATCGACGTGAAAGACGCGAGGCTCACGATCGCTCCAGCTTATTACCTGGAACGTCACTTGCAGCCTCTGTCGAAACTTCAATCCTATTGGGACCCTCATCTGACGTACCCTCCAACCACCGACCTATTTTCACTCGAGTTTGTAACTCAGCTACACGACAGCGTATGTCTCGTGCAAAGGGAAGGCAGGCTTTGGATCTTCAAGGCCCTCGCAAACCACACCAAGTTTCTGTATCATGAATTGCGCGTTCTTCTCAAGATACCATCTCATCCCAACATTATCGGACAACCCGGCTATTTGGTGACCAAAAAATGCTCATTTGGTGGCAAATGCGCAGTGGTTGGGTTCCTCCTAGAGTATCAAGAGCACGGAAGTCTACGCAATATTCTTCCCTTTCTTCGCATCCACGGTCAGTTGACTGTTCCGCTTGGAGTCAAATGGTCTGTCGAGCTCACCTCTGCTTTACGTCACCTGCGAGGAACCGCGAGGACGTTTTACCCCGACTTGAGGTTGGATAACATTGTGCTGTCTGGTCGGGGTGACGTCGTGATAGTCGATTTTGAGCAGCGCGGCGTGTGGCTTGACTTTGGCTCCCCCGAAGTTAACGCGTTCGACATGATACGGCTCCTTGCTCGTGACGCACACATTCCGCCCTCGACGCAAAAGAAGTACAGCGACCTTCTGGGGAAACATTTACCCAACTGGCAGAGCTACGAAAGAGGCGAAGAATATGCGTGGCCATCGACCGGTTATAACGTGGCTTGGGATTGCCTCACGGCAGCAGAACAGGAGGCGTCTGAGGTGTACATGCTCGGAAGGGTCATGTGGTGCATCTTTGAAGCCAACACAGCTCCCCAGAGGGCGGCCCCGTGGCTCTCGTATCGATGGGAACCACTTGCTGATTTTCCGACATACACGCACACGCCAAAGCCTATGAGAGGACTCATTGATCGATGTACGAGAGGGTTTTCTCCAGGCCTGAGCCAATTGATCGTGAGGGAAGGCAACTACCTCGTGCTCCGAGGACAAAGGAGGTCAAATGAATCTCAGGTGAGAGACACGGCGAAATGGTGGTGGGCAAAGGAGATTGCCGCCGCCGAGGAGTGGCTACAAATCAGGGCCCGAGGCTTAGAATCAGGCGACTGGACAGGCAATTACTGGAACCGCCCTTCCATGGCAGAGGTACACGCAGAGCTGCTCCAATTCCAACAGACCTGCGGATTGCCTTGCGAGTCAGACCTGGCTGCACGGTTGCGACATGTACTATCAGGCAGCGGCCTGTATTAGATGGAGAAGATTCCTAGACATTGCGATCATGAGCTTGCTTGATTAAGAGAAAGTTACCGCCCAGCATCTATAGAAAAATGGAATCTCTCCCTATCCGCTCTTTGTTCGCTTCATCCCACGGCCAGAAGAGTCGTGGCCAGCCACAGATCTCTTCCAACCACTCCCCATACGACGACTCCGAAGTCTGCCCACCAGTGCTCTGAATCTTTGCAAATACCCATCCGGGGCTGTGGTATCTTCCAATCGGCTCAGTATATCTTCCAGGCTATGCAGGAACTGACTGGCGGCAGCCGGAATCAGGTCAAGGACTCCTAGAACAAAGTCACGATCCGAGCCACCGATCAGATACATGAAGAGATCCCTCTTTTTCGCAGCCGATGAACTGAATGGTGTTTTATCGCATAGTGTTACGACACGATCGAGGATGTGCACGAGCGCGCGCGCGGCCGAGAGCTGTTCACGGGGTTGCAGAGGCCTGCGTCGATTAAATATGGACAAACGAATGGCGGCTACGCCATCGAGGGTGTGCTGGGCGGCCCAGTGGATATCGCAAGGCGCTTCCACCGTCTGTGTAGTCTCGGAGGGCGGTACGAGTTTGCAGCTTTCGAGATCGGAAAGCACGCGATCGATGCGTTGCGACAGCTTGCGAAAGGGGTCGTTAATGGGGTCGCTAGGGCGAGAAACAGAGAGGAAGTAATGGAAGAATGTCGAATTTGACATAAGCATGTTGAATACTGTCGCGGTAATATCCCCTTCTTGGATGATTTCGCTGGTGGACAGTGGGTTGTCGAAGATATCGGGCCGGAAGTAGTCGACTGGGGAGCCATCAACAGCGGCGAGCATCTCCCGTGCCTCCGAAACTCGGTTCTCGTCCAATTCGTCGTATGGCAGATCTGCTGCACCGACGACCTGACAGTGAAGGCGTTGAGCCAAAATGTTCAGATGCTGCTCGGCGATAGAGCGGAACGGGTCGCCCATCTCCTCAGGATACCCGTCTGGAGTCATGGTGAGTGGTTCACCGGGATCATGGCCAACCAGCGTCTCGTTGGCGATCTGATCTAGCAACCAAATAATGTGCTTGCACAATTTGTCTTCTGATCCGCAGGAGCAGCGAAATCTTTGCCGCCCCTTGTCGTCATGGCCCGGAGCTCGGATACGGACTGATCGGGTGACGAGCTCCGTCATCTGGAAGGCATATGTATCGTTGGCGAGTCGACATTTCTGTAGAAACAGTTCAGGCGGGTCATGAAAGGTCTCGTGGAGGGTTTCCTGTAACTCTTGAGGCAGGTGGTCGATCCGGTGGAGGAGCCGCGATGGGGATCGGACGACAGACGGTGTCGTGTCTGGAGAATCTTCGCTCTCCGCAGAGTCATCCGAATCGTAGCTCTCGGTGCATGATAAGTCGTCACTCTGCACTTGCTCGGGCTCAGGAGCTCGCTCACGTTCTGTGCTCATCTTTGCGCGATAGCGAGTGGTTGGAGGCATGACATCGATGGATAGCCTGCTGAGCGTCACCGTTGGAACAGACATATACAGAGTGATAGAAGAAGTAATTCTGCTCAAAAAGATATAGTCATATTGGCGAGGGAAAGATGAGAGAGGCCACTCACATAGTATCTCTCAGTCTGTGATCAAGGCAGACAGGCCGTCAAACTTTATACACTACCGACACTCTTCCACTCGTGAGCTGCATCATGGACACCACCGCCGTGAGCTCATCGCCTGTTGGTCCATAAGACCAGTAAAAGCAGAGCCTCATATGTCAAGCTCGTTTGAAAGGACGTCCCTGCTAAGTGGCCCCCTGGTCTATGGCATCATGACAGCAGACCTGCAGCATTGGTCTCTCATATGATCGTGGCTGAGGTCCCTAGAAACGCCTAAATGGCCATGATGACCCGACCCAAGGGAATGGAGGTATACCTATGCATCCTGATGGATACGCCTTACTCCAAAGCGTCGTCAGTAATGGCACAAAAAAGGGCATTCGGGGCTGACTCTTCGCACACCTCAAGAGATCAGAAGACCAGGGGTCTGGGTCTTTGGACGCAGGCGTACAGCCAAATAACACACCTTCATGGGTAGCCAAAACGGAGCAGTCTATTTCGAGGGATCCATTTCGAGGATGTTGATCCCTCATCCAACCACAACATTCAATCAGCGCCGTCAAAACTTACTTACGTCAGTTGGCACGGCCTTGCCGAGGAGGCCAGCATCAGGCTATGTCCCTCTCCCCAAAGCAGCCTCACGCCAGCAGAGCCATGTGTCAGATTCAGTATGCAAATGAAACAACATTGGCACACTAGCAGTGTTGGCCGTTTACAGGACTATTCGAGCCATAGGCCTTAAGTACATTCCAGCAACGGTATGGAGGTGTGTGAAGACCACCTAGTCTCCACTTTTCCCATACCGTTGCTGGGAAGCGAGGAAAAGACGACACTGCCTCCCTTCTCACCGGGGTACAGAAGAGATGGTCACCATAAACGGCCTCATGGGGCCGGCACATTCTGCGACCAGCTTGCGTTCTTATCTAAAATTATCTAGCGTAGGCTTTTCGCGGGCTTTCTTTGCGCGTTCGAATGACCAGATATTCTGCCCGGCCCTCTGGAGGGCGCCCGTTACCAGGCGGCGCTTGTTGGATGGGAAAGAGGCCCTCAGGGACAGGTGAGTTGTTGGTTGGGATGAAGGTCGCCTTGCAGAAACCAGAAACTGCGCAGGGTCGCCTCCGGTTGGGTCTACAAGTGCTTGGAAGGCTCGAATCCTATTTGAGATGATGAGCATTCATGTCGCCTTGGGGAGTTATGGATCAGTGGCAATGCCGCTCATGTCACCACGTACGCCAAATCGCGTAATAAGATCAGAAAGTAAGAGTAGTGGGTACATGCTAGTAAATTGCTGTTGAGTTGGTGGGAGCAGTGTTGCAAGCTGTATACGAGAATCAAAACCGAATACTCATTTGAGGCCAGACAGATCGTCACGACCTCAGGGCATAGATGGAGTGAGTGATCCGCAGCAAAAGAAGAAGAATAAAAACAAGCAAGCAAATGGCGGAATTGCCGTGCAAATGTCAAAGTTCCCCAATAGAGTTACAAAGAGAGTGGTTGAAGGTCAATCATCCAGCGACTGTCATCTCAAGTTTGGCCAAAACGTAGCGTTCCCCGGTTGTTACTCAGCCTTGATGAGTGTTCATCAGCAGTGGTCAGACTTGCACTGTGATTAGGCACACGTCTGAGCCGTGGGACGCAACCCTTCGGCGAAGCGGACAGCCCGAGAGGGGGACGACCCGGGCATAGCCGGATCGCCTTTACGACGGAGAATCGTTTTGAGGTCCGAAGAGCCGGACCGAGCTCGGGGAGAAGACCGGCCTGCAGATATGGGTTTGGTTTTCTGCAGGCTATCGACAGGCCGGTCGGATTGTCAATCGATACCGTGCTGTTTCTTCAGCTGAGCTAAAGATTCACGGCGGGCTTCCAGATCCTCTCTTGACTTGGCCATCTTCTCTGGCTGGTGGTACAAGACTATGAAAAGATTAGTTTCAGCCCTGGAAACTCGCAGAAACAAGTCTTTGATGAGTGGAACTAGATGACGTACCCACGAGGTATCGGTTTTGGAAGTTGAAGCCGTTTAGTTTGTCGCAGGCTTGCTTCGCATCCATGACATCCTCGTAGACAACGAAGGCCGTGCCCTTGGTGTTGTTGGCAATTCCCTGCCGAACTTGTCTACACTATTGTCAGCATCGAGCCGACTAGCCTGATAGGCTCTACATCAATCTACTGGGTATCGTCGTACCGGATGGGGCCGAATTTGCCAAAAAGTTCGAATAGCTCCTCTGGGGAAACGTTGTAGCTGTCGCATAATGTTAGCCGTCGTGGTTGACCGGGAGGTTCAAAGACCATGTTCGTTCGTACCTCAAGTTCTTTACGAACAGAGCTCTGTAGTTAAAGGTCAGCAAGAGTTCGTTTGGAGACATTGATGCGATTGATTGCTCTTGGCAACAAGTTGATCGACGTCGGCACCAACGGAAGGCTAGCGACCGCAGATTCATCGGCACACATACCTATTGACTTCAGCGGTTAGTTTACCACCGCGATTACTCATATCTTGGATGGATTTTGATGGTCTGTCGGGTGGTATTGGGGAGCGCGTGGTTGTTCTAGAAGAACTGGTGATGGGTGTCGATGATTGCGGAGAGGCGCAACAAGGCTTCCTCGAAACCGTCGGTGGAAAAGTGGGGACTCTACGCCACACGTGACCGTGACTAGGCGCTATCACCTGAATCGGCCAAGAGATGAACTGGCATTCCGACCAGTATTATGTTGAGGGTGGAAAGAGAAAAGAGAAAATAAATATTCCAGATATTGTTGAGAAGACGATGCTCTCGTGATTAATTGAGAAGATTCAATATAACAGAGAATCACTATAAGCAAGGTCGTATCACATCATCTTCCCTTTTGAAACGAGACGATTTCGCGTGCTAGAACACGCGACTGATGGTGAGTGAAATCACTTGCGGCACGTTTCCTCACCCAATCAACAATTCTCCGTTCCAGCCACCCACCTTCAACGTCAGGCACAACATAGATACCAGCGACACGTGACCTACTGGGACGACACGTAAGTCTCGAAACAGCCTCTGCTTGATATCACTCCGCTTCAGTTAACAATCTTGCGCTTCCATTGACGGATCTCTGAGATCCAAAGCTCCGGCACCTCCCACGCCGCGAAATGGCCGCCTCGATCCGTCTCGCTCCAATATACGATGTTGTTATAGTACCGCTCGCACCATTCCCGCGGTGCATAGCTATTATCACCACCAAACCAGCTTACACCGACAGGAATGTCTATCGGCATCGCCGTTGTATCGGGCTTGTTCTCCCAGTAGGAGCGGGCAGATGATGCACCGGAATTTGAGAGCCAGTAAAGCATGATCGTGTCGAGCATCTCATCTTTGCTGAACACCGTCTCGACATCGCCGTCGTGATGGGACCAGTCCCTGAACTTCTCAAATATCCAAGCAGCCTGTGCCACTGGTGAATCTGCAAGTGCAAGGCCAATTGTTTGTGGTCTCGTTGATTGCTGCAATGAGTACCCGCAATGTGCTTCATCTCGGCGACGGTCAAACTCCATAGCTCGCTTCTCACCCACTTTGTCATCGATTGGGCTCTTGATCTCTTTCTGAAAGATTGTCAGTACATGCAGACAATTTTTTGAAAGCTTGAAATGTAGCGACTCACCTTGGGCTCGAAGAAGATAGAATTGAGGTGGACGCCTTTCAAGCCTGCTGGTGCCTGATGACCCAGAGACGCAGTCACATGCGCTCCCCAGTCGCCGCCTTGCGCTGCCCATCCCATCTCTGCATAACCCAGCCGCCGCATGAGTTTCCCCCAAGTACGCGCAATTCGGTGGTAGTTCCAGCCTGTCTCCGTCGGCTTCCCGGAGAACGCGAATCCGGGAAGCGCGGGGATTACGAGATGGAACGCGTCTTTTGGAGTACCACCGTGAGCCTCAGGGTCGACAAGACTGTCAATCACACCTCTGAACTCCAAGACGGACCCAGGCCAGCCGTGCGTGATCACCATAGGGAGAGCATCGTCATGCTTGGATCGAATATGCATAAAGTAGATGTCCACTCCGTCAATATTCGTCGTGAACTGGGGATAAGAATTCAAAAAGGATTCGCATCGCCGCCAATCGTATTCCGCCTGCCAGTACTTGACCAGCTCTTGGATCTCATGGAGCGGCACGCCTTGTGACCAGCCCTGGACAGTCTCCTTGTCGGGCCATCTGACGAGGCGGAGACGAGTTTTCAAGTCATCCAGGTCAGACACGGGAATTGACAATTTGAAAGGACGAATAGAGTTCAACGCCTCCATGATCCGAGATGGTGCGATTGCGTCCGTCGACTTGAATTATAAGCGTTTCAAACGAGATCCAAGGTTGCACGATTGCGACCTCTACGCTCCCTTCTAGAGATAGGCACAACCCCAATGTTTAACTGTTAAGTTCATGAGACGGAGGGCCATGCTGGATCTTGCGAAGGTTGGGGATGCTGACTAATTGACATCGGCATCTTCTCATGCAATTTGAACTGTCGGGTATTACGTAGAAACTGCCGCGACGTCATTCACTTGACAGGGGCATCTAGTGATAGTCTGAGATAGGATTCACGAGACCAGCAGGCAATTTGGGTGAACCTGGCGTGAAATGTACTCAGCTACCCTGGACCGCAAGCCGGCACCCTTCCAAACCTGTGTCAAGGGAAACTTGGTTGCAACATCGTAGTCTTCCCTCACTTGGAACTCAACGTCTCATACCGCAAGATCGCGTCAAATGTGAGCGGCTCTGGCTTACCTGCGATACTCGTTGACGCGTGCGAACCTGCGTCATCATGCATCGACCGAGCCAGCAAACCGGATCCCTAGTTGAGCATGGTTTCTTCATGGGGGCAACAAATCCTTCTGGTGTACGACGTCAATGATGAAACACGCGAGTACCTTGCTGGATTTATCGATGATGACATTATCGTGAGAGACGACCTTGAACAGACTCTCGACGAGAGCCTCCTTGCTGGGGCTGAAGCTTGGCAAGCTACTGTAGAGTGTGCAAACAGCCTCAGGAACCAAATTACACATGGCTTTACCGGTCTGAAGCCTCACGACATTCTTTCTTACATCCCAACCGCCACATGGAGACCACTAAACGACAGTTCCTGGGCCACGACAGACCGGTCCATTGCTCCATCGCCGAATCAAGAAGCGACTGCCGAAATCAACCATGTTGATACCGCCATTCAAAGCCATTCCATCCAGACATTCTCATGTTATGGTCCTTGGGCAAAAACAGACGGATTGATTGCTCAAGCGAGAGCACAAGAACTGGCTGCTCGGGTTCTTGCAGATAGTCTCAGGCCATGTCATAGGACGGACACGGCAACATCAGGACACGATTTGAATGTGCGAAACCAGAAAAAGCGCAAGCGGAAGAAAGGGGAGCATACCTCTCAATACTGGGCAAATTATGCTCACGATGGCGAGAGAGGCGAGAGAGGCGAGAGATCACCACAGGAGAATACGTTGACCGAACCAGATGATGTTCAAGACGAGGACATGCCCGAGCTCACGAGTCTTACAACCCCACGAGGCTGGTCACGGGAATCGATGTGCTATGAGACCCCCAGATCCTCACGACGACTTCGTAATCAAGGCCCTTCATCTCAGGACGAACAGACAGTGGAGGGTGAGAACAGCAAGACTCCAGCTGCTAATCTGATCGATGACGACCATTATCGAGACACAAAACAGTCACCCTATTTCGGTCTTGTTACGCCTACCAAAGGAAGCGGCAAGATTCGCCCTCTTCCAGGAACAGTAGCAAGTGTACCCTTCCCCCCTCTCAACGCCCCGAGGTTTGGGCTTGCCCAGGAGAGGTATGCTCACGAGCCATACTGGCTGCTGATAGCGGTGACATTTCTCATCAAAACACGGGGAACCGTAGCAATGCCGGTGTTCCGGCAGCTCAAGGAGCGATTTCACTCCGCCACTGCCATACTGGACCCCATTAATATGCAAGCCATCAAGACTCTGATCCAGCCGCTGGGTCTCGTAAATAACCGCTTTGCCATGATACAGAAGTACAGCAGGCTCTTCATCGAGAAGCCGCCCAAGGCCGGTGTGCAGTACAGTGTGAGAGGCTACGATCCGAGAGACATCGACTTGGAAGGCGGCGAGGCTCATGACCCATTGGCGAACCGCTGCAATTGGGAGATCGGACACATGACACAAGGCAAATACGCACTCGACAGTTGGCGGATATTCTGTCGCGACGAGCTCCTGGGAAGGGCGACAGACTGGAACGGCAAGAATGCAAGGAAGCCGGAACTCCAGCCCGAATGGATGAGAGTGAGGCCTGACGACAAAGAGTTGCGGGCCTACTTGCGGTGGATGTGGATGAGGGAAGGCTGGGAATGGGATCCTCGAACCGGGGAGCGTGTTGTTCTGTGTCATGAACTGCGTCAAGCTGTCAACGAGTTGAGGGTTGGATATGATGACCATGGCGATTTGAAGATTATGGACGAGCCGCGCGCTGGGTAAGGTTGATTAGCGTCGCTTTGTGACGATTTCCTTTGAGAGTTTGTAGAGTCTGTCTGGACAGAGCTCGTGATATAGCACGCCTCGGCTGATTTTTAGGGACATTCTGGTGGTGGATTATTATCAATTGAATGAATCTATGCTGCGATCTCTACTGCAACACACGTGAGTTGCATCGGCATTGTGCGAGCCAGCACAGGATTCTGCAAGATGTGCCAAATTCAAATCACCAACCGTGTGAAGTCGGATTACAACCTTCTGGCCATCATGACATAATTGTAAACCAAACTCAATTGAAGTGCCGTAGGGGTGGCCAGGTCCTCTAGGTGACAATAGGGGATCTCAGCCCCTGTAAGCCAGGTGTGTTCGCCCTGAAGAGGGGGGTCACAAGGGCGAGGAAGGAGCTAGTGGGTCCCCCGACGGAAGCCAGCGAGCTCCTTCCCACTTGACCACTAGCCACTGGCCAATGCCAGTGAGGACAAGTGGCTTCCAGCGCCCACGGAGCTCGACGGCATTGGCCTCGTATGGCGTGTGCTCCGAACTCTGGCGAGCTGGCCTTTTTGCATCATCAGGTATTCTTCCTTCTTTGTGACGTGCCTTTACATTTCCTCCTATCAGCCACGTTCCCGAATATCCTTTGACTATAGACTGCCGGTTCAGTAGAGACCTCGATACCGACCCTCAGCCAATTCACGATCAATACCAACGCTCAGCTTTCTCCGCTCCCAGCCACCTTCTCTCGACGACCACATCGAGCTCAGTCTGCGACTTGACGTGCGAAGATTGCTTCCGCTCCAACGACGACACTGTCACACAACCCAAACCCATACAAGATGCAACGGGGACCTTCAGCAGGCTACGGCTACGGTGGCCCGGCCGCGTATGGTGGCCCCAGCAACACAGAGGAGCAGAATGGCGGCTTCTTGGAACAGCTTCGCCCGTACACCTCCAAGATCGAGGACATGCTGGACACTGTCAGCGAGCCTATCAAGCCGTGAGAACCCCCCACCTTCAGCTTCGCTCAGAAGAAGAACATCCCAAAGATACGGATTCGTCGTGCTGACTCGTCGTGCGCCAGTTATCTCCCCGCCATTGGCCGTTTCCTGATCGTTGTCACCTTCCTCGAAGATGCTCTCCGTATCATAACCCAATGGAGCGATCAGCTCCTCTACTTGAGCGACTACAGACACAGTAAGCTCTCCTCTCACCTTGTCGCACTCCCAGTCCTAACATCTGGGTCTCAGTCCCCTGGGGTCTCACGCACCTCTTCCTCTTCCTCAACGTCGTAGCCATGATCTCCTGCTCCATCCTCGTCATCACCCGTAAATACTCCGACTATGCCGTCTTCGGCCTGATGGGTGTCGTCGTCACTCAAGCCCTCGGCTACGGTCTCATCTTTGATCTCAACTTCTTCCTTCGCAACCTCTCCGTCATTGGCGGCCTTCTCATGGTCCTCTCTGACTCATGGGTCAACAAGACCAAGGCCTTCGCTGGCCTTCCCCAAATCGACGAGAAGGATCGCAAGATGTACTTTCAGCTCGCCGGTCGCGTTCTGCTCATCTTCCTTTTCATTGGCTTCGTTTTCAGCGGCCAATGGACCTTCTGGCGCGTCTGCGTCTCTATCATCGGCGCCATTGCTTCCATCATGGTGGTCGTTGGTTTCAAGGCCAAGTACAGTGCTACACTTCTGGTTGTAATCCTCAGCATCTTCAACCTCCTTGTCAACAACTTCTGGACTGTAAGTGTAGATATATATCTAGATTGGGCGAGAACCCGAAGCTAACAATGGACGCAGCTTTACGAGCACCACCCCCACAAGGACTTTGCCAAGTACGACTTCTTCCAGATCCTCTCGATTGTCGGCGGTCTCCTTCTTCTTGTCAACAGTGGCCCTGGCCAGTTCTCCATCGACGAGAAGAAGAAGGTCTACTAAACGAGCGCACGTCTTCGTGCCGAGCAACGAAATTGATTGATATACCACCGGTCTTCCTGCGACCGGAACTCTAGCGTTTGGGCTTGAATGCATTGTTACGAAAGAAAATGACTTTTTTTTTGTTATAACAGTCGCGAGAGGTGCTAGGTGGCGTTGGCCGGTGCGCCGGCACTCCTCAAAAACGGAGGTTCTCTGCAGATGTCGAGTTATTGGTTTAAGCATACGTCGAAGAATGAAAGGCTTGGTCATGCTGCGGCGTTGATCACGGGTACATTGGATTGTTGTCAGCCAGATGATCTTGCCTGCAACCTTGGGGGGACACTTCTTTCGCCTGTGAAACGAAATTGGAAAGGTCAGCGTGAATGGCCCGTTGTTTGGCCGGCTTCGCGCGGCACATGAAGTAGACAGGAAGAGCGGACGAAATATGGATATGAGGCAGAATTACCACTAAAATTGGTATCAGACTGGAGCATGTTAGAAATTCTTGCGCTTTGCGTTCGGACGGCAAATTTGAGGCGAATCTTCAACTTGAAAGATCACTACCGTCACTACCGTCACTACCGTCGCTAGTATTCATGACCAGACCAAGAGCAGCAGCAGCACTCACTTCACCCACACAAACCCACATCAACCCCCTCTAGACCCCCTCGCCGGTTGAATGTACACCTGCAGCCTTGATGTCCCTGCGCTGGTCGAGAACTAAGTCTGGACGAAATGTTAGGAAGAGCTGCCAAGAGGGTTTGGGACCCGCTGGAACGGTCGGCGTGATAGATCATGTTAGCCAAAAGCAATACCGGGTTTAGATAAGTCAAGTCAAGATCGTCTGGGAGCTGGAAAGAAGTGGGCAAGCTCTTGGCAGGTTATTGACGAGTATACCCTCAGGCCAAGTAAATGAGGAGCATAGTGGCACTGTGAGAATCGATATGAGATCGGGAGGCAGCACAGATAGGACAGTCACCTCATTGTATATGCGAACGACGACACTGATGTTCCTTCAAGGTAAAACGAAACGTGTATAGCATGCATCACATATATACTGTCTGTCCTTCCACCCTCCTTGGTCATGAAAACAACACTCGCAATCGCAAGTATACCAACAGAAAAAACACCCAATACATGCATAAATGTACGATGAAAAGAAACTCCCAAACAGGCCTTGCCAAAAAAAAAAGTCGCAATGCATCATGTGAGACACTTTGCTCCTCCGTACGCCTATAATTCGACCATGATAATGCACGGATCAACGCCTTTTCCCTCGCTCTGTTCGCCTGAACCATGGGACAGCTCCAAAGCTTGAATACATTGAAAAACCAGGGATGACTGGCGGGATGGACACCCGTCAGCCCATTCAAGAAGAGAATTCGGTCGTTCCGGTCATAAGTATGCGTGACTTGTCATCAATAACGGCAATTGATCGTCCCTTTTACAGGCTGCCAATTCTCTTCGGACGCGGGCTCAAACCATCCTATTGGTTGGAAACCTTGCGAGCGACTGAAGCTGCAGTAGCAGAGACGTTCGTCGTGCTGCCAACTCTTCCGCTGGTCTTGCGGATGGCGCCAGAATCCCTTGCGCGGAGAGGTGAATCTCCAGTGGAACGCTTGGAGCCACGGACCTTGGCAAGAACGGCAGGACCGCTGGCCACGCGGTCATTGACGGTCTTGGGCTTGCCAGATGCAATGTTCTCGGCATCTTGTGACGCATCGTTGTCGACCACGTAGATGGTAGAGGTGGTCTGGCTGAATGACCTGGTCTTCTCACGGGCCGGGGACTGTGAAGTCTTGCGGTGACTGCGCATGCGCAGGTGAACCTCCTCGTCAGAAATATCGGGTCCAATCGAGCGCCTGTGCACTGCTGTGACTTCAGTCTCCTCATAGATCTGTTCTTCCTCCAACGTCGTCTGCGTGCGAGTGTATGGGTGATGGCGATCGGCTCGTGCGGTCTTTCTTGGTTGACCCGGAGTGGGTGCGGGTAGGTAATCTTCTTGGGCCGCGTTCTGCTTACGATCCTGGTCGAGTTCGCTGAGAGGAGTTCGGTTCGAAGGGCTTCGGTTGGGCGGCGTGGCGGCCTGGCCGTTGCGAAGAGCCGTTTTCTGCATAGCACGGACGGGTGTGCTGGGAACGGGGTTGGCGGCAGCCATCTCCTTGCGCAGCCTGCGCTCCACCCTCTCCTCAATCCACCACTCTCTGAAGGTGCCTTGGTTGAGGTGAAGCCAGTGCTGCTGGGGGCCGACGACCATGCCGGGCCTCATGAAGCGCATGAACGAAATGACCTCGTTGGCAGTAAAGCCGTGGCGGTAAATTAGGTAGGCACCGATGAGGCAGCCTGTGCGGCCCAGACCCGCCTTGCAGTGCACGGCGATGCCCTTCTTCTTGATCGTGATGGTCTCGTGAGCGAGGCGAATAAACTTGCGAACGGTTGTCAGTGGGGGGCAAGTGCCATCGTCGAAAATCATGTTGAGATGTGAAATGCCGAGGGCCTCAAAGTACGAGGAAGAATACAGCTCCGAGTTGAGACGGACAACAAGGCCAATGTTCTTTTCGGAAAAGTGCTTGAGCACATTCTTGAACGGCTTGGGCAGATGAGGGTGGGCGTCCACAGCCGCGAGATCGCGAGGCAGCAGGGGATACAGCTCAGAGTCTTCCGTGATCTTAGCCACGGGTTCGTGCTGCGGCGAAGCAAAAGCCAAAAAGTGAGGCGTGATCCAGTTGAAGTCGCCATTCTCCACGCGCTCGTACTTCTCGTACATATCGAGGTCAAAGTTGTCGAGATCACAGCACTTTTCTTCCTTCGCCTTCCAGAGACCGTACACAACATCCTGGACGCTGATGCCATAGTCTGCCTGACTGTAACCAGCATCACGGAATGGCATCAATGGAGGATCGACCTGAGCAATCGGTGCTAGCACAAGGTGAGGTGCCCAACCTTGGATCAGGACCATGTAGCAAGCAAGCATGCAAGCGGCATTTGCGCGGCCTGAGTGACAGGTTAGCTTTGATCCCCCCTTCATTGGTCTGGTCACTCACTCCTGGGGTCGGCTGCGCTCCAAAACACAATCGGCCTGTTCTCGTTCTCCTTTGCGCCCAAAATCTCATGGAATTGCAAAGCGAAGCGGTAGAGGTGCCCAATGTGAAGAGGGCCAAAATCGTGGTGGAAGGCATTGTAGAGAAGGGTATCGTCGATGGTGAAGTAGTATGGCGGGTTTCGGTTGGTGGTGTCCACAGCAGCGGCCTGACCGCGAGCTCGTCGCCTGGAAGAAGTGTTTGACTGAGGGTACGGGAAAGGGGTCTCGGCGGTGGGAGGCTGGAGGTACGCGGCGAGGTACAGACGATCTGCCAAGATGATTGTCAGTACAACTGGCTCTGGTTTGCGACGCCACACGGCGCGCGCGCGCTTGGGCGATACTGGGTAACGATGTGACATGATGGTCGTCGCGAAGGGCTGTAGCAGGGCTGAAGAGGGAGATGCTGGACATACCAGGAATATACTCGATGATCTGACCCAGATTCTGGGACTGTCTTGAGGAAGGAGGCATGGTGGACGGTTGACAGCTCAACTTCTTCCTAGGCGGGTAAGGGCAGAAGATGGAGCGTCAATGGCCAGGAGTGATGGCCGAGGCGAGCAACTGACAGTCTTTCAAAACCGCGAGATGCAGACACGAGCGGCGATACGCAGGTAAGCAATCCAGAGGTGATGAGGGTGATGACGATGGGTCGGTGAGGAGAAGGCCTAGGACTGGCTGCGCTGTGGTAATGTGATGCTTTGGAACCAGGAGTGAGAAAAAAAAGGGATACTAGAGGAACAAAGATGGTGATTCCATCGAGTGACTTGTTGTGATGTTAAAGGACCCGACGATTGCAGACTGGAATGGCGGAGCAGGTTTATTATTATGGAGGCGAATCGCTGGGCTGTTGTTATGATATGATAGCCTTGTTTGTTGGGTGCCCACACGACCACCCTGGCCCCTCGCAGGTAAAACGGACCCCTGGGACGTTTACCTGGGCCGCCATCGGGCCTAGCGCTGTTGTCGGGGCAACTCGTGCCTCCTGGTCATCACACTTGATCTGGCTGACTGGCTGTCATTGCAGCTAGATGCTTGTCTCCCGATTCCTGTCATCAGGCTTGCCTGGATCCCGCGGTCAGAGTGCATGAATGATATATTTGCCGCCCGCTTCTCGTTCATAGACTTACCCCGGGTTCTGGTATGAAATGGCAAATGCCCTGACATGGCAACTGCTGTGCTGCCATGAGAACTCCCCATGACACGGGAGCGCGCTCTACATAAGGTTGACATCATCATCGCTAGTTCTCGATTCGCCAAGGGCTATACAAAAGTGTGAAGAATCGATGCGAATCGCGATTCCCGATGCGCAGCTGGGAGGAGGGGAGCGAGTAATAGTACTAAGTAAGCGAACGAGCGACACTGTCGTCACCAAGGATGTGGCTGGTGCCTCGCCTGTGGCGTTTATCGATAGCGGATGACAAACACTAGCCACACTCGACCTCATCCTCGGGACCTCCAGCTCGCAACCATTTGTGAACCTTCTCAACCACAGCATCACAATCACATCCTCTGCCCAGCATGTCGCGTCATCACCCGTGAGTACTCTTCCTCTATTTGTCACACTGTGCAAAATACTGACATTCCCGCAGCGATCTCGTCATGTGCCGCAAGCAGCCCGGCATCGCCATCGGCCGCCTCTGCGACAAATGCGACGGCAAATGCCCCGTCTGCGATTCCTACGTCCGCCCGACCACCCTCGCCCGTATCTGCGACGAGTGCAGTTTCGGCAACTACCAGAACAAATGCGTCGTATGCGGCGGAGAGGGCATCTCGGATGCCTTCTATTGCTTTGAGTGCACCAGGCTGGAGAAGGATCGCGACGGCTGTCCCAAGATTATAAATCTGGGAAGTTCGAGAACAGATGTACGCATGGCCTTGTCCCACAACTTTGTTTGGATAATTACTAACTATTGCGCAGCTATTCTACCAGAAGAAAACGAATCGGACGCCAAATTACTAGCCCCCGTGGCGCCCGGGCTGGGCTTTATGCATTTGAAAAGAGAGAAAAAGTTGGCATGCGCAGGGTGGTCGCGTATCGTTGAATCACGTTTTTTTTTTTTGAAAAGAAATCGGCGTTAGGGTTGATATCACATGCATGGGCGTTTTACGATATTGAGGCCAGGCAAGCAATCTGAACTGATATGTGGTCGTGTTATTATCATGAGAACAAGAAGAATAGATTACTGCCGCATTACACAGTAGGAAGAAGAACGTGTAGAAGTAACAAAGGGAAAATTATAAAGGTTTCTCATCACATAATCCAAGTGACATCCAACCTCTTCAGCCGGCCAGCAAGAAGGACTCAGATATAACTGACTTTCGTGCCCATTCCCGCAGTGGCCGCGACTTTGCTCCAAGATGCTCCCATCAACCTCTGCACCCTGTCTCGAATTCCCCGGTGTCCGAACATGAGAATGATTCCCATGATGAATGCCATCAGCTTCATGAGGAACATGGGGCTGGCGTTGAGGCTTGTACCCAGTTGATAAAGGATCGCGCGCAGGCGAGAGTACACCTTTGTGGCTCTAGCGGTGATCGTCAGAGGTTTTGAGACCTGATCTTTGCCGGAAGTTTTGTGCTGCGATGGTCGTGCTGGCGGTTGTGACGGGGCTGTGGTCTTTGTCGCCTTCGACGACCGACTTCGACTGCTTCCTGCGACGCTGGACGTATCATCAACTCCATAATCCATTTCGCTCCCTTTCTCTCGCCGTGACCTCTCCTCCTCCAATCTCTTCTGCTCCCTCTCCTCATTCTCCGCTC
Organism: Parasarocladium wereldwijsianum; assembly: GCA_036250105.1. Lineage (NCBI taxonomy): Eukaryota > Fungi > Ascomycota > Sordariomycetes > Hypocreales > Sarocladiaceae > Parasarocladium > Parasarocladium wereldwijsianum. The sequence continues at coordinate 192,068 of JAXOUE010000013.1, read as the reverse complement.
TCAGCCTCCGCGCAATCTCCACGTCCTTGCGCAGCTGCTCCTCCTGACGCTCGCGCTCTTCTGCCTCCCGCCTCTCTTCTTCCTGCTGCTCTTCCTGCAAGCTCTGCAACGCTTGCAGGAACGCCTCTCTTCGCTCATCATCCAGCACCGAGCTAGCGCTGATGAATTCGCGGGCGTACTCCCACTCGTTGTTTCTCAGCAGCACGTGAAGTGTGTAAAGTTCCAAGATCTTGACGCGAGCGTTCAGGTCACGCGGCGTGTTGGCGCCGCTGCGACCTTTGGATGCGGCGCGGAGGCCGCCACGAGGGCCCGGCGACCTAGACTCTGATAGTCTGCCAGAAATGTCGAAGCTGGGTGTGTTTGACGATGCGAGGAAAGCCTCGAGTCGCTTCTGGTTCAGGATCTGATCCCTGGCATGCGCCAGTAGCAAGGTGGCCCTGGTATAGTCAGCCCTCTGAGTCCCGCTTCCGAGTGTTCCGATTGAAGAGCTCAGGTACTCACAAATTGATCACGACGTCTGCATCAACGTCTCCCTCGACGCCGTGGTATCCATTCTGGACAACCTCCTCCCAAATGCTTCCGTCGCGAACCTTGTTGCACAATGCCCTCCACTCTTGTGCCCCGAATGCATCCTTCCCCTCATCGGTGTCGAGCTCAACGATCGCATTCAGAATCGTCAAGTAAAGGCTCCAGACCTTGATCCGCGTGCCCCGCGATGCTACAGCGACGGGCGCAGGCTCATTATCCGAGAGCGATTCGGGCGAGGTGACCAAAGGGAGAATCGTAGAGAGTGCCTCAGGCAATCGGCGGGTCAGGAAGAGCGTCGATGACTGGCGATATGTTTTGGTGACTTGAGAGGGATGTCGCGACGCGGTGGATGAGGCAAGTGACGATATCGACGACGAGAGGAGGTTGCGCGAGAAGGGTTCGGAATTGGAGGATATGGTGGTTGGGCTGAGCACCGGACGAGACCCGTTGTGCGCCATCGTGCGTGATCTCGTTTTGAGGGAAGCTGAACGGGGTAAGGTCTCTTATTATAGATCGGTATGGGTGTTTGATGAATCTTCAGCTCTGATGGTTGTGTCGCGAGCTCCGGGCGTTAGGCGGTGTCCCCAGATAGTAAGATGGGCAGGCTGGGTTCAATGCCGCTGTTCAGTTGTCGCAATGTCGAACACGTTGGTCTTTGATTCCAGAACCAACAAAAAAAGAAGGATACCGAAGAGCAGAGGAATGGACACGTTCGAAGGTGTCACGCGTCGGAGTGGATGGCCAAGCCAAGGGTGCGGAATGCCCGAGGCAAGTCAGTCTGGCGTACATGTGGTTGGATCGCCCGTCAACATTCCCTCCGCTAGCCGGTGACGATGTGAAAGTGGATCACTGCCGATGCTTGTCTTGCCTCGGCTCATAACGGGCCTGTCACGTGATGCCGGATCTACCCTGTGACCGGGGCCAAACAGCTTACACGCCGTTGTCTACTATGAAATGACAATTTCATGCTATTATCTGTGGGGGGTCGATTTACATTTGTATTCGTCGCCTTCCCCAAGCCTAATTTCTTCTTTAGGCAAGTCATTGCAACAGTTTCCTACTTGTTGTAAGCTCAATCTCGGTTGACGATCAGGGCGATTGCACCCTTCAATCTTAAGAATTAGGACACATGATGGTCGTACTGTTGCCCGACGAGGCGAGCTCCTCAGCTGCATCGTATCCCCACGTCTTTGTGACCGCCAGGTTCCCCTGTGCAGATGATGCTATCCTCCCTTTCCACCATCGACGCCGTTGCATCCATCAGCTGCTCTGGTCTCACCCACCCGCTTTCCACAGCAAAGTGAACAATATCGGCTGCGCTCCCAAAGCATGGAACGTTCTCCTCAGCCTCTGGATTCAGATATGTCCACATCTCCTGAGTGGTCTCTTTAAACTCGGCCAACTCGGTTTTGTCGCCCTTGAAGCTGTCGCACAGGTATTTGTACAGGTAGGCCAGCCATAGCACGTTCGTGTAGGGTGCGTAGACATCCCACGATATCGGCCCATCCATGCCCGACTCGTAAGGCGTGGTATGTTCCTCCGGTGGTAGGCACTGCCGGTCGGCGCGTAGCAGAAACGACCGCATTTGCCGATAGACCTTACACTGTGAGGCGTAGGTGCTCGTGAAGAGATCGAGACATTTCTCTAGGTCGTACGCAACTGGGAGGGCGTCGTCGCATGTGAGATCCTCAGCTCGGGAGAGACCGTAGTCCAGGATTGTGATATCGAGACCCGAGTGGCCGAATTGGTGCATCTTGCCCAACGGTTGGCGCCTCCGTGGCGACCTTTGGCGGATACACAGGTTTCCCTCGTGAAGGTCGCGATGCTCAAACATTGCCGTCTCCTCGGCCCTCGCCAAAGCTATCGCCTCGAGGAAGAAGATGTCCCACAATTGATCGGCTCCATCCAACTTCCAATCTTCCAATGCCGTGCCCGCGTCCCCCAGCTCGACTACGAGAAACTTGGTCTCCTCAAGATACCGACTCGGACTCGGATAGAACTGCGCCCTCCCCTTGTCCTGCCTCTTCATCCGCCTCTGAAACTTCTGATGCGTCTCCAGCAGCTCCTTTGTCCCCTTGCCCTGAACAATGTAGCGCTCTTTGTAGACCACGAACCCTGGGATATCAGCCAGCCATTCCGAAATCTGGAGCTCTGCGCGGACGTCTTCTGCCGACTGCGGTTGTTCATCAACAAGACGAGCGTTGATCTGGGCCTTTGTCTGGGGCTTGATGGGCGAGGGCAGGCGGATGACTTTGATAATGGAGGTGCCGCGAGCGTTGCTGACGCGATACACTTCCGCAGAAGAGGCCTCGGCGATCTTGTCGATGCGGTCGCCTGGTGGGCACACGTCGACCCACGCAAGGATCCTGAGAGCCTGTCCGTCGGCTTCGACGATAGAAATCTCTTGCTCAGGAGGGCATCTTGTGCTAAGAGGTGATGCAGGGGCTGATTTTATAGGCGTTTGCGGCCTTGGTTCTCTCTCATTGCTGGTTTCCTCCGATGGCATCGCTGTGGCTGAAAGATCCCCAACCTCGAGCCTGGACTTTTTGGACCCTGCACGCCGTACTTTCGTAATTTCCTCTCCATTCGTCTGAACAGTCTCTGCTGGTGTTGTATCAACCCCCGTCGTATCGCATGATTCTTCCCTTTTCGCACGCCGTACTTCATGTCGCGCGCTCGCTTGCGTTACGGGTGCTGAGCCTTTCGGCTCAGCCTTCGACGCATCCTTTTCTGTACTGACATCTGGTACTTCTTTCGCTCGTTGTTTTGCTTTGGATCGGCGTGTATCCATGGATTTCTCATCCTCAATACGCACAGTTGTCAATTTCTTTGTCAACGAGCCCACTGACTCCCCTTCATCTTCGCATGACGGTGGTGCGCGCACGGGGCTCTGTGCGAGCTCGATAAAAGTCCGAGGAGCCCTGCTCCTCTTGCTCTGCCTGCCGTATGTGCGAGAGCCTGTTGATTTGGACATGACAGCTCTGGAATTGGTTTTTGTGCACACCCCATCACGGCTTTGCGCGGGTAGCTTCAGTGACCAACGCGAGCGATTGTTGAAGGGACGTGTTGGCGGGGCAATAGCTGTAAATAAAGTACATATTGGTCAAAAGTGAGACAAATGTCAATATACATAACAAGCCTCCTTGGCTCAGTGGTAAAGCGTATCACTAGTAATGATAAGATCGTCAGTTCGATTCTGGCAGGAGGCATTTCTTTTTTTCCCTCGTCCCTTTTTGTTTGCTACGGCAACGCTGTTTCCCCCCTCTACTCCAGGGCCCTTCACTTTTTTCTTTTCTTCTTGTTTGGGCGAAGTTTGAGCCCTTGAACAACCTGCGTCACGTGGATGTGTAAACACAATCACAAACGGAGAACCTCCTCAAGTTGGCAAAGTTCTCGTAATAGGATCATTGAGGAACTTCATTTTAGTGATTTAAACATTCAAATATTAGGCTGGCTAGACAAAACAGATGCAAGCACTCCAGAACCACGGACACTACCTTCCAAATTCAAGATGCGGAATGATGACCGGACCATACTTCGTGGTTGCCATATATGGTCCATCACCCTGTACCACAAAGTCTACCGCCAGGCTCAGCTTCGACAACCCCGTTTGCTGGGGCTGCTGAGGCGGTTGATCAGGGTTGGGACTGAATGGTCCCTGCGCCTGTGCTGCAGCGTCCGGATCATAGGAGATGAACGCAGCATACGTCCTTCGGCCCATAAGCTTCTTCAGCTCTCTGGCAGCCCCCGAGGCATCTGTGTGAAAGATCTCCATCATATCTTCCTTTGTGTCCGAGGGTTCGTGATTGGACTTGTGGCCGTTTTGCGGCACGTAGAGGGTCTTTTGGTTGTGCAGCATCTTCAGGACGTAGTTGCTCTGGGGTGCAGAGACGATTGGCGAGGAGATAATTTGGTACATCGTCTTGTGATCTCCGGGGTGTGTCGGATCGTGGAAAAGGCCTGCGCCTGACGCGTTCACGTCTGAGATTAGGTTAGCATTACATCGCCAGGGGAAATCGACTCAAGTAAGCCACTCACCTCCAGACAAAAACGTCATCCTAAGCCCCTTCTGCTGCGCGATGCCTTGCAATGTGCGGATCAGGTATGTGCGCTCCAGGTCCTTGGTATCGTGCGTCCACATATCTTTGAGCACCTCCTGAATGTCGAGCTCTCCAAATTGATTCAACACGTTGCCCATAAGACCAGTCTTGCCCACGGCTTTTTTCACTTGACTGAACCCAGAAGCTACTACCTCCTTTCCGCCCACAACGCCCGCGACGGAGCTTGTGACACGACCAAGAATGTTGTAGGTAGTGTTGACAGCCTTCTTGCCAGCAGCTACCGTATTTGCGATACTCTCAACCGCCTCTAGCCTGGGGTAAATAATTGGCACAGATACCATCCAAATGCAGTGCTGCACACTCGGAGGAAGCGTGGCAATTTTCGGGAAAATACCCTGATATGTTGGTCCGGCCATTACACGGGCCTGTGTTCTCTCGGAGCGGCAATCCGGGCCAACCACCACCATTGCTGGCCCAAGATGCTTCACAAAGTGCCATCCTGTTCCTGTGACAGTGAAGATATCGAGATCGGTGCTCACGTTGCGTAGGATCTCCACCGTGGTATGATGTTGGAAGAGAAGGTACATTTCTGTCGCCACACGGCCAATATTCTTAAACATCGGCGAAGATTGCATGTATTCGGGATATGATCCGTACCCGTCAAAACTGGCGCTCAAAGGTTAGCTGGGCATGCGAAGAAAACTAGTGAAGTACTTACATATCGTGGTCGTCGATCTGTAGGATGTGCGGGATTTGAGCGAAAGCCTCTCGTAGGAATGGCTGGTCAAAGTGGCTGGTATAGTAATGGAAGTAGGCATGTGCTACATCTTCCTCATGACGAGCCGTCCATTGAACGTTCTTCTTAGTTTCTCTGCCACTCATTGCAAGCCACTGCTTCAGAAGTGGCACCTCCTTCCACAAACGGTCACCGTAAATTTGATCACCAAGGCCGAGCTGCACGTGGAAGCCGCCGCAATCGACGTTTTTCTGGAGAATGTCCTTCCACATAAAGCCTACGCCACCAAGACGTGATCGCTCATTTTGGGATGTCCCTGCGGCGAAGTCATTACCGGAGTGGGCAATAAAACGCCAGCTTGTCTCGTGACGACCTGCTACCGCGAATTCGTAACGAGTGCAGCCCATATGCGAGGTCACGGCGTAGGTCCAACACTCTGTGCCAGCCTCACTCATCGGCAGCTCCATCTCATATTTGTGAAAAGACCATCGTTGATGCGTATAGATCACGCGCGGAATAAGCTGTCTGGGATTGGGAGACAGGTCATGACTCAAGTGAACATGAATTGTCGGTGGTTGAGGAGAGTCGGTCACGATCAGGATGCTTCCGAGCCAAGTGCCCTTCTCGATATCCATATTCACATATCGGAGATAAGGCCCAAAGTAGACCCCATTTGTTGGCGCGATCCGATACATGTCAACACCAGCACTGGGCGGCGGACCAGAGAATCCACTTGTTGAGGGCGCTTGAGACGCTGCCACACTCATGATACTTTCAGCATATCCAGGGGTGTGGGGTGGGAACATTGGAGACGCCATGGACTGCTTTCCGCCGAAAATAGGTGAAGCCAGGGGATTGCCGTACGTCGATGCAGCTGGCGACAGCGGTGCTTGTTCATGACTGATAGGGTTCGGGCCCTTCGGGAATTCCCACTGTGTAGCTTGCGTAGCGAGGTGAATATAATAATATTGTCCAGAGTTCTGATCCAAGTGGGCAATCCAACCTTCGGGCAGTGGCGGAGGTGAAGATACGGACGGCCCAGCGATTGAAGGGGTAGAAGGTACAGCTGCTGACTGTGAACCTTGACCGTTCTGCTCGGAGGGATGTTCATTGGCGAAAGCTGGGTGGCCAGGGTGCTGTTGAGCCCCGGACGCCGCCACTGGCGCGGCGGATGCCTTGCCCGACCCTGCTGACGGAGCAGGGGAAGAAGTGTTGACCGTCGTCGAGTTGGTGTTTGAAACGCTCTGCTGGGGCCGTTGCTTCTCGTTGGGATACGAGGATTTGTTGCCCGTACTGAGACTTGAGTATGCGGGGGGAGGGTCGTTCGTGTTGAGATTCTGCATGTCCTGCTCCAGTACGTTGACCTGCGAAGCTGAGCCGTCTGCTGGCTGTCCGACCGGTTGTTGAGGTGGCGGGCTGAACGAGGTCTTGTGGGTGGGCGGGCTGGACACAGGGTTCGCTCCCTGGTAAACTTGTGGTGGCCCTGATGGTGCCTGACCGGGTGTCTCTGTCGGCGTCCATGGCCTCTGCGGAGGAGGTTGGTTGCCATATTGAGCCAATCTCTGGGAAGCCGCGGCACTCTGAATCTGCTGTGCTTGAAGACTGTTGAGAGTTGCTGTACCAGAGATCCCCGATGCCGCATAACGCGCTTCGATGCCCCCAGCACCTGAGCTGGGCAGTTGTCCAGGCTCAACAATCGGGCTTTCTGGAGGAGGGGGAGACCCTCGGCTCGCTTTGGTGGTAGACACCGAGGCAGTAGACGCGTACCGATTCACTCCACTCAGTTCATACGCTGAACCTGAAGCCGAGGCCCCAGAAGCTCGAAGAAAATTGTCTGAAGAACCAGATTGCTGCGCGCCTGGAGGCGGGTAATACGTTCCTTGGCTTTGGTTGGAGCCAGGTCTTGCATGATCTTGAAGAGGACGCGCAAAAAGACCGCTGTCGCCGTCTGGACTTGTGGGAGAGTGAATAGGCTTCGGCACAGCTCCTCTGCGTTCAGCGAGTCCCGGCTTCCGCTCGTGACCACCAGTATCCAGGCGCGGACTTGTGATGTTGTTGTAGCTGGAGCCGTACGGTGCTGCTGGGGTAGGCTTGCGAGGCTCGTCGTCTTCGGGGAAGGGCAGAGGCGCTGCTGAACTCGAAGCCCCGGGAGGAAGCGGAAATGATGGCTTGCTGATAGCTGCCGGCGGAGTTGGGTAACGCTGACCGCCGGAGCCCGTCGAGCCGACGGGACTTTGAGGCTTAAAGATGCGCAGCGGCTCGACGGTAGGGCTGTCGCCACCTGAACCGGCTTCCGGAGCCGGTCTGCTCAAAAACATCTCATTGTCAGGCACGCCGCGACTGCGTTCCATTTCGACAGCTTCTGAGGAGTCGATTCGATCACTCGAACCTCACTTTGAGAGTCAGGGTGTAAGCGCCTGGATGCCGAGTGCACGGAGCGGGGTGCGGGGGAAGGCTGCTCGTGATGTTTGTTGTACGCTTGGGCGGCGCTCTGAGAAGCAACAGTCAGACAAGAACAAAATAAACGGCGAGCACGGAAATACCTTGGGATTCGCAAGGACTGGCGCGATTTCTCCAATGTGCAGTTGGCCTTTCGAAGCTTGCGACGCGGGGTTTCTCCAATTTGGGTCGCAGGATGGGCCGCCCCTTCAGGGAACAGAGAGATAGAACACGATGAGCGGATGAATGCCAGTCTGGACTGCTTTCAAGGGCTGAGTATCCAGATAAAGCTGGCGGAAGGACCGAAGAGAGAGTGAAAAGGGGATCACTGTTGGGGTATAGCCTGTCATCAGAAGTGAGAAGCGCACGAAGATTGGCAAAGCTTGGGAAAAGCGCTCTGACTGGTCGGGCATATCACTCGGGCGAAAGGTGACGCGCCTGGCCTTTCAAGAACCTGCAGGGTACCAGCGCATGCGGACGGATGCACCGTCGACAAGGTCTGCATCGGAAGACGGTGCGACCAAAGCTGCTCGAGCCGGTGCTTGGACGAACCCTGATGCCAATCATCTAGCTGGCAAAGGCAAGGTGGTTGAACGATGCGCCATTTGCCCTATCGATTTCCCTCGTCCTTGCCACAAGATTGACCAGGCCTTTGAATTTCTTTGCTCTTTTCCAACACATTACGACGGCTCAAGGGAGAAGGCAGGCCTGCAATCGCGAATTAGCATGTGTTCAAATGTATAACCCCGCCACCATTGTGGAGGATGGCTCCATCGACAGGGGGCTTCTTAGTCTTACGGGAGGGCTGGCAAGGGTCCTTTCTATGCCGATGAACTTCTCATTGGTCGCCATGATATAGCTTCTCGTTTCTAAGCGCCCAACCTTTGATGATGGGCCTTGAGGTCGGGGCTCCTGATCATCGACTTATGGAACCGCCCATGGTCTTGGCTGAGATATAGTCGCAGTTTAGGTCGGCAGGACCTGGTGAGGTCGTTCTGCCGTACGCATACCTCATGATTTGTGAGGCTGGCTCTGGTTAAGACTGGGTTCAAGAACGCAGTAGCGGGGAGCTGCTATAAAGCGAGTAGCTGCAGGGTAAGCTCCTTACACGCGCCAGAAAAGCGGATCCTTGTACTTTACGCGTCCAGACGCGATGCTCGTCACCATTGATAATGATTCTAATGACGTGCAGGGTGTATACTGCATTCATGAATGCGTCTAATGTAGGACCGATGCTGACGTGCAAGTCCCGAAATCTTCGTTATGGCTCCCGGAGGCAACGCAAGCGCAAAGAAACAGCAGTCTCTGACTTCTTTCTTCACACCCAAAGCCCCCTACAACGGCCTCGCTGCCAAGCTTGAGAAGAACATTCAATCCCAGTCGCAATCCGCCCAAAACGATGCCGAGTCCCCGTCACGTAAACGATCACGCGACGAGGATGGTTATCATGCCCAGGCCAATGGCGGGAGCGCACCAAAGAAGACAAAGCTAGCAGAAGACGGCACGCCCAACGAACCGACAGCAGACGCAGGGTTGTCCAAATACCCTCGAGCCAGCAAGTTTCTCTTCAATGAGTCGAGCCCGCGAAATGGTGCAAATCAAAATGACGACGAAGAGCCGCATAACGCCGAGATAGAGCGACGTAACGCCGATCTCCATCGGAAGTTCGTGAAGAAACTCGGCCACCCCGACGCGATGGCTTGGCGGAGACGAGACGAAGCCGAGGACAATATAACGGCAGAGGATGAAGACGGGGAGGGCGATGAGGAAGAGGATGCGCCAAAAGCCAAACCGAAGAAGAAGGGTGCAAAGACTGGCAAGCTGACTCCGATGGAAATTCAATTTCTGGACATCAAGCGGCAACATCCCGATACCGTGTTGATCATGGAAGTTGGGTATAAATTCCGCTTCCTCGGAGAGGATGCTCGCATAGCTGCAAAGGAACTCAGTATTGTGTGCATACCGGGAAAATTGCGATACGATGAGCGTAAGTCGTTGTGTCTTCCCCCGACCCCGTTGCACGTTGACTGACACTCACATCAGATCCCTCCGAAGCTCATCTGAACCGGTTCGCATCCGCCAGTATACCCGTTCACAGGCTCCCCGTTCACGCAAAGCGCCTCGTGGCGGCCGGCCACAAGGTTGGAGTTGTCCGTCAAGTCGAGACCGCTGCGCTGAAGAAGGCCGGCGATAACCGCAACACCCCGTTTGTCCGAAAACTCACCAACCTCTATACCAAGGGAACGTACATCGACGAGGACGGCGATCTTGACAAGCAGCCGACTACCGGGACAGCCGATGGCGGCTATCTTCTGTGCATCACCGAGACAAAGGCAAAAGGCTGGGGCACCGACGAGAAGGTGGAAGTGGGCATTATCGCAGTGCAACCGGCCACGGGTGACATTGTTTACGACAATTTTGAGGATGGTTTCATGCGGAGCGAAGTCGAGACTCGCCTCCTGCATATCTCACCGTGCGAGTTTTTGATCGTGGGCGAGCTCACGAAGGGTACGGAGAAGCTCATCAGCCATCTATCAGGAAGCAAGACGAATGTGTTTGGCGATCGCAGTCGAGTCGAACGCGTCCCAAGACCTAAGACGATGGCCGCCGAGGCTTACTCTCATGTCGCGACATTCTACGCCGAAAAAGTCAAGGAAGCATCAGACAACGAGACCGCTAGTGGACTCCTTGACAAAGTGCTGAAGCTACCGGAAAACACCACCATCTGCCTGTCAGCCATGATCACACACCTCAAAGAGTATGGCCTAGAGCACATTTTTGAGCTCACCAAATACTTCCAGAGCTTCAGTACACGATCGCACATGTTGATCAACGGTACGACACTGGAGAGCTTGGAAGTTTACCGCAATTCCACAGATCACTCGGAAAGGGGCAGCCTGTTCTGGGCCCTGGACAAGACCGTCACGCGGTTCGGCCACAGACTGCTCAGAAAATGGGTCGGCAGACCACTGCTCGACAGAGATCAGCTTGAGGCCCGTCTGTCTGCGGTGCAGGAGATGCTGCTCAAGCAGTCAAGTCCAGAAGTGGATCGTTTACAGAAGCTTCTCTCTGGCAATAAGGCCGATCTCGAACGGAGTCTCATCCGTATCTACTATGGAAAGTGCACTCGACCAGAGCTGTTGAATGTTCTTCAGACTCTGCAGAGGATCGCCTATCAGTACTCAAGCGTCAAATCACCCGACGACACCGGGTTCACTTCGCCCCTAATCCAGAACGCCATATCCTCGCTTCCTCAAATACTTGACACCGTTGTCTCATATTTGGACAAAATCAACCTCGAAGCCGCAAAGAAAGATGACCGATATGGTTTCTTTCGCGAAGAACACCAAAATGAGGATATTCAAGATCATCAGATGGGTATCGCCGCCGTCGAGCATGATCTCAACGAACACAAAACCGTTGCAGCAGAGAAGATCAAGAAGAAGAAGGTCGATTATGTTACTGTGGCAGGCATCGAATTTCTCATTGAAGTTCCCAACACCGACATCAAACACGTTCCAGCATCATGGGCAAAGATTTCCGGCACCAAGAAGGTTTCCCGCTTTCACACCCCCGAGGTCATGCGCATGATCAACGAGCGCGACCAACACCGCGAAGCCCTCGCGGCCGCCTGCGATAAAGCTTTCAAAGACCTCCTCGCCACCATTGCGGCAGACTACCAGCCCCTCCGCGATGCCATCTCCTCCCTCGCAACCCTCGACTGCCTCCTGTCTCTTGCCAAAGTCGCAGCCCAGAACGGATATTCCCGCCCCAACTTCATGCCTGCCGACTCGCCTCCTACCATCTCCATCAGTCAGGGCCGACACCCGATCGCCGAACACCTTCTCGAGGCGGGATACATCCCCTTTTCCACGACCCTCGCCAATCCTGCACCCCTAGCTCATCTCATCACCGGCCCCAACATGGGTGGCAAATCCTCCTTCGTCCGCTCCCTCGCCCTCATCGTCCTCCTCGCCCAGATCGGCTCCTTTGTCCCCGCCGACAGTCTCTCCCTCACCCTCTGCGACGCCATACACACCCGCACCGGCGCCCGCGACAACCTTTTTGCCGGCGAGTCGACTTTCATGGTCGAAGTCTCGGAAACGGCACGTATCCTCCGCTCAGCCACCCCGCGCAGTCTCGTCATCCTCGACGAGCTAGGTCGTGGGACAAGCACGCACGACGGCGCTGCCATTGCGCAGGCCGTGCTGCATCACGTTGTCCAGGAGACAAAGTGCCTCACGCTGTTCATCACGCACTACCAGAGCCTGGCTCGGATGGCTGACGGGCTTAGGGGCCTCGAGAATGTACATATGAAGTTCGAGGCCAGAGAGGGCAAAGATGGCGGTGAAGAAATTACTTTTCTATACGAAGTGGCCGAAGGCGTCGCTCATCGTTCGTATGGTCTCAACGTTGCTCGGCTTGCACGCATTCCTCGCAAAGTCATCGAGCTGGCCAGCGAAAAGTCTGCAGACATGGAGCAGAACCTGCGGCTGCGACGCCTGCAGGGTACTTATCGCACATTAGCAAAAGTCCTCAGCGATGATACTGAATTGTTGGACAGCTTGGTTGATAGCATTGAACAGCTGTGAAGTAACCTGGCGGCATTCAAGAGCATTTTCACCTTCGACAAACCCCTTGTATATATATTTTTTTTCTTTTGAAAAGTCAGAAACAAATGATACACTAATGTGACACGTCTTATTCGCCTCTCTTGACACGCCAATATCTGAATGTTCTGTGCACTTGGTTTGCCAGACAATGCAAAGTTTCCATCCCAAAACACAGCCCAAGACAGGAATTCGCAAATCCCGAAACCTTTTCGCGTGTTCACAATACCATGTCGAAAATCCCTTCTTGATTCGTGGCCTTGTTGAATTAAGACGACAAGTCTTCGATGCTCCCGGAACATAGTCAACTGCGATACATGTGAAATCCCAATAAAGCCCAAAACGACAGATGGGGCCCGTAAGAATAAGTCAGCAACGAAGGCAAGGAAAGTGATGGCGCAAAGTTGAACCTGCGCATGTAGCCCACACATTTAACACTGTCGGTCATTGATCCCATGACAAGTCTGGAGGAAAGACCATCTGAGCACTCCCAGTCATGTCGTCGTTGACTAGCGCCCCATCAGTATGAGTGTTCGCGGACATGTCGGCCACCTTGGGAGACTGCTCATTTTGTGGACTAAAGCCATTCTGTCCACGATTGATAGGAAGGAAGCCAAGGTGAGCAGATGGAGTGATTGGAAGCTGTCCATTACCTCCATGGTGGTCAGATGACTGGCTGTTTCCTAGAAGAGGATTGTGTCCAGAGATACCAAGGAATGTATTGTTATGAGACCCCTGGTATGGATTGTCGGTTGTCTGCAGGCGATAGATATCACCAGAGCCACAGTTGTATGGCGAAGGCTGTTGTGAGGAAATACTTTGTCCCGAAAGCATGGACATTCGCGACGTGTCTTGGAACCTTGAGCTCAAGTCCGGAGAAAAAGGCGTGGCCGGATTAGAAAAAGACCCTGACGCTTAAAAATGTCAGCCTCAAGTCTGGTTCACGGGAATGCAAGCGACCTACTAATTGATAGTTGAGAAGGGGTTCCTCGGAATAGTTGAGCTCTACTTGGGAGACGAGTGGGAGGCTGTGAGTTATGGAGACGATCAGGCACGTCTCTGTGAACGTAGACGGGCGAATTCCGCTTTGAAAAGCTGTGCGATGCAAGATCGTCAGAAGTAGACATATCTCGCAATTGACCCCTGGTGCCTGTGTCAGTCTTGACAGAGCTCAAGAGTGAAGTGGCACTCACCGAATTCCGGTCTGCCCACCATGATTGCGAGTGGGAAAGGGGACGGATCCCAACGATTGCCCCAATCTGATTGCGACGTCATCTGTCCAAGGCTCGGCATACCCATCACTGCCTTTATCACTTAGCCTGTAGAGACTCTCCTCAGTTTCGCCGATGGTGAAACCCCAGTTCTCTTTGTGCCCGTGAGCGACCATCACTCCATCTTCTAGTGGCAATGTCGCTTTGGCAGCAAAGATTGCGTTTCCGCGGCGAGGCGTATTTCCCTGTATTTCTTGCAAAGGTCGTGGCCTTTTGCGTCTCTGTCGGGTCTTTTTGGGGGGTGGCTATGACTGTCAGCGTATCTGGTATGCAACGGCGACATTTGTAGAGCCGAGCTTACAGAGTCAGGTTCTTCTGGATCAGTAGGGGCATCATAGACATCTTTGACCTGCTCAACCTCGAATTCAGGGTTCATCACGACCTGAAGAGTTTCGATGCCTTCCGATGCACGCCTCATCCTCTCGATAACAGAAACCGGCTTTCGTTGATTGCGCGTGCGTTTCATCTCGTCGTTGGCGAGGTCCATTTTGCCCATCCCAGGCCAAACTTGCCCTTTAAGCGCCAGCATATCGAAACCGGTCACATATTTGGCAGGATACGTAGCCTCTACATCAATGGGGGACGGCGCTGATGGTAGAGCTGTATCATCGTCGTACCCATCAGTCTCTCCCTTAATCTCAATACTCTCAGTATCTCTGAGCCTTCGCTTGGTCTTCGTCTACGCTTGTGAGCAAAGCTATCAAGCGCTGGCTAAAGTTGAGAAACGGAGTACGTACCTTGAGGGCTCGAGTCGAGGTCACTGCTCGGCTACGCTGACCTCTTGCTGCCTCTTTGACCTGCTTTGCGTGTAGTCGCTCGACCAGGAGATTCTCGATACCGTTGTCTCGATACCACTGTTCGTACTGCTGGAGAGCAACGGCGGCAGCATGATCTTGATGTGACCTGAGCTTTGTCTGTGTCTCATGATGTAGATGACCCTTGGATGCAATGTGCGTGAGAAGATGGGAGACATCCGAGAAAGTCGGAGTATCAGGACAAACAGAGCACAGGAGAGGAATGGTTCTGCCGCCGGAATTTCGGACGCTGCTCATTGGTATAGAGGGGGTCGCCATGCCCTAGCAGATAGGTAGTCAGCCAGAGTTGGAGAAAGAACGGTGTGAAGTTGCCTCTCATGAAGACAGAAGACAGAAACACTGTTCGACCCGGGAGGTCATCGATGGCAAGGAGTGATGCGTAGTGGAGGGGAAGAAGAGGAAAGGCATCAAGAAAATGCCGTAGTGAAGGCGTGGTCTGGCAGACCGATGTATCCATGGGTGTCCTCAAAAAGGGAAGGCTAAGCTTGGGCCAAACAGAAGGACAAGAAGTCTGAAGTGAGAGTGGTGGTGATGATCAGGTCGGGACGCGAACTTACCATGGTAGGAACAGACAACCTGTTACCACGACCCTCGGACCATTCGCCGGCAAAGTAGGACGAAGACGACGCTGGGCCAAGGTGAACTGCGTCGTACGAGAACGGAGAAGGTGTCAAGTCCTCGACCTTGATTACAGGCAGTTGGTCTGAATGAGCCGAAGAGTCTGGTTCACGGTTGCGAAGAGTGTTGACACCATCTCCAGGCGTTCTCGGAGCATGGTGGTGTTCAGCAGGCCGAGTCATCATTTTTAATGAACGGAAGGCGCGAAGGCCTTGTCGATAGGGGGATCTGCCTCTCGACCGTGCTGATCGAAGCTCTTTCGAAGTGAAGTGAGCGGACAGTCTGTCGAGGAGGGAAGTTGCGAATGATCGGGGTTACCATGGGGAAAGAGAGTCCTCCTTCGCAATAGCTGCAAAGGGAGTTGAAATGACAAAAGAATAAAATGAGAAGGCAAATGGAGTAATTTGCTGGTTTTCTGCTATTGCAATAGGAGCATTGAGAACTCAAGGCGTGCTTGAAGCAGCTTGACGAGAGGAAGCTCTGTTGGGACAGATGAGAAGACAGAAGAAGATCGTACAAGGCCAGAACGTCGTCCCTTCCATTCTGGTGTGCGTCCACAAGCAAGTCGGGAAAGTACGAGGGCAGGCGCCGGAAGCGAGACGTGACAGCCGTCTGGCACCTGCCAAGTGTCAGGCAAGTCCGCCTCCAGGCTGCACCCGTCGAGAGGCTACACCGACGGACATCACTTCGCTTGGTAATCGACAGCATAGACGCGATGGTGGAACCAAAGACGCGGTGATGACTGAAATGAGTTTCTTTTAGATTTTTGGGTCTGATAATGTGAGGGTAAGCCTACGATGCCAGCTCTTGTATGTCTGAAGGATGTTACAGGGCAGCCGCCATAGAGAATTGGCAGTGCCCCTGAAAATACCAACAGTTTCATCTCCTCTCGCCTTGTATCCTGGCTACCATGGTGAAGGTAATGCTAGCAGGTTATTAGATGGCAAGAGGGTTCTGAAGCCCCGATGTGACCAGCTGAGGATGGCTCGCACCGACTTGAGGTGCAAAGATTATAAGAGAAGTTGTGTAGATCCTCACTCAGAGAGCACCCGCTGCGTCACTTGCTTCGGCATGCAATAAACAGGGTCTACGGCGTCTAAGCCCTCGTAGTCCAGCAGGCTCAGCCCTGTGATGCCGAAGCATGTGTGCCAAACATCGACCATGTCTCCCGGACGATCCGAAATTCCACCATGGTCGACATCCTGGCATCTCAGGATGAAGTTGGCCAAACCATTCCGGTCGATCCAATGCGTCCGCTCGATCATGGACAGGCTGCTCAGCACCCACCAGCTGTAACAAACGTCTTCTTTCTTCTCAGGCCGACCGTTGAGACCTCCACAAGGAAGCTGTCGTTCACTCAGCCAACGACCAAGTTTCTCCTGATTGACCAGATCGAGTCGGCCGGCTATAGCAAGAGCCGCGACGCAAGTGAATATTTGGCCAGAATGGGACTCGTGTCCTGGCCGAACCCCGTAGCCACCGTCGTGATTGCCACATTGCTGTACGTATGCTACAGCTTTGTCCACGTTGATGAGAGACAGCAATCCGAGCAGCGAGAGCGCATTGAAGGCCCCGTACAAGAAACGTGTATCCTCCTCACCCCATTCGTCGCCGGCAAAGGTACCCGACTCAGGATTCTGCAAATTCGCGATATCTAGAGGGCAGGTCAGGAGAGGGAGTCTGATCGACGGTTAGGAGATCCATAAAGCATACATTCGCCCACCTTGGCTTTCCCCTTGCCACGCGTTTCGAGCTCATCAAAGCCATCAACCATGGCCAGAATCTGCACAGCACTTACTGTGGACAGCATGTGAGCATCGTGGCCTGGGGCAGCGCCGAAACCACCATCGTCGTGCTGACAGGAGAGGACGAAATCGATGGTTTCCTGCCTTGGAAGTGCGTCTGGGCGCCTCATTAAATGCAGGGCCACGAGACCCCAATACACGCCATTGAGACGCAGGTGCTCGGTGAGCCAGTAGTCAAGCTCATCTTTCTTTGTATCAAGGCTCTGGATGTATTTCACATGGGCGTCGGTCGCGAGCTGAGGGGGATCCTGTGCAGCTTCCGCCATTGTATCGAGCCGATGATTGTTGAAGCGAAGAAGAAAAAAGCCCACCGAGAATATCGGAGCAACGATGATGGCCAGTGCTCATGCTCCACCGATAACAAACGAGAGCTGCTGCTTAGTCATTGACGGTCCCGACCCAATGCGGCTCGGTACGGCTACTGTTGGATGTTTCGTTATGAAATCCTATGTTCTTGTATTCTTCACTCAATCAGCTAGGAGTGCTAGGTCTAGCAAATAGAGTTTGAATTGTCTGCAAGCCGCCGAGGACCAGCGTTGGCGTGCTCTGCCCACGCAGGTATTCCCGGACGACATTGCATCATCGTCGTTGCCAGCCCTGCCTTTCAGTCACATGACATTCCCCTGCACGATGACCAGATGTTCCGCCCCAAGGATGTTACTCTCGAAGACATAATTAACCGTACTAAACGAACGGTCCCAGAATGATCGGACACGCAAAGTCAATTAGAATAAGCAAGCAGTGACTAGGCGCAAAGCTTGTCTGGATTTGCGTTAGGGTCGAACGAAGACGACCCTGCTCTTGATCGTGACCAGGTCATTTTTGCAGGGACAGGTCTGATGGCGGATGTCTGCCGCTCTCTTGACCCCGATGCACAAACCTGCATGAGATGGAGGTCGCCTGCCTGATCCTGCATCGAGTCTCGTGAGGTTCGGCCCAGCTCGGTGTCCTGGCCACGTTGCACGTATCAACGGTTGGGACTGTGCTTGTGGCCGGACCAGGCGTGCGCATTGTGCCGCTTCTTTTGGGTGACGAAGTGTGAGAAAGTGGCACCGCTCTTGATTATAGTGCACTCGCCGTGCCGCCCTGTGCCTAGGTTTAGCCTAGTTGCATTTTGTGTATTATTACCGCCCCAAACGCTACTATCGCGGCAAATATCCTTTCCGCCAGGTACCAGTAGCCAAGGGAAACGCCGCGGGAGGGAGCCCCTCATCTCAAACGTGCCTGTGCGCCCCCCCCCCCCCCTTCCCTCAGGCGCAGGCGCAGCTCAGGCTACCACTGCATGATGGTTGATCCATCGCAATCCACAGACGCCCACTTCCGCATCTCTGCATCCACATCCCCGCGACCTCGTCTACGGCGTTTTCGATGGGTTCTGCATTCATCCTCTTTCACTGCTTCTCTTTATGTAGCATCGCCCGTCTTTCACCTTTTGGTCACACAGCATTAGTAGCCTTCTCGCTATTTGCTTCATCGCGACGGCCAGGGTTACAATTCATCCTGCCACCTAACTATACAGTACAAAGCACAGCACTGCTTCGGCTCGTCGCATCGATTGCTGTTGGGCTGGACTTTCGCCTCTCGGACCATTCTTTACTGCTATTTCCAGTACGGCGTTCAAGAAGTTGATTAGATATCTCTTCTACTTTTCCCTCCCCCCAAGTTTGCGACGCATGACGAGACTCATCCCGCGATCGAGTGCCCCGCGCCCACCGATGCTGCGACACCACGAAACCTCTATTCGATACGCTGCCGAAATATAAGCTTTAAGTGCAGTTGAGCATCACGGTTATTCTGGCTGCAATCCGTGTCTGCCAGTCCCGCGTTCCTCTGTCGCGATGGGCAACGTTTCGAGCAAACCGGATGATGGGGCAGCCCTCTACCTCAGAGACCAGAATCGATGTATGTTTTGTTCTCGCTACTATCTCGCGATACTCGTTCCCCCTCGACCTTCGTGCTGGGAGCAAACTAGAAGCGCACACCGCTAACAAAGCCAGTGAGTATAACGTCCCTCACCATTACAAACCCCAGAAAGCGCAGCACAGTCAACATCACACCAAACGCCTTCCCTGCCAGCAGCGTCTACGTGTCCAGACCGAACAGCAATGACAACGCGCCCATAGAATACATTCAGGTATGACCGAGTATACAAAGGTCTTAACTTCAGGAGTATTGACCGCATGACTCCGCAGGATCCAGAACCAACAGTCCCGGGGCCCATGCCCAACTTCCTCCTCAAATTGACAAATGACGACGAGCTTATCTTCACCTTCACATTCGTCATCCGCCGAGACGAGTCCTCGATCTCGTCTTCTGCCGAGCCAGCGGCCGGTCCTCCTCCTGATACCAATATTTCGGGATTGACTTTTGTCTACGCTTCGAGTCCTCGGGAAGTGGACAACCTCCTTACTCGCGAATTCCATGCCGACCCCAATCTTCATCGAAACGCGAATGTAGCCTTGGTTGGCGACTATTCAACGAGCGGAAGCTCTTCCGTGACGTTTGAATGGACGTGGAAGTGGAAGCCTCCCAAGCCTACAGAAGACCAATACGGGGGATGGAGGAACACGTGCAGTGTATGTTTGGAGGAGTCTTTCGATCTCGGCGGTTTCACTAACCTTGTTAGTTTGTTGAATACGACCCGCGCGCCCACAGTCTCAACACGCTCGCCTCATTCTCATACTGGGTATCGAGTAAGTTCATGGAGGCAATATTCGCGATGCAACCCATACTTACACAATGCAGGTGCTCCCTCAATTCTCAGCCATCCAAATTCGCCTTCACCTCCGTTCCTTCTCGGATCACCGCCCAAGATTAGACTTGCTTCAGCCCAGTCTGTCGAATCACGCATCGTGAGCGACCCAGAAGAGCCCCCTTCCCCGATAACACCGATACCACAACTTCCAACAACACCAAAAGTCTCGCAGATCAGGGAGTCCGTCAGGGTCGATCTGTCGTGTCCCAAACCTGGGGAAGACGTCACTGTCTCAGACGACGGTCCGGTGTTCAGAGCAACCCTCAAAGCACTTGAGCAGAAAACAAGCGCGATGAGACATCATATGAAGAAAGTTTTGAAGAAAGCCGAAGCAGCTCATCAGTCGCAAATGGAGACAAACGAAGCTTGGGCTTCATTTTTCGAGACTCTGAAAGAAGCCTCCTCCACAAATGCGAATGCGGTGCAGCCTGCTTTAGAGCACTACTTCGACAAGATTGGTCGCGAGATTCTCACTTACCAGAGGTTGAACGCCATCAACCTACAGAGAACCATTATTGAGCCCATCAGTAAACTCTATCAGTTCGAGATCAAGCAAGCAGACGCAAAGAAGCGAGACTTTGAAGAGGAGAGTAAAGATTACTACAACTACGTCTCTCGATACCTCGGTCAACGACAAGACTCGGTCAAGCATAAGAAACTCGTCGAGAGTGACTCGAAGTATCAAAACAAACGCCGTAACTTTGAACTGAAGCGCTTCGATTACTCAAGTTTCGTGCAAGATTTACACGGCGGCCGTAAGGAGCAAGAAGTCCTCTCTCATCTCACAAAGTACGCAGATTCCCAAGCCAACGGCTTTTTGAGAACGGCAAAGAAAATCGAGGACCTGATTCCGCAACTCGATGCTCTCATGCAGGAGGTTCAGGAGACAGACAAGGAATATCAGTATCAAAAGAAGGAACGCGAGGAGAAGAGACGCCTGATTGAAAAGAATGCGTTATCTTACAACGAACCAGAATCTGCTGGTCTGGTGAGCGCTACGCCATCTGTCAGCAATGGCACCGGCACGAAAGGCTACATTTCAGATTCCGATATGGGCAGAGCGGATAGTACAGGATCTCAATTACGGGCCAACATGGGTAGTGGCTCCGGTGCTCCTGGAGCACCATCCGCGTCAGAATTGTCGAGATCGCCAGGTAGCCTTCAGTCGACGGGCAGTGGAGGAGAATCATCCAAGTTTAAGGGGATTCGAGACCTCGAAGACAGGTCGTCGAGCTCGGCTAATGTCAGCCAACGCAAGGAAGGCTTGCTGTGGGCGTTGAACAGACAAGGCAGTCACGTTGACCCCCGCAATCTCAATAAGCAGGGGTGGCACAAGTAAGTGATAGCAACTTTCGTCTCCTTCCCAACTTTTCACCGATGACCTTACTGATCTTTTTCTCTTTTTCAGATTTTGGATTGTACTTGATCAAGGAAAACTCTCAGAGTACAGTAACTGGAAACAAAAGCTCGACCTGCACATGGATCCGATCGATCTGCGCATGGCTTCTGTTCGTGAAGCCCGCAACGCCGAGAGACGGTTCTGTTTCGAGGTCATCACTCCAAACTCCAAACGCGTGTACCAAGCAACGTCAGAGGAAGACATGAATAACTGGATCGTCTCCATCAACAATGCCTTGCAGAGCGCCATGGAGGGCAGGGCGTATCCCGAGAAAAGCACGCCGCAAGCGCCATCCGAAGGCAGCATCAAGAGAGACATCGGGTCTGTCCTCACCGGAAAGTCATACTCGCTTGGGCACAGCGCACAGAACCCCTTGCATCATCACCAACACACGTCGAGTAGCAGTGGCGTACCAGTACGCCGTACCACAGTGGGATCGAGGCCCACGATGGTGCGGACGAGCAGCTCGGGCTACGATGAGAACCCCGATAAGCTCCTTCAGATGGTTCGAGAGAACGACCAGGGCAACCAGTGGTGTGCTGACTGCGGATCCGGAACCAAAGTTGAGTGGGTTTCTATCAACCTGGGCATCATCCTTTGCATCGAGTGCAGTGGCATTCACCGATCGCTCGGGACCCATATCAGCAAGGTGCGATCTTTGACTCTTGATATCAAGTCTTTCACGGTCGATATTGTCGAAATTCTGCTGCTCATTGGTAATCGGATATCCAATATGGTCTGGGAAGCAAGGCTCGAACCCGGAGTTCGTCCAAGTCCTCAGGCTTCACGAGAACAACGACTCAAGTATATCACGGCAAAGTACGTGGATAGGGCTTTTGTTGAGCCCAGTTCGGCAGCCAGGAACGGGACGGCAACTCCCGAGGACCTGCTGTTAGCGGCGATCAAGAGAAACGAGATCCAGCAGGTGCTGCATGCATTGGCTCTCAAGGCGAACCCAAACACGGTGGACAAGATGCGAGGGACCCATGCTGTCTGGCTGGCATTAGCAGCGGCAGACCCAGCCTCCCCATCTTCTATCACAACGGGAGGGGCTTCATCAGAAGACAGCAAAGTCGTTCCCTTCCCAGTGGCGGAGCTGTTGATCCAGAACGGTGCCGAAATCCCAATTACGCGGCCGCAGTTTCCTCTTGGACGACATGCACAACAGTTTGTCGAGCAGAAGCGGCCATCTGGCAGTGGAAATGTCGACTCAGTGCCCACGCTGCCTCCTAACATGAGTGCGGGTGAGAGGCTGCAACGCGAAAAGGAGGCTCGATTGCAAAAACGGGTCAGCGCGGGTGGAAGATTGGCCAAGTCGCCTATACCGGAACGGTAGGGATCTGACTTCTGGCAGCGGCTGGCCGTTGTTCCGTCTTGTCTCTCGCACGCGGACCGTATTGCGCGACACTCGAAGAGGTCCTCGAGTGTTAGCGAGATATTGAGTGAATATTCTGCATAGCCCATCACTGGTTTCTGTCGGCGACACTGGCTGGCACGTGGTGGATTGTTGAGCGAACACGTCTGAGGGCTTTCATTCTGGTGTTTTCTGTTATTCTCAGATCGGGACAGTGCGTCTTTCTTTTCTTCATCTAGGCATGGGATGGCATAAGTGACGTTTTCACAGCTTGCGAGTTTCTGCATCAGCGGCTATTTCTTTATTGGAGAAACAGCAAGTCTGAGTGGGCTGTCCAGCCTTTTTGTGTACATAGATAATTCCCCATAATGGTAATGAGGTATGAGCATATGATACTGGCCGCACTTGAACCTAAAGCACAGGCTTAGTTAGACCCATCAATTCTGAGCAAATACTCCTTTTGGAAAAGAGCAACTTGTCGGTGCCTCACACTCAAATATGAATGCACGACCAATCAAGCACGACGAGATTTTGATTCGAAGCGCAGCAACAGTATGAAATACGCGGACTGTTATCCGTATGACGACATGGGGCAAGCTCGGGTCCTCTTGTGATAGCGTGTGAACGTCGATAGTTCGATTATGGGTGTGATCTCACGCATCTGTGCACATAGTCTCCCGGGGAATTCGATCATCGATCATCGCCTGACGACTGACTTTTTTTTTCTGGGTTGCTGAGTGCACATCACAACGCAGGCGGACACTGCAGATGACGCCGGAGAGAGAGGTGCTGGTCACGCTTGTGGATTTCACTTCGATTTTCGAGCGCATCCCACGATTTCCATGGTACTTTGTACATACATATGTACAGGCACAGGGGCTTGGGAGTCATGGTGGACGAGTCACTCCCGCTATTGTCACGGGGTTAGACGCTCAGAGGGTCCGATCCCGTTCTAGAGCACTGGCCACAGGACGGAGCGATCACTGTGGCGTCCAAAGACCCGCTGCGCCCCAGGCTCATCAGCGACACGGCGACCTGCTGCAGGCCTCCCGGCAGTGCTGTCGCCGTCAGCTGCAGGCTGGCAAGGCGAAGCTGTTATAGCGGCTTGCGACCCCCTTGCCCGTCATCATGGTCCTGAACTTCTACGCGATCCTATTCACGCTTCTCGACCAACTCTGAGCCCGGCCTGACGTTCTGAGAAACCACCGAATTTTCGCTCGTTCCATCCATCTTCTCTCGTGCGCTGGCAAGGCATCAACGATAATCAGCCCGCAACCACCTCTTTCTTCAGCCCCAATCATCACGTACAGCTCACGGTCTCCGCGAACAAAGCGCCAGACTAGCTTAGGCCCAGCCTGTTCTTCCCTCCAACAGGCTGATTGCATCACCGCCATCACCATGGTGCCACGGCCCGAGCAGAGCTCATTGAAGCGCCAACGGGTACGTCTTGTCGAAGGACTGGCTTGTTCTATCTATACTGATCAGGATTCTCTATGTGCAGGGCTCACTCCCCGAGGGCGAGACGGACACGAAGAAGGCGCGACGAACCGAGCGCTCGCCACCAGTCGAGGACACCCACGATAAGACAACGGCCAAGGACAAGACCCCTATCTCACATAAACAGCATCTGCCCTCGCCCGTCACACATTCCACTACCGACAGCTCGAAAGAAGGCTACAAGGAGATCACCACTCCCAAGGCCGATGAACCATACGGCGCCCAACTTTCCTCTCCACCACAAGACACCCAGCCTCTGAGCCAGTACGTAGGTGACAAACATCCCTCGCTGGCAGATGAAGATGTCGATGAGGTCGCCGAGGGCATCTGGGGTTATTTGGTACCGTTGGACCCCAAGTATGGCGACCGACCGTTGGTGCTGAAGAAGAGGAGCTCTTGTCCGAGCACCAACAAGGTTGAGATGGATGCGTCCAAGGCAGTTGAACACAAGCAACACCCGGAAAAGTCAAACACACTGCAGGAAGAAGAGGCATACGAAAAGTCCAAGATTGGTGGGAAATCATCAGGTGGCTATTTGATTGGACGTCATCCGGAATGCGACGTCGTCGTTCGTGACAACACCGTCTCGAACCGACACTGCCTACTGTTTGTTGAGAACAAGGGCTCTGATTCTGTGGCCATTCTCGAAGATTTGTCAAGCAATGGCACTTTTGTCAATGAGGCCATTGTCGGCCGGAACCAACGGCGAGAACTTGAGGATCAAGATGAGATTGCTGTGCGCGGCGGGGCTCGCTTCATCTTTCACTATCCTCACAGTCGGCAATCGAGCCAGTTTTTGCAGCAGTACACCTTGTTGGAGAAGCTGGGCAAGGGCCACTTTGCAGAGGTATATCTTTGTGTCGAAAAGTCGACCGGCACAAGGTACGCCGTCAAGATCTTCACTCTGCCACCCGGACAAGACCAGAGATCAAAACAGGAAGGCTTGCAACAGGAGATTGGTATGCTCATGGGGGTGACCCATCCCAACGTGTTGTGTCTCAAAGACACATTCAACGAGCGTGACCGGGTGTACCTCGTCTTGGAGCTTGCACCTGAAGGCGAGTTGTTCAACTACATCGTCAGGAAGCAAAAGTTGAGCGAGGATGAGACGCGAAAGCTGTTCAAGCAGCTTTTCCAAGGAATTAAGTATTTGGTATGCAGAACCACTCAACGCACTGTTGGAAGAACAAAACTAACATGTTCACCAGCATGAGCGCAACATTGTCCATAGAGATATCAAACCCGAGAACATCTTGCTTGTCGACAGCAATCTTACCGTGAAATTAGCCGACTTTGGTCTCGCCAAGATCATCGGAGAAGAGTCTTTCACGACGACGCTGTGTGGTACTCCCAGCTACGTCGCCCCTGAAATTCTGGCAGATTCGAAGCAAAGAAAGTACACAAAGGCAGTGGACATCTGGTCTTTGGGAGTAGTCTTGTACATCTGCTTGTGCGGATTCCCACCATTCTCTGATGAGCTCTACTCCCGGGACTTTCCATTCTCGTTGAGCCAGCAAATTAAGCATGGCCGGTTCGACTACCCTTCACCGTACTGGGACTCGGTTGGTGATCCAGCTCGTAAGTGTCCCTTCTTCTCAACGTCAGTTGAGTGTGCTGCTAACATGATGCCAGTGGATCTCATCGATTCAATGCTTGTCGTCGATCCTGAGAGACGCTTCACTATCGACCAATGCCTCGAGCACCCCTGGCTGACGCAGAAGGCTACGAATGTCAACGACAGCACCGGTGGTCTTGTTCACGGAGTCGCTGGTCTGGAGATGAACCGAAGAGCTCCTAAAAGGGAGCGCACCCTTCTGGCTCACCTCAACTCTGTTCAGGTGACCGCTCAACTGGCTGTTGGCGGCGGCAAAGAGCCCGTCAAGGTATTTGCTAAGAACAAGCACCGTTTGACGAATGCAACCAAGGAGGCCGGACCGGCAAGTGAGAGGGCGCCGCAAGAATTCATCGAGATGGGAGGGAAGGGTGATCAGCAGCTCTTTGGGGATGACAGCGGGAGCATTTATCCTACCGCTGAGGTAACATCCAAGATCAAGACCAAAACCAGGGGTCAATGAACCCACAGCTTGAGGTGTGAGATGGGAAGCATTGTTTGCGGAATTTGGTTTCAAGTCATTTAGCGGATAAATAGCTCTGGTCAAGGATTTCATATAGCCGGGAGTGCATATCGGTCATCGGCCTGGATGCTAGGCAGCTTTTGGCTTTGCTATTGGTTTGATCGGCAGCATCTCTTGATGAATACGAGTGTACATAATAAACGATGGTGTTATTTGGATCTTCACTCTGCATTCCATTGTGTTGTGAGAACAATCATGCCTATCTGGACTGTCGTGAACTGGTACGATGACTCAGCAGTTTTCAGCTTCACAACCACACTTAAATCGACTGTCAACACGCAACGTGTTACAACAAATGACAAAACACCAAACAGCCTATGTCTCTACGTTATAGATATATTATTCTGCGTTCCTCGTCATTCATTGTCATAGGTAGGCCAGACCACGCGGCAACTGCATAGCAACCCTAACCCGAGAAGATCCACAATACGAATTTAGCGCGCACAACGGAAAAATCGGCGGGGTGGCATTGTTCCCCACCACACGAAAGGGCTGTTCCAGCATTGCAGAGGCTGCTCAACATCACGGATTTGCCCGCCGACGAAGACGACGAAAGAGTGACCGCCGGTGCAACATTAAGAGTCCCGTATCCCACCGACGACGAAGGCTTAGTCACCAGCCTGCTTAGCGAGATACGTTCCTTTCTGTTAGGAAGAAAAATCGAGACAACCAACACACCTAGAACCCCCTCAATACCGAGCGAAGAGAAACCGCAGCCGCCAACATGACCGCCGCAAAGACCACGCAGCCCCAGCTGCTCTTCGTCG
Organism: Parasarocladium wereldwijsianum; assembly: GCA_036250105.1. Classification (NCBI taxonomy): domain Eukaryota; kingdom Fungi; phylum Ascomycota; class Sordariomycetes; order Hypocreales; family Sarocladiaceae; genus Parasarocladium; species Parasarocladium wereldwijsianum. The sequence goes on along the minus strand of JAXOUE010000013.1, from coordinate 165,278 downwards.
ATGGCTCCTTTGAGGATCTTGCCGTCGAGATGGCCGACTACCTCAAGTCCGACGAGGCCAAGACCATGCTTGAAAAGAACAAGAACGCACCCAAGGAGGATGTTCTCGCCAAGCTCGTTGCCTCCTCCTCCGGTCTCAACACCGTCCCCGAGAAGGAGTTCACCGCCGCGTCCAACCTCATGATCCACCTGGTGCTCCAGTCCAGCGACCCTAAGAAGTACCTGCCGACTCTCTGCGCCAACTTTGCCAAGCCCTTGAACAACTCCCCTATCCACGGCGTCGGCCTGTCCCTGAACGCGCTCACGACCGTGTTCAACCTTCTCGAGCCCGCCGACCCGATCCGCTCAAGGGTTTTCTTCGAGATCCTGAAGTTTCTCAAGGCGCACGCGATGTTTGATGCCCTCTGGCCGTACCTCGAGAAGATGGACAGCTGGATTGAGGAGTGGGGCATTGACGACGAGTTCACGAGGAAGCTGTACGAGACCGTTGCTGAGGTTGCCCTCGAGTCTGGCCAGCAGGAGTAAGTCGAGAAACGGATAGAGAGATGTTGTTGGTGAACAGAACCAGCGGCTGACCATGACGTTACAGGCAAGCTTACGAGTTCATCCTCCGTGCGCTCCGCACATTCGAGTCTGGCGAGCAGGAAGACACCACATCCGAGGAGGCCCAAAGATTATCCCTGCGCGCCCTCAAGATGGCCCTGCTCTCCAACACTCACTACCTCTTCCAGGACCTTCGTGGCTTTGCCACCATCCAGGCCCTCAGCGACTCCCACCCCGTCTACTCCCAGCTGCTCGAGATCTTCGCCGAGCTCGACCTCGAGGACTACAACGACTTCAACGAGGAGCATGAGGGCTGGATCGAGAAGGAGAAGCTTGACCACGAGAAGCTTCACAGCAAGATGCGCCTGCTCACCCTCACCTCCCTCGCAGCCGCCACCCCGAGCCGCGAGCTCGAGTACACCAAGATTGCCAAGGCCCTCCAGATCCCCTCCGAGGATGTCGAGCGCTGGGTCATCGACGTCATCCGCGCCGGCCTTGTCGAGGGCAAGCTCTCCCAGCAGCGCGGCATGCTCCTTATCCACAAGGTCACCTACCGCGTCTTCAGCCAGACGCAGTACCGCGAGCTCGCCAACCGCGTCGACCACTGGCGGATCACCCTGCAGAACGTGCTCGGCGTCTTGCGCCAGGAGCAGGCCAACGCCAAGGCTCAGAAGGAGCGCGAGGCGGTCGAGCTGGAGAGGAAGATGAACGGCGCGAACCTCGGCAACGACAGGCAGGGCGGCGAGAGGAGGAGGCAGCAGCGCGAGCCGCGGGAACCCCGCGAGCCGCGCAACGACAACGATGATTGAAGTGGGAGCTGAGTTTTAATTGGTTTCTTGGACTCTCGAATCATGTTGTAAAAGCGATGGATGGACGTGCAATGATATCACTGCGCTTTTCTCTTGTGCGCGTTGACCGAAAGGGGGGGAGAAAAGCGACACGGGAGGCTCGAAAGCGAGGGTGGGGTTTGGCTATCTATCTTTTCCGGCAGGGCGTGGGGAGGCACAAAAGGCCAGCAAAGAAGAAGGAGGTGGTTGCGGTGATGAGCGAATTGCAATAAATGCGACACAGGTTTCGTCGCGGAAATTGGGAGGTCTTGAGAGAAATTCGGCGTCAAGGATGCTTTCCCGGAGCGATGAGCAGTCACCTCTGCTCCGCTGCTGCCACGACGACGACAATTGAGAAGGGTGGTCGTTGTCTGATTGACGATAGATGGCCGTGTTGTTATGAAGATTAGCTTCGACTCGAATTTACGAACAAAAACATACAATAACGCTCTGGCAGATGGACAAAACGAAGCAGCAGTGATATGTGAGTGATATTGGGTACGAGCTCTATAAGGTGAGAATGTGTATGGTTGCGGAGGTCATCTATAATAAATACTAAAAATACCCCCCAAACCGGATTACGAGAACCTAGCTTCCAAGCTCCACCCAAGGAAGAGGATCTCAGGCGAACGTCAAACCACATGAACGACAGACTTAAAAGTCCTCAAGACGCTGCTTCAGGCACTTCTGGGTGGTGGCAAAGACGTCATCGGGCGCAGCGGTGGCATCGATCTTGATCACCTTGCCAACCTTCTCAAAGTACTCCACGACCGGCAGACTCGTCTCGATAAAGGTCCTGAAGCGCTTGCGGATGCTCTCGGCGTTGTCATCAGCGCGGCCGCTGGTCTTGCCGCGCTCGAGCAGCCTGCTCTCCATGGTCGCCTCGGGGCAGTCGTAGAACAGGACGAGCTTGGCAGGGCAGACGGTCTCCTCAAACTTGTGCGCCTGGTCCATCTTGCGGGGGAAGCCGTCGATCAGGAACTTGCTCTTCTTGCCGCCGGACTTTGTGATGGCGTCGGTCATGGCGTTCTCAAGCAGCTGGACGGTGACCTCCATAGGGACGATGAGGCCGTTCTTGATGTAGTCGCGGATGAGGTCGCCAAACTGGGAGCCTGGGCGGTCCTGCTCGGCGCGGAGGAGGTCGCCGGCGGAGAGGTGGGTGAAACCGTGGTTGGTGACGAGGCGGGAGCACTGCGTGCCTTTGCCAGCGCCGGGGCCGCCGAGGACGAAGATGACGGTGACGTCGGAGGGGTTGAAGGTTGGCGTAGACTTGGCGGGGGCGGGGAGTTCGCCCTGCGCCTGGGACGGGTTGGGAGGCATCTCTGCAGAGGTATGATTAGAATTGATTCCCGCTAGGTTTGCATTGTTCCTCTCTTCTTCTTTCATCTTGCTGCAGTGCTAACGGTTTGGGGGGCTCGAATGCGTAAAGGGGCGCAACTCACGGTGACGGGTCTTTGCGAGGGCGTAGTATCCAGAAGAGGTGACGGCGATCAGGGCGAGGAAGGGCCAGAACTTGACCTTGCTAGTGTTGCCGGTGGGAGGAGGCGAGCTGGAGTAGAAGCGATGCTGGCGGTACTGGCGCTGGGATTGTTGACGCAGGACGACCCTGGCAGGTGACGCCATCTTGGGAACGGCAGCCGCCTGACGCGACAGGAACAAGCGTGGGAGGGGCATGAAGGCAGACATGGTATTGGTCGACACGATGCTGCACGTGGTGGTGTTTGCTGATCACTCGATTCAGAGCGTACGGAGCTAGGTGGCGTCTTTCGAGAAGGAATTGATTCCGTACTTCTCGATGTAGTAGAGGGGTGGTGACCTTTCCGTGGGGAAAGTCGCGAGGTCTATTTCGAGTTTCGGGGGGGTTTAAGGGAAGCTTGAGGTTGGCAAAGAGTGACTAGAGTTGGAGCACAGCGATGAAATTATGGCCAAAATAGGGTGGTACAAGAAAGAAGAAAAGACTCGAAAGCGAAGAGAGAGGTCACAAGGAGGGAGAAGAATGCTCAGAAGGAATTATTCGGAACCCCTGGTCTCGAATGCGCGAAGCTGTCTGGAAAAGTGGTGACAAGCTACGACCCCTTGTCGTCCTGAAATTAGAGCTGGATTCATCACGTGATCCTCTCGTTATCGAACTAACCTATACCCAGTCATGGTCCTCGAGATCATGGTACAGCCGATGAGGATAATGTGCACAGCGAGAAATCCTTGAGTTCTTCTGGATCGGGACGTACCGGATAATCTTTGGTCTCATGTATTTCTTGACCAATCTAGTAGCTTAATGGCCATCTGATACGTTCATATTCGGTCTTAAATGATCCTGGTGCTTTGCTTGTGCTACGCCAGCCACCTCAATTCAACAGAGGCCCTCATGCACCTAATAAGCGCCAGGTTCCAAAGCACCTCGCAATACGCAGCAATACAAAGTCACGTTTCTCAACTTCCCTTCAAACACTCTTGAGTCTCGACATATTGACCGTATGAACATTTGATCCCGGTGTGTAATTGTGAGCGATCATCTTGTCTTAAGATCTGGCATCAAGGGCGCAACTATGACGAAGACGCCGAGTCGGACCCAGAACCGACGTCACGCCAGCCCAAAATCACCCACATCCACAGCCAGCGTTAAACGCCTCTACGGAACATTCCAAGACGGTAGATGGTGGTGTATGTTTCCAAAGCGTCATTGATCTCTCATGAAACAAATGCTGATCAGTCACAGGCAACTGCGAGCCAAATCGTAAACTTGCCGTGATCCGCGAGGTCAAGAAGGATACGCCCAACAAAGGCAAGCTTTTCTATGCCTGTCCCAACCCGCCTGCGCAGAGCTGCAACTTTTTCCTCTTCTACGACGAGGCCAAGATCAGAGAGACGGGACTGAGCTCGAGTGTGGTGGAGGACGACAACAGGCCGAAAACACCAGTGTTGACACAGCGATCATTGGCGTCGTACGGCATCCAAGTCTCGCCTGAGCAGAAGAGACAAAGCGGCAGAGAAGCTTCCGACACGGAGGCTGATGATCGACTGTTCGAAGAGGCCCAGGAAGGACGGAAGAAGAAAGCTGACGCATACCCGACCGCAGAAGTCATGTCCGCCGCTATGCGCAATGCGCCGCGGACCCCCCAATCAACCAAGCGCAAACGGATATTCGTAGAATCTGATGGTGACAGTGATGAGTTTGGCGATTTGTCGGTGAACTCTTCAGATGAGAAAGAGCTTGCTGCATTAGCGGACGAGAGCGCACGCAAGGCGCAGAAGACATGGTACTACCAGCCAGTGACACCCGCGACTGGTTCGCGTACTGTTCACGGCCTCCAGACGCCTAGCACATCACATACCGCGCGAACACTCTTCCCGTCCGACCGTACTCACTCAAAGTCGGTATCTTTCGACAGTACGACCACGACACATACCTTGGAGGCACCATCGTCAGCGAGCTCCTCCCAGACACAGCACCAAGCGTTGCCGTCTGATTTCAGCGATTTGACATCACAGGTCATGGCGATCCTAGAGACGGAGAATGTGGATCAGGCGGCACAGAGTCGTGTCAGGTCGATACTGGAGACGGCAGGTTATCGGGCAAAGGGACTGGAGAAGGGGCGAGATGCGGCGAGAGAGCTGGCGAAGCGGCAGGGAGAGAAAGTGGCCAAGCTGCAAGAGAGGCTGGCTATGATGGAGGACCGAGCGAAGGTGTCGAATGAGGAGATTACAAAGATGAAGGGGAAGCTGATGCGGATTTACCAGGACCACTGACCGTGTGGCGACAGAGGGATGTGCGAGGGTATGATGGCGTGCGATGGTTCACAGGCTTGTGTTGATTTGAGCGAGCGGTTATAGTTTTCATCATCCCTTACAGACAACTTGGTATTGGTTACATATATAGCTCATGCCAATGTTGCAAAAGCATAATATCAAGCTTTGCATCTGTACTCTCGACTTGGACAAGTGGATGGACTTGCTTCTGGGACTTGCTTTTGGAAGATGGCGTACTTAAATCGCCGTGCATAGGGGTCGATCTTCTCGCGGAAGCTTGCAGCCCTATTTTCGTACGCGCCCCAAGCTCCGAATCCGCCTCCTAAAACATGCCCCTGCGACCCTAATAGTGGCGCCAACTCTCGGAACCCCCCCCCCCCCCCCCCCCCAACCTACTGTAGGCCTATTTACAGGGGGCCCATCAATAAGGGACCTGCTAGACCAGGCAAGGCTGCTACAGGGGACAAAGACCACCCTGGCGTCAAAAAAGTTGCTGCGTCCCTGAAGCTCGGCACAGCTCTCCCTGCCTCTCTTCTCTCTATCTCTCTCCTCTTCATCGCATCGCAACATTACTTTGATGCCATTATGAAGATCGCACATGTTGCCCTAGGGCTGCTGGCCATCATCAGCCCCGTCACAGCGGCATGGAGCAAAGAAGGTACCCAATTCCACCGTCATCATCGTCACCATCCCACTGCCTTCTTCGCGGCGCTTGACTGACACGCTGTCCTCCCCACCAGATCGTGAGATCTTCCGCATCCGCGACGAGATCGCTGCCCACGAGACCGACCCCTCCGCTACCTTTTACGAGATCCTCGGCATCTCCCGCTCGGCCTCCCAGGACGACATCAACAAGGCTTACAAGATCAAGACGCGCCAGCTGCACCCTGACAAGGTCGCCCAGCAGCTGCGCAACGAGCGCAAGAAGCAGGCCAAGGTCCAGGGCACTGATGCCTCCAAGGGCCCCAGCCAAAGAGAGATCAAGAGAGCCGTCAAGTTGGCGTCCGAGAGGCAGGCCCGTCTGTCCCTCATCGCCAACATCTTGCGTGGCGAGGGTCGTGACAGGTATGATCACTACCTCTCCAACGGCTTTCCCCTCTGGAAGGGCACCGACTACTACTACAACCGCTACCGTCCCGGTCTCGGCACCGTCATGATCGGCGCCTTCCTCGTGCTTGGTGGTGCGGTGCACTATCTGATCCTCTACATGGGATTCAAGCGCCAGAAGGAGTTTGTCCAGCGCTACGTCAAGTACGCACGCGACACGGCTTGGGGCGGCAACGTCATTCCTGCCGTCGAGACCGCTCCCGAGCCCGTGCAGGAGGAAGAGGAGGAGGGCCCTCGCCAGCCCATGAACCGAAGGGAGAGGCGCATGCGGGACAAGGAGACGAAGCGTGACGGTGGCAAGCCCAAGAAGGCTCCCCGCAAGGCACCCCAGAGCGCCAGCGACTCTCCTGAAGCATCTGTCGGGCCCCAGGGTCAGCGCAAGCGTGTTGTCGCCGAGAACGGCAAGATCCTCGTCGTCGACTCTCTTGGTGATGTCTATCTCGAGGGTGAGGACGAAGACGGTCACCTGACCGAGTTCCTGCTCGATGTACGTGATGAAACAGCCCCAATATTGCTTTGCTTGAGCCTGCAGCTGACCGTTTCCAGCCCGATGAGATTCCCGTCCCTACCGTCATGGACACCGCCATCGTCCGCATCCCGCTCTTCTTCTATGACCAGACTATCGGCCGTGCTCTGCCCCGCAAGCCCGCTTACGAGGAGATTGACGTCGTTGCCGAGGAGGACGACTCTGACGCCCCCCAGAACACCCCCAGCACCGACTCTGCCGGTGAAGACTTTGAGCTTCTCGATAAGAGCGTGGACTCTCTGGGCAAGGCCAAGTCCACGGGCACTCAGAAGGCCGGCAAGGCCAGCAAGCGCAAGGCCAACAAGAAGAAGTAGAGTAGAACTGCTCGGTGGAGAAGGGAGTTGGCTCTTCTGCAACGATGGGGCAATGAAGCGGCATGTTATAGGTAACTTGCTGCGATGTTGGATATGAAAATGGACCTGATGGGGAGTCAAGAAATGCATGCATAGCACAAATAGAATTACGAGTATTGTTATTTTGGATCTGCCCTCTGCCGCGTAACTGATAAACACGACAGTTTCGTCACTAGAACGATCCAAGGAGCTTCATATTCAAAGGATCGTACTGTAGTTAGGGAGTACTCTTGGACTGTCAGGATGATTCCAATAACATATTGAGGTCTTCCCCCGGCAATGATCTGATGCATGTCTCATGGGAAAAACGCCAACACGGGGCTTAAGGCTTCCTCATACACCCGATTCACCTCCAAGTCATCATAGCTCTCTACTTCTTGGTCAATAGAGCTCGAAAGAAGCCTGCAACTCTCTTTATCGTTCCAGGAGGCTTCCCCAATCTGTGCAGTGCGTCTTCCTTGCCAGTACCGAAACGTGTCCCACGCGTGCGCCGTCAGTCGACAAGAAAAATGCACCAGAGCAAGGACAGCAACAGCAAAGCTTGCCTGCGCGAACTGGCAATGGTTCTTCTTGGTGAAATTTGAACTGCTGCAACGTCGAGTCAGGTACCACGGGTGGCGTGAGATATGATCCGGGTCGGATGCATCGCCTGATGCTTGGTCTGCAACGTTCAGAGCCCATAGTAGTACGAGCATTGCGTCGTTGACAGCTTCCATCCAGAGGGTCAGGTATCTTGTTGGCTTCAGGGTGACTCTTATTAAGTAGACGACAAACGTGAGGATGGCGATGGCAAGACTTGAATCCGTTAACCTACATGCACGCGTCAGTCAAGAATCCTAAGACAAACAATCTCGCATATGAACCCACAAGGGCCATTGAGGGAGATTCCGTACCTCTGCGTCCATATCAACGGGATCACTGGTGGTTCTTTGTGGTTTGCGTAAAAGTAGATGCGCAACTTGGGATTGGAGTTCCAGCCGTTGAGCCCCCCTTCCTCCCAGAGAGCGGATCGGTATCTGTCAGGATAGGCGTGCGCGAACAAACAAAGAATCGTAATAGAGATACAAAACTCGAGGACTGAGAGTATTCTATCTCTTGTTCGCAGACATCCCATGGTGTGATGCCATGTCCGACTGAAAAGGGTTGTGATTTGCTTGCAAGACATCTCAACGGGTGGGGATCTTGATGCAACACTCAATCGGCAAGAGGCCTGTTTTTTTGTCTAGGAATCAGCATGACACACATTCTTTAAAGTCTCGGCCTGTCTCAAGAAGAAGGACGCCTTGAAGATTCAAAGGCCCACCTGGACCAGCGCCACGTGCCGGCACATGAAGCGCGAGGTGATATGAGCAGGTTTTCCCTGCGGCACTGCACGAGCAGCAAACGCCTGATCACAATACCTGAGATCATATTAGGCCTCTTCATATCATGTTGCTATGAGTATAGTTGAGGAAAGAGTGTCAGGAACGGTATAGTCTGCGTTATCGCCGCTCTGCCCAAGCCAGGAGGGAGCGTGACGGATCGTAAGCCACAGTGTGATGTTGCAGACAAGAGGCCTTCGCACCAACTCGCCGACAATCTCTGATACAACACCAACATTTAGATGAGTCAAACTCAAGAAAAATTAGCATATACTCCCTTAAACTCATTCTATGATATTTTCCAGCCAGAAACAAAATTACTGGCGCTGGGCTGCGGAAGAGGAGAAGTGAATGCGTGCCTCCCGAGTAAGCATCGGTGTCGCCTCGGCCGGCAGCTCTGATAGTCGTTCTGGCTCACAACTCCCTGAAAAGTTGTTTCAGACAGAGGACTTCAAAATTGAGACTGTTCATCGCGCAGAAGCACATGTTTACGTTGAGTATCACGAAGCCGGCGAGTGAACGTGGGCGTGCAGCAAGTCCAGAGAGGCTGAATCTCGAGTTTGTGCAAAGGGAGCTTGACACCAGCCTTGCGTCCCTCCACGCATGAAAGTAAGACACGAGGTATCCTGAGCACTCAGTCTATAGAAATGGGTCATCTCGCATGACTGACCACGCAACCAGCAAACTGGCATGAGGGTTGCGAGCTGACACTGCAGGTGGAGGGGTGCCGAAATGAGGGGGAGCATGTTTCTTCCTAGACTCTCAACTTTGGCAATGTCGTGAGGTGCATTCCAATTCAAGCACAAAATAACTCAGCGTGTTTGGTCTGCAGGCTACTGGACGAGCAGCGGCGCACGGTGTCAATCTGAGCGAAACACCAGCAGAAGCTGTTGAGGCTGACACCTGGCGCGAAGTCGTTGAGCGCTCACTCAGCCGTAGGATCATCGTCATCGTTGATGCCCTTGCTACACGATTCACGGAAGTTGGAGTCGGCTCCGGTCAATCACCCGGATACGATTGGGGGTCGGCGCCGGGGGCCCACACCGATCCGGGGGTTATTCACCTTCTACTTGGGATTTGAAAGCGCCTCCTGTTTCTATCCCTAGTGCCAGAGCATTGGCAAATCTTCCGGGCACTTGGCATTACGCCTGGCACCTTTGTCCCGGATGGGAGCCCGGCAAGAAGGCCCTTCGATTTGTCAGACTTGCCGTCAGGATGAAGGTGTGCAAACTTGCTCAAATCGTCACATGGCCAACGAGCCCCATGTAGCACCCCCACATGTCCCCTGCGAAGTGGTCGAGCATGTTACTGTTATATTGCGAGAAATGATCTTCCACCCCTGCCCACCGCTTCTGAGGGGCTACTCAGCTTGTGTCGTATTTCAGTCCCAGAAGGGTCTTTGGAATCTGACATGAGAAGCAAGTGGTTCGATGAGGGTAGACGGAAAGAATAGCGCCGCGGGCAGGCGAGGTATAAGAGGTTCGACTTGCCTTGATGGTAGGACTCTCAAGAAGGGCACCGAGAGTAGTTTTCCGAGCCAATCTTGATCACATCATCTAGATCATGCGTTCTCTTCTCTTTCTGCTCCCTTCGGCAGCCAGCCTCGTCGCGCCGACAGCGGCGGCAAGCACCCAAAAACGACCATCGTGCTCGACGCTCGCCAAATCGCTCGACCTCTCCAAAGATGACGCCAGGATTGTGAAGACAACTCACTATGCGGCAGGGAAACGCGACGTCGCGGGGACTTTGAACGAGATCCCGTTTTGCGAGGTTTCCACCTCGGTCAGCTACGGCGACAACGACACGTTAAACTTTGATCTCTGGCTTCCCGACGCTAAATCCTACTCGTCGCGGTTCATGGCCGTTGGTAACGGGGGATATGCAGGCGAGATCTACTACTCGGACATGATGGCCGAGCTCAACAGCGGCCTCGGATTTGCGGTGGCCGGTGGGGACGCGGGTCACCGCGTTGCCGATAACGATGTTGGAGCCGGGCCTGGACTCGGGGCACCCGGGAAGTACATGGAGTTCTTGCACGACGAAGACCAGGTTGAGGCGTGGCTGCACGATGGCATCAGTCTCATGACTCCAGTGGCCAAGGCTGTCGTCAAGGCCTATTACGGGAAGAAGCCAGCGCGCTCGTACTTTAGGAGCTGTTCAACCGGTGGGGGGCAGGGTTTCTCGCTCGCGCAATTCCATCCTGGACTGTTTGACGGGATCATTGCCGGAGGTTCTTGCAACTGGTACTCCCACGTCCTTCTGGCCTTTTTGTGGAATGCGCAGCGCGCAGGGGTGAGTGGTGTTGAACCAACGGTGGGGGACTTGCCTTTACTAACCGAGAACAGAGTGGCGAAACAACCCTCCCACAGTCGATACTGGACCTCATCCAAGCGAGCGTGATCGAAGAGTGCGACATGAATGACGGTGTCAAGGACAAGCTGGTCGAGAACCCCCTCACCTGCGACTTTGACATCGCTTCGCTGGCATGCACGTCGGACGACAAAGCAGACAACACCACCTGCCTCTCCACGGCGCAGGTATCGGCCGTCAAGGCGATACACCACGGCCCCGTCCGGTCTGACACCAAGAAGCCCATCTTTCCAGGCATCGCTCTGGGCTCGGAAGGCGGCTGGACCCTCCCCACCGTCATTGGAGCCCTTTCCAACGCCTTCAGCGTGCCCATGCTGCAGAACATGGTGTTTGGCGACCTGGACTGGGACCCAGCCACTTTCAACTGGGCCTCGGACGTCGACGTCGTAGAAGCCAAGCTTGGGCCGCTCATTGATGCAGTCAAGACCGATCTATCCAAGTTTCGCTCCAAAGGGGGCAAGATGATCGTCTACGCCGGATGGGCAGACCCCAACATCTCGCCGCTGTGGTCTATGCAGCACGTCGATGCCGTCACCAAGGCCACCCTGGGCGAGGAGACGACTATTGCGGAAAATGACTTTATCAAGCTTGTCATGGTCCCGGGCGGAGGACACTGCGACGCGAACCTGGACAAGTATCCGTACATACCCAGCCAGCACGGGTTTTCCGGAGCGATGGTGGACTGGGTCGAAGACGAGCGTGAGCCACTCGACGGGATCAAGAGCTGGGGGCCGAGGAACGGCGATAAACGCACAAGGAGGCTCTGTACATGGCCGCAGACTGCACGTTTCAAGGCTGGAGGCGATGTAGACGATTGGGGGAGTTATGTCTGCGCCTGAAGGTTGAATGGGAGCTGGTCATACCTGTGAGGGTCATGTGATTATCACGTGACATATCATATTGCTACATCCTCTCTCATTTCACGACTCGAGAGCCACAGCAACAATAGCACGATGTTTCCGTTCATAACTTTGCCTCATAACTGCCCAATGGCTCCAGATATGGCGCTTTTTATAATTTTAGCTTCGCATAGGTGAATCGACGCCGATCAAACGTGGGTACCTAGCGTAGGCAGGGGTGCTCAGTCCCCTCACTTGGGCTGTTGAGGAGCCCCAGCCACGCCCATTTCACGCCTCGCAAACTGGAGGAGGGAGTCCGTCATCTGCTATCATCTCATCGCACTTCATCTCATCTCATGTCCCATCGTGAAGATGTACATGTACAGCATCGCTCGCTAACCGCCGATTGAGTCTCTAGAATACTCACTGCCGATCCCTGCGATTCGCCGCCTTCTCATCACCTGCAGTGCCGCCCTGTACTTGCATCCCCTCCTGCATCGTTCACCTGCAGCCGCGCAGTAGGCGGGCTCCATCCGTTCGCATACGGGAGGCGAACCAACTCTGAATCTTTCTTGGTTCACTCACCGATCATTTTTCGTTTTTCGCTTTTTCCGCTTGTGCCGTTTTTCGTGTGGTCGATTCTTCCCTCTGTGCTTTCAACTGAAGGCGCGAAGCCGTGTGTCCGACGACCATCGAGACTCATCGCCGGCTTGCCTTGCTCTCGCGACCAGGCCTGACTGGGCTCTCCGACCCCTCCGACCAGACTCTCCAGGAAGAAACGCAGTCCAGCGCCGCAAATCTCTCTCAACGCAATGTCTGGCTTCCTCGACGCCCTCGCCATGGGCGAGTCCTCCCGCCACAAACGCCGTGACTCGTCCCGCGCCCGCTCCTCAAAGAGACATCGCTCGCGCTCGCGATCCCGTGATCGCGCCTCCCACCGCGACAGTAACGGCTTTGCCTCCTTTCTCGGCATCGACCAGCCCTCCTCCTCCTCCAAGAAGCGATCCTCCTCGGGCATCTTCAACCTCGGAGACGACAGCAGCCATTACAAAAAACACGCAAAGTCCACCAGCAGCTTCTTCGGTCTGGGCGGGGAGGATAACTACAAGAAGCACAGCAAATCCACCGGCAGCTTCTTCAACTTGGGGAACATGAGTCGGGGGAGCTTCTTCGGATCGAGTAAGTTTATTCCCCGCACGTGTTCTCTCGTCTATCTATCCCATGTCCCGGTTTGTTGAAAAGGGGGAAAGCGGAAAAGAAGAGGGGGGAAAAAGAAGAAGAAAAAAGAAGGGAAAAAACTGTTGGAGGCGCATAAACTCACCGTGATTCCTGTCGCTAGTTGAGAAGATGCACTCTGACTCCCGCGCAGGCAGACCCTCCTACTACAAGCGCTCCCCTCGCAAGGGCTTCCTCGCCCGCGCCTATTCCAAGCTCAAGCGCCTCCTCCGCGACCTCGTCCACTACGCAAAGCGCCACCCTTGGAAGGTTTTCTTCCTCGTTGTCATGCCCCTCGTCACCACCGGTGCCCTCGGCGCCCTGCTCGCCCGCTTCGGCCTGCGCGTGCCCCACGGCCTCGAGGCTATGCTCGGGATGGCGAGCAAGGCCGCGAGCGGCGACAGCTTTGGGCTCGCGAGAGACGCGATGCGCATGGCCGGCGACTCGTTTGGCGGGAGCGCGAGCGGCGTGAGGGTTGAAAGGGGGAGAGACCCCGCTGCAGGCGTCGAGTGGGAGAGAAGGGAAGGCTTTTCGAGCGGTGGCGGAGGGGGAGGAGGGGGAGGATGGGGAGATAGCATCATGGGTGTGGCGAAGATGTTCATGTGAGGAATGTAGGGCTGGGTGGAATGCGGGCTGTCTCGTCGGGCTTCTAAGACAAGCGGAGATTGAGGGACCAACTCTTGGGCTTACACACGGGGGCGTTTTTGGGTGCACAGGATTTCCTTAGAATGCTAGCAGATGAACGTCATTACAACGCGAGAGACTTAAACATGAAGAAACACGTTCTGCTTGCAAAGGATGGTCTTCCATTTCTTGTCCCACCAAATGCCACATATCTATCTACCTAATGCAAACCATCTCAACAGCTTTGACAGCGTGTTTTATTGTTGCTCGTAATCCCTCGCCCTCGACCCCTGAAAACAGCCAGTGCTGTCAAAACAGAAAACTGCCTCTGGTACGTACGTAATTTGCAAGACGCCATTCCAATCACGGGGAAAACCAGCTCAGTTTTTGTGCTGCTGCAAAACTCGTCTGCTGCACTGTCTGCAACTGCCAACTATACCTATGCTCATCGATGCGATGCAAAAGCAAAAAAGCAGGCAGCATGTACGGTTTTGTTCATAAAGTGATGGTGGTGGTGATGATGAAACGAACAAAATGAAAACAAAAAAGACAATAAACGCCCAAAAATCGCTGCCCAACAGTGCGTAGTGTGATGGCAATGAGTGCCTCACAAGAACCGTCAGGCTGGGTCATCTTCCCGTTCTTTGCGAAATCTGACAGCTCGCTTGCTCGTGACTGGAACCATGCCATCACACCACGATACGAGCACCCGCACACGGGATACAGGTACGCCCAGATGCCATATGTGCAGTACATTAGATCCATATACATTCGTAAGGTGACAATGATGCCGCTCGATACCCTCGCGATGAAGCACCTAGCTTTCACCAGGTGTGTCTTTGCTGGGTCTCCAGAAATTGATAAAACGCCCAATAGTCTTGGACTTACTGCCTTTCTGCTTTTTCCGCTTCTGGTCCGATTCACTGTCCAGAATCACCTCCGTGGAAAGCTTGCTTCTTTCGCCATGTGAACTGCTGATCAGCCTGCTGAGGCTGACGAGGCTCGACCGTCGGCGTCCAAAGGCACCCGATCCCATGGACACGGGTCGTGAATCTCGGGACGACTTGGGCAGACGTGGGCTGGGACCAGTAAAGGCGCTGTCTCTCGTCATTGTTGACGTGCTCGAGGTGAGTGATGGGATGTCATAGTCCATGGAGATGCGGACCTCGGGACCAGGCTCACCCATGAGCAGGGAGTGGAAGGTGTTCTCGTCATTGACAGACGACGGAGCGGTTGAGACGCGTTGCGCGTCCACAGACATAGGCGATCTCGGCGAGGGATATGATGAGGCGAGACTGGCCGCGTAGGGGCTGAGCGGCACGCTGAAGTGCGGAGATTGAAGAGGCCCAATCTCGACCGGTGACAGCTCTTTTCCACCAGAGCACTTGCGATGAGACGTTGCTGCTGAGTGGGATGAGTCGGGGCGCTGAAACATGGCAGAACGGAAAATGATGCTTGGCGTGTCTTCGATAATGGCACTGTCGTGAAGTGATGTTTTCGAGCGTTCGGCCCGGACAGAGTGCATGGAGGCTACGCTTGGACGCTCCGGCTCACTCAGGCCAGAGCTCTTTCGACGGGTTCTCGGCACCAAAGACTCTTGCAATGTCGGCACAGATCGCTGTTGAGGAATTTCCGGGGATGCCATCTCGCTTTCCGAGTCGACGATTGCCTCCGTTTGGGTATCTGGTTGTTTTTGCTTGGCTTTGGCAGCAGCTTCATCTTCTTCATCTTCCTCGAACACGTCGGCCATGGTGGAGGTGCTGCTGAAGCGATGAATACCTGCTCGCCCGGGATCGAACGGGGGAAGATCTGGTGCAGATTCAGCACGGCGATGATAGTGCATACCTGGGCCGCTGAACCCCTTCAACCCCTGAGCGCTGTGGAGTCTCCTCTTGCCCACGCTCCCGGCGGCCCGTTGAGCGGCATCCCACTCGGGATTGTGACCCAACGGTGTGTTAAATGGGCCTAAAGCAGCATCCAGGTCGATCATCGGTGTGGATGGCTCGTCTGGTTGTCGCGAAGCAGGTGTTGACTCCGATGGGGACTCGGTGATGAGTAGTTGCGGTACGGGCGAGGGCTCTGCTTGGGGAGTGAGGTCGTCGTCTTCTTCCTCATCATCGGACAGGTGCTCAGTCGCCGGAGGTGTGGGAGGACGGTCAGCAATCTTTGCATGCTTCGACTCAGTCTTGGTTTTACGTGGCAGAATAGATTCGGCCCATGCTGACGCCCGCTTCCGAGTTGTCTTCTTCTTTTTCTTATCTTTCTTAGCCTTCTTACGGCTTTTCTTGGACTTTCCGCAGGCGGATTCGCTGCCTTCTCCGATGGATTCTGAACCATGCTCGGATGATGAGCCAACAGAAACATCTCTGTGGTCAGAATCGCTTGAACTGGCACTACCGCGACGGACCTTTGTCGGCGAGCTGGATGATGCGAACGTGTCGAGTCCGAAGAAGGACCATCGTTTTGAAGTCTTGCTGGGGCTGGGAGTCGGCAAGGCTCCTAGTGATGGCTCATCACTGAACTGAGGAAGGTTTGGTATCGAGCTCCGGCGCCTGGGCGTCACTCTCGGCTGTGTCGAAGCTGTGCCTGCCAGTGTGTGTTCGAGAATAGCACCCGCAGTGCTTGGTCGTGATTCATCCTGTTCTCGAGTAGGGCTTCGCGAAAGTGGCGAAGGACTCGCGCGACCAGTCTGTTCTGAGAACGATGACAGTGAGATGAGCGAGGACATGCTGCCAGCTACTGAATGACCAGGGCGCGCTGTCATCGTGCTGGAGGTGTCGCTGGAAACCAGGGATAAGGGCCGAGGAATAAACTCCAGAGTGTCTGAGAACCCAACGCGAGCCCGGGGAGCTGGCTTGTCTTTTGGCGCTTCCTCTACCGCTGGCACGTGCGTTTGTGGTGGCGAGGGTGCTGCAGGAAGATCTTCAGAACAAATGTCGGCACCCTTTGAGTCTGGTGGTGTTGGCAGCGTGTCAGGAACCGTCATGGGTATGAATTCAGATTTCTCAAAGTTTGTCGGACTGCTGGGGGCGCTGCTGCCTTTGGGAAGCTCAAAATTCATCACTGGCGGCGAGGGGAGGAAAGGAATGGCGTTCGAAGAGATGGCGCTTGAGTGGCCTCTTCGGTGAGCCCGTTTCGCCGGTGTAAAGGTTGGTGAAGTAAGGCCGCCGTCAGATTGAGTTGGGCTCGTGCCCACGACGGCAATCGAATTCCCATCACGCAGTCTACCGCCAACGAACTCGCTGCCGCCTCGTCGGTGGCCAAAGCCTCCTGGTCGCTGAAGGGAAGCACCTGTCCTCGCGGGGTTTTCAGGTGATATCGGCGGACTCAGAAGCATATGGCCGGCAGAGTCTCCGGGCAAGGCGGCGCCAGGATTGAAACTGAAAGCTGGCAGGGCCATCCGTGCAGGGTTTCTTTGAGGACTGCCGCTTCCGAAGTCGAATCCAGGGCTGGGCACTTCGATGGCCGACTGAGGACGGCGACCTGTCTGTCGAGAAAACGTTGACGGCGCCGACGACGGGGAGGGTAACGCCGGAAAACTGAAGGGGGGGTTGGGTGGAGGGCCGTCTCGAGGTTGTGACTGTGGTGACGAGGCATCGTCGGCCATAGAGAATCGTGGGACGAGGTGACTCGCAGACCGGTGGTGTATCGAGATGGGCATGGATCCCGTCGAGGACTCGGGAGCGCAGATGGCCGCCATGTTGAAGTCAAGTTGCGCCGTGGCAAGGACAGAGACGGGCAACTCTCAGCAAGTGGTGTTCATCGAGTGAAGAGGTTGTGTCAACCGTAGGAATCGTGGTGTCGTCGTATCGTCGTGGAAGCACGGATAGAATTGTTGCTGATTCTCGACTGAGCAGGATCGATCCTTGTTGAGTTTGGATGGTGGAAGGGACGCAAATCGGTCTGAAAGTTGGTTAGCAATCATGCATGAAACACTGCCCAGTTGAGGATGTCTTGCGGCGAGGTGAGGCCGTCAATGCCGTGCCGTACCAAAGCAAAGACCGTCTCCAAATCGTCTCAACTCTCTGGGATAGGGGAAGACAAAGAGACGAGACAGACCTGTTGACCGGAGATGGCTTCTTTTGCGAATTGCGAATTGAAGACGAGATGCAGTTACTACGAAGCAGAGGCAAAAGAAAGCAAGCCAGGAAACTAAATGACTTGCGAGAATAGAAAACTAGTATTGAAAAGGAGCGGACGGGCAAACCAGCGCCAACAAAAAGATCGTGAAGACCGAGATCGTTGTTGCTGGAAATGCACCAAAATGGTGATGGGATGGATGGTTTGGTGGATGAGAGAGGTGGGAGAGGACTGAGTGGATGGGTGGGATGGGTGGGATGGGTTTAGATGGCAGCAGCGGCAGGAGGCCAGCGCCGGGAGGGCACGCGTGGCACTGTGCTTATACGGTGCGCTTTTGGCGGAGAGTGCGAGGAGGCCCTTGATTTCCCATGCGCGGCGGGCGCGATGTATGGTGAGAGAATCGCCCCAGCGCGGCACAGTGCCAATAGCAGCCGGAGAGAGCGACAGCGTGGGCGTGGGTCGAGGACTTTGGACCTTCATCTTGTTCAGCAGCAGCATCAGCAATTCAGCATCATGGGGGACGACAAGGGCCGGTCTTGGTATCCCCACACCCGAGCCACATCCGCCTCGCAGGTGGTCCAGTCCCCGGTCCAGAGGCTCCAGTCCACCATCCCAGGTCGTTCAGCGTGGCGCACAGTTGAAATTCGGCACAGTAAGAGCGTGTCCCCTATCAGCCGAGTGGGCCCATGCGTCTAGGCCAGGGCCCCAGGTCTTGTACGTCTTCCCAAGTCTCTAAGCTTGAGCCCTTTATTGGCTCGTGACGGCAGCCTGCAGAGGCACAGAGGAGTCTGAAGAGCAGAAAGACAAACACCGGGACGCAGAGTGCTGACGGTAAGTCCAGCGCTAATCTGCATGCTACCAGATAACTCCAACAGCGGCACCCCCCAGTATGCTGTATCTGGCTCTCGATCAGTGTCAGGTACGAGGCGATCGGCCAGATTCGAGGACACCATCAGCCCTGTTTGCGCCGAAAAGCTAGTCTAGCCCACCGGGCAACCCGAGGGCGCTCAGCAGTAAGAAAACCTTGATCTGACTGTGTTGCCAAACAGATTTCATGATGATTGCCAGACGCGTACCAGTACTTGCACGTTTGTCCATCGTGGAGATGAGGAGCCCGTCGCCCAGGCCATCGTGTCGAGATGCTGTACCCGCATTTTGAGGCAGTGAAGGGCTGACCCCTGAAGGCCCAAATCCATAAGATGGAAGCCTGGGGGCATGGGGGGGGGGGGGGGGACCTTGCATGCAGTCGTCAGGGGGTTCGCCAGCAGGGGCCCGCCTCGGCTTTGTTCGCCCTTCATCCCAATCCTGCCGAGTCCTGTTCCCCCTGCAACCATCGACATCAACAAAGGGAACCCCCCCCACGATCTCATTGCTATTGGGCCTCATAACGTGTCGACACCTGCTGCTGTGTATGTACTAGCAGCCCGTGTTTATTGAATGCGACCGTACCGTACGTCCCGCCCTCGTGATGCCTGTCGGCCGTCCGCTTTTCCAGCTCCCTGCTTCCGGCCAACCTTGCTAGTTGTAGGTCCTCGGCGAATATTCACGGTCTGGTGACCCAGCTTTTCTGGACCAAGAATGCAAGGGCGCATTCACTCGAAGGGGCGGCACTGGTCTCCCAAATGCGATTCTGACGCCCTCATTTTGCGCTCGAATGGTTCCCGATATGACGACGGTCATTCATTACAGACAATCAACGGATATTAGATGCGGCGAAGATGATGCACGATCATGCGACTGTCCCTGTCTGCTTAGGCGAACCGGCATGTTTAATTGCTGAGGCTATTACTACGTAGAGAGGCTATTACCGCGCTGGCAACGCCGAGCCTTCTTTCTCCATACGAAATGCGCGGTGAACCGGCGTGGGAAATAATAGCAAGCTAAACGCAAACGATGAGCTCATGGTGGATTCAGTTTCGCCAGGGAAGAGACACTGGCAAAGTTGGAGCCGGCAAAGGCGCCAGATCGAAGCACCCGCTAATTGTCCGACATGTCGTGAGAGCGAGAGATTTCTCGTGGTTGATCCACCCTGATCTCGCAAAGTGATGCCCATCTATTCTCGATGCATGCGACGGCTGAGCGAAAGCAGTAGCTATCACCATTCAGGTTGTCTGGTGACCATTTGCCCCCGAAGCAGGTTGCGTGTCGCATCGATATTCCGATGAAGGAGACACCAAATCATGCCAATCTCCCAGAGACCCATGACTTCAAGCTTGGAATTCCACCTTTCAGCTACCCTAAACACTCATTCAGCGTCCACTATTGCCGTTTCCAGGTTCACAGTCAACATTGATGGCTATCACTTGACTCGAAATTTTGCCTCATAGGCTATCGACTCAGACCTTGTCACGATAAAAAGATGCTTTCGAACAGCCAGAGTGCTGGTATCTCCAATGACATGTCTCGACTCGGCTTGCCAGGATGCCCCAGGTCCTCGGACCCCTTCTTCGTTCCTCTTGCTGTGGCGCAGCTGGCTCATCCTAGACACTAATGGGCGAGCCCCCCAGCGACTGGTATCCTTCTAATTATAGGAGGAGATGTCTAATTGAGCTTATTCGTAGCCCCGTTTGTTGCTGATGACGTCTCTGCTGACCCGAGATTGCGGCGTTGCGCTAGGAAAAAGATACTGGGGACTGGACAAGCATCTCAGCCTCCCTTGTACACAAGTGTCGGACGAAGAGACTTGGTATTGTGCCACGCGGTCAATATTGTTTTGGTACGCATGTAGACACCCAGAAAGTGTATCATATGAGCACTCCTTGGAGCCTTGTCGACTCGACTGCAGACATTTGTTTCGGTGGAGCGACCCGTGCACTCGAATCGCAAAGCTCAGGAACTGGCAGTATAGAAACCGACAAAGGCCATTTGTCCTGCCACAGTACTTGCAATGCATTTTCAGAACAAACTGTGTGCAAGCATCGACTGAATCGCAACAATGTGGAGAAGGACCCTGAAATTCAGTTTGGGCGGCTCCCAGAAGCGAGCCGAGCTTCACCGCGTAGCCCATTTTGGGCGGTTTGGTTAGCGCCCCACCCCTCCAGCGCGCGGCAGAAACGAGCAGCGAAAAAAAACTTTTGGAGGTTCTCCCAGCATTCCGGGGGCGACGCGAAACGAAAGACACACCAGCATCCATCAAACCCACCATATCGACAGATCGCAATTTCCACACCTGTCTGTCCGACACTCGATTTTGGAACACGAATATTGGGGCGAAATTTCTCTCGGCAACTAAACCCGCAAAGAGGACAGCATGACTTCCGTTGAAGGTGCCGATATGGCGGTCGCGGCCGAGAAGCCCAAGTCACTGGGAATGCGCAAGAATGGTGAGTCTGCGATCTGTAGAGCGCGTCATCTCGCCAGGAGAGAGACAGAAAACTGACGGTCGAGCAGGCAAGCAGTGGCATTCGCAGAAGAAGGCGTTTCGACCGACCTCGGGTCTGACGAGCTACGAGCGCAGACAAGAGGAGCGGGTTTTGATGCAGCAGATCAAGGCCAAGGAGAAGGAAATGAAGGAAGAGAAGGAAGCCGCGCGCAAGGTAGGCACCCTCCTGAAGCTGACATGTGGGCATTGGACATCAAAGATGGATACGGTATTAACGCGATGTACAGGCAAAGATTGAGGCGATCAAGGAGAAGCGCGCCAAGAAGGAGGAGAAGGAGCGCTACGAGAAGATGGCAGAGAAGATGCACAAGAAGAGAGTGGAGAGGCTGAAGAGGAAAGAGAAGAGGAACAAGCTCATCAACTCATGAGCAATGTGAGAGGTGGACAGTGGACGTAGGAGGATTACGATGTCACGATTGAACGACCGAGTACAACCTACCTGGCCCGGATCTCCGACCATCAGCGCCACTCGGAAGGAAAGGACCGATGCAGGATGCGAACAACGTCGACCGAACGGGGTCGCGGGCTGGTGAAACGCATTTGCGAGACAATACCGACTGTGAGCCCACTCCTATCGGCCAAAGAAAGCCTGAGTGCCTGGAGGAAGGCCAAGCGACACGCCATCATGCCAGTCTTGATGGGCCATTTACCCATTTTGTAACAAATTCATGTCTGAGGGCAGATCCGCATTCGTCACTGGTTTCGAGAAACCCAAGTGTGCACGTGGTCTCAAGTTTGTTTGGCTCTCTTGAGCACAGAAAGCGGGACGGCGGCCCTGGGGAATGGCAGCATCGGCGCGCCACCCTGTAAACAGCAGATGTTATAATCGAATTACGACCATTCGGGTTTTCACGGGGCAAAGGACGTGGCTTACTTGATAAATATCATCAGCGAGAAAAGGCAAATATAGCACTATGTTCCAGTCTTAAGAGACACTACCATGCGACACGTGTACTTGTGATCAGTGTTCTTGTTTTCCAGAGGTGCCTCAATTGTCGGACGCTTGTACCCTGATAACCGCGCATTGTCATTCTATCAGATTTCGATCGATTGTGCAACACCCTCTGAAGTAGGTACTTCCTCTGATCGCAGATTAGGCACTTGGGTTGGATGGTTACTTGAGTTTTGTCCATTAGTTACTTCTGATGTGAAGCATCAAGCCGAGAAATCCAACCATTTGGCTCAAAGACTTTTGCGCCAAAGTCGGCTGTGGTCACTAGACTTCTCTGCCTGTACGGGCCTCAACACGGGTGTGTATAAGAGACATTGCCGCAGCTAACGGAACGAACTCATTAAAGCTAGTGGCGACTTGATGCACAGCGTTGCTGAAGCGCTTCAAATGAAGCACATCATCCCCTACAGTGACGGTTTTGGGTTGCTCTAGTGCGTGAGATGCAACATTTGCGACCGCAAAGTGCATGTCATATCTGCCCAATGCAATGGAAAGTGCTTGTTGACCTGGCAAGTGGATGATCTCAATCATGTGACAGATAATCATGATTATCCTCCTGCAAGCTCGAAGTGCCATCTCGGAGTGAAGAATCGCTTTATCGCTGAAGGGCGTGGCATGACCTTCGTTGGTCTGCGTGGCGGCTCTGCGAAGCATGGAGAGAATACAAGAGTAGCAGCAAAGTGCGAGCTCCGAGAGGTACCAGCTGTCGATGCTTTCATGTTGGAAGCTTTGATGCCAGTCAAACTAAGCGACATTACTTAGTATCACGGGCTAAAGACTTTAAAAAGGAGAAAGATACGTACAATATCCCATTCTTGCACAACCTGTTCGACTTGCTCGCACAAAGTCAAAATCTCAGACAATCTCTCGTCGGGCTGCAATGGCTCTCGAATCAGATCAAAGAACTGGACAAGAATGAGAGTCACCCGGCTTCCAGCTAGAAAAGCCGTTGTAGGTACGGCTTCTTGGTGATACAACGACTCGTCAAAGGATAGGAACGGCAGATTTACGCGCCACTCGCTCAAGTCGAATGAAAAAGATGGCGGTCGGTCTTTGATGAGCCGAAACAGCAGCTCGATCTGGACCAAGTTCCACATGCTCATGCGACCACCGTCCGTCGTCGCAATCAGAGAGGCGCCAGGAGAGACATCCGAGTCGATGCTGTGAAGTTGCAGGGCCTCGCACCAGGTACAGGCGTGTTTGTGCATTTCCCAGTACATATGAAAGTCGAGGTTCTCTGCAGCGACTTGGCCCTACATTATAGTCAATATGATGCAAGAGATAACAGAAAAAAGGCCGTCAAGGGTCATCATTACCAGGAATGTGGCAGCTACAAAATCGGTCACTGAACCCGTTGCTTGTCTCTGCCACATGGACGCGGCTCTGAGGCAGGCGATGTAGAGGTTTCGGGGAACGCAGGGCTTAACGTTCTTCAACTTGCCCGATACCTGATCAATCTCGAAATGACCCTGCCACAAGACACAGTAGTAGATGACCAATATGCAAGGGTCGACATGAACATGCGGCATTTGCATTAAGTCTGGCATCAGCCTCAGGAGCTTCACGTCGAGCAGCGCCTGATCCTTGATCGCGGGGAAGAATTTGGGGCCACTATCTCTGAAGAAGTCTAAGGCGGAGTTGCGTTAGCCCCTTCACTTTTGAATCATGGAGAAAAGAAAGAGGTTATCGTACTGTCTACCCAGGCCTTGGCGATGGTTGGTGGGATGGTGACATCTTCGAGTAAATACGCTTTTGAGTAGGCAATGTGTTGCATTGACAGGTTTGTCGTCTCGTCAATGGCGCGGGACAGTGCTTCCAGGAAACCATCGAGATCAGACGGCTGTTTTCCATCGACCTGAAGACATGACGAGAACTGCGCAGGATGGATCGCAGTTGATGGGACGCTTCTAGGGTCCCAAGATTCTAGTCGTTCCTGATCTGCGGCACCACCGGCCGGACTAGTAGAGGCTCCCAAGCCGTCTGCAGCAGGACTTGCTTCTTGTGTTGCTGCAGTTGGTGTACTAGCATTACTACAGGTGAAACGATCTTTAGCCGCCTGCCCTTCGATCCGACGAAGTCTCTCCCAAATCAAGGCCAACGTATCCTGCGTTTGTCGCTTTGACGTGCTACGTCGAAAGTTAGTACCTTGCTCTGACAAAGAGGATGAGGGTGGTCTGGGCTTCGTGCCGCTGAGCGCAGACTGACAGTTCGCCTTTTGCCTTCCTTTCCCTTGGCAGTCTCGCTCGATATGTGCAAGTCTCCTGGGAATCCTTGCATCTGTCGCAAGCCGGTAGAGCCTTGTCACATTTTACCTGCAAAAGCGTGAGACGAGCGATGCCGGTCATGTGATGCAGCAACGGCGTCGCAGCGACCATTGCCAACGGGGGATTCCTCCTACCTTTCGCAAACGGCATTTCGTGCACTGTCGAGGTAAGTCAGATACAGGGGATGTGGATGCCAATGCTGTTAATGCCTCTAACAGACAGTCAAGCAAGGGACATCGCCACTGATGAGTAGGGGACGGACGCACCGAAATAGCCGCTTGAAAACCCATCGCTCCCGCAGCTATGATGCAGTGAGATTGGCGCTTTCTAGATATTAGATAGAAAACGATTGATGAACAGCTAACCCTGACCTCAAATCGGACTTAGGTCAGGCACTCGGGGTGAGAGAAGAACCTAGCGCGTGGGTGTGGGCGTAAGTCCGATCACCGAGCACAATACACATTCCCATCAAGTATCTGCCTCTCGCGGGATTGGAGACTAAAATGCGTATAGACGAGGATATGTGAGGAGAAAAGAAAAGAAAAGGAGAGTGACCTGGACTGAACACACTTCGCCTACGTACGTACGAATGGAGCCATGTGCTGTCTACGTTCATATTGAGCGGAATGGACCAGCTGATTTTAGCGTGTGAAAGCCAAGCATTGAACAAGCCCCAAGACTGATGTGGAAGGGCGCCCGTTGTGAAAACCCGCATGCTCCATCACGACGACAACGACGCTCCCTGATGAACCCAAGATCCGTGAAGAACCCTAGCAGAATCGGCTCAATTATTTGAGACCAGTTGCACATAGATCCGGCATTGGTCTGCGAACTAGAGCCTTGCACTTCTTCTTCTTCTTCTTCTTCTTCTTCTACCTCCCTTGTAGAGTTTTTCAAGCATTTTTGGTTGCACGGGACGCCTTTCATTGGCAAAAGCCTAATAAACCTCTTTTATTGGGGGCCTGGGGAAAGGAAAAGGGAAAGAAAGGGGGGGGGGGGGGGGCATCCTCGGACTTTCGGACTCAACTAGCAATGCTAATACCGAGATCACGGTGGGACACAACCTTATAATCTCTCTAATCCTTAATTCTCAAGTATTGCAGCGCGGCCTAGGGCCTGATAGTAATGCCTGATAGCAGAATCATGCGGGTCAGTCTACTAATTCTCTATTATTCACGCACCATTGGGCGAGTACCTGTCTATCGGTCTCTCGGTCTACCGGTCTTTCGGTGTGAGACGTTACGACTTGCCTTGACTCTTCGACGATACTCTAGTTGGTCGCAAATGACGACGAGGACGAGGGGTATCAAATCTTGCTAGGAAGAATTGAAGAATTCAATAGATATATATAATTGTGTTGCCTTTGCTCTCCATTGTGAGCTTTGTCTTTAGTCTAAAAGTATCATCACTTATCATCAACTCGACAGCTACACAGTGAGTGCCTGGGACTTTTATACATCATTTCAGTTATTCTGAACCCATCTGCTACGCCTTTCAACAGCTCTATTTCAAGCGTATCGGCCTTCTTCCTAGGGCACTTTGTCGTTCGTTAGCACGATGCCCGAACCACACCGGGTCAAGAGTCCCTCCGACGCAGCACTCCAAGATGATAGACTCTTTGAAGAAGGGCCCGAGACCGAGTGCTCTAGCAGCACGGAGGTCATGGACCAGACTCCAGAAGAGCAGGTTCAAACTCTGGCTCGGCAAGCCACCTCAGAATCTCTGCGAATCCCCTATTCTGCACTCTGCACTGGTTCCTGCGACCCGACCTTAGACCCAGACAGCCCCCAGTTCAGCGCAAGAAGATGGACAAAAGCATTCTTTCACGCCCGCGCCGAAGCGCTCGGCCTTGCGTCCCCGGCCACAGCTGGCCTCGCATTCGACAATCTCAACGTCTATGGCAATGCGCCATCGGCTAATTACCAGGCCACTGTCGGCGATGCCGGATATGCAGCGCTTGACCTCGTTTCGCATCTGGTCGGAAAGAAGAAGCCTCAGCGCATTGACATTCTGCAAAACATTGAGGGTGTTGTAAATAGCGGAGAGATGGTCTGCGTTCTGGGACCGCCTGGCTCCGGATGCTCGACACTGCTCAAAACAATCGCTGGAGAGACCTACGGATTCAAAGTGCTCAGCGACTCGGTTCTCAACTACCAGGGTCTCTCGGCAGATGACGTTTGGACCCGATACAGAGGCGAGGCAATCTACACGGCCGAGACAGACCATCACTTCCCGAAGCTTACTGTCGGCGAAACTCTCTACTTCGCCGCCAGGGCACGTTGTCCTCGCGAGATCAAGGAGGAGTTCAAGCACGAATACGCTGTTCACACACGCAATGTGGTAATGGCAATGTTAGGCATCTCACACACGATGAATACTCGTGTTGGAAACGACTATATCCGCGGTGTTAGTGGCGGCGAGCGGAAGCGTGTCAGTATCGCCGAGGCCGTACTGAGCCATTCTCCCTGGCAATGCTGGGACAACAGCACTCGAGGACTGGACTCTGCGAATGCTATTGAGCTCTGTCGCACCCTGCGAACTCAGTCTGAGGTTTTTGGCAATTGCGCGTTCGTTGCAATCTACCAGGCGCCACAGGAGGCATACGACGTAAGTCTCAAGAGATGGTCTATGTGGTAGGATACACCGTCACTAACCCACTTACACAGCTGTTCGACAAAGTCAGTCTCCTTTATGAGGGCCGGCAAATCTTCTTTGGCAAGACGACCGACGCCAAGGCATACTTCGAAAACCTCGGTTTCCTCTGTCCCGACCAGCAAACTACTGCCGATTTCCTGACATCCTTGACCAGCGCGGCAGAGCGCACCGTTCGCCCCGACTGGCAAGGCAAGACACCACCGCGAAGTCCCGAGGAGTTCCAGAGAGCCTGGAAAGAGAGCAAGCATCGCCAGGTTCTTCTCACCGAGATCGAGCACTTCCGATCCGAGTATCCCATCGGAGGCCAGCGTTCAGAGGATTTCGCTGCATCTCGGACCGCTCAGAAATCCAAACGTCAGCGTTCCGCCTCGCCGTTCACGCTATCGTTTGCTGGGCAGTTGTCTTTAAACCTCTGGAGAGCCTGGAGAATTCTCCTGAGTGATCCATGGATGGTAGTTACGATGCTTCTCACCAACTTCTTCGAGGCGCTCATCATCGCCAGTATCTTCTACAACCTCCCACCTGATGCCTCGTCAATTGCAAAGCGCAACCTGCTCATCTTCTTCACCATTATGATCAACGCCTTAGGCAGTGTGCTGGAAGTCCTGACTCTTTACGAAAAACGCAAGATCGTGGAAAAGCACAACCGATATGCCCTTTACCATCCTAGCGTGGAAGCACTATCCTCTATCATCATGGACCTGCCTTACAAGTTCGTCAACTGCGTTTTTGTCAACGTTACGATCTACTTTATGTGCAATCTCCGTCGGCAGCCAGGCTCATTTTTCTTCTTCTTCCTGTTCGCAGCGGTTCTGGTCGTCACAATGTCGAACATGTTCAGATTGATTGCCTCAGTGACCACTACTCTCTCCCAAGCCCTGGCCCCGGCTGCCATCATCCTGCTGGCAGTGGCTATCTACAGTGGCTTCATTATCCCACCAAGTTATCTTGACGACTGGATCGCATGGATACGGTGGATCAACCCTGTCTTCTACGTACAAGAGAGTCTGACTCTCAACGAGTTTGTCGGTCGACGTTTCCCATGCACCGACTTCCTACCAAGCGGACCAGGGTACAGCTCAGGTCCAGCGAATGCTACTGTTTGTAGCATTGAAGGGTCGCGCGCTGGGGAAACCTCTGTTGATGGTGCTCGTTATCTCCGCGTCGCTTACGGCTTTGTTAATGCTCACAAGTGGCGGAACTTTGGCATCCTCGTCGCTCTCATGATCTTTTTCCTCATTTGCCACATGATCGCGGTTGAGCTTATTGTCTCCGAGCGCTCCAAGGGTGAGATTCTTATCTTCCCTCGCAATGTCCTCAAGAAGAATGCTTCGCAGGAAGAAGATGAGGAGTCTGGGGAACGTCAAGCCAGACATGTCCCCGAGAAGAACACGACGCAGTCCGGTGAAGTGGCTGGCATTGCAAGACAGACCTCTATCTTTCACTGGAAGGACATCTGCTACGAATTGGACATTAAAGGCGAGAAGCGCACTATTCTGAACCATGTTGATGGATGGGTCAAGCCTGGAACACTGACCGCGCTTATGGTAGCGTTTTCCCCGCGGATGATTTGTGTCTTACTCAGTATCTAACACTCAATAGGGAGTCTCTGGCGCTGGCAAGACTACTTTGCTCGATACTCTGGCTTGTCGCATCACCATGGGCGTCGTCACTGGCCAAGCCTTAGTCGACGGTCTTCCTCGCGATCTCAGCTTCCAACGCAAAACAGGCTACGCAACACAGCAAGATCTTCATCTTCACACCGCAACTGTTCGTGAGGCTTTGTCATTCAGTGCCCTCCTCCGCCAGCCAGATCGTTACAGTCGGCAAGAGAAGCTCGACTATGTCGATGAGGTCATCAAACTGGTTGACCTTACTGATTGCGCCGACGCTGTCATCGGGACACCTGGAGAAGGCTTGAACGTTGAGCAGAGGAAGCGTCTTACCATTGGAGTCGAGCTCGCTGCCCGGCCAGAACTATTGCTGTTCTTAGATGAGCCCACCTCCGGACTTGACAGTCAGACCTCTTGGGCAATTTGCGATCTGATGCAGAAGCTCACGAACAACGGACAAGCCGTCCTTTGCACAATTCACCAGCCCTCAGCCGCCCTCTTTCAGCGCTTCGACCGATTGCTCCTCCTCGCTAGGGGTGGACGAACCGTCTACTTCGGACCTATCGGCCACAACTCGGATGTTCTGATCAACTACTTCCAACGCAATGGAGCCGACCAGTTCGATCTCGGAGACGGCTCTCACAGGAACCCGGCAGAATACATGTTGGAAGTCATTGGCGCCGCTCCAAACACCAAAGAGACAAATATCGACTGGCCGGCGCTCTGGAGATCGAGCCCTGAGTATCAGAGGGTCCAGGCAGAACTTTCCCGTCTGGCCTTGGCTAGCCCTGCCGCGAGGTCACAGGCTGCTTCCGAAAAATCTTCCAAGTCCGAGTCTGAGCAAGACGAATTCGCCGCTGGACTTGGCTCGCAGGTGTTTGAGGTCACCAAGAGGGTTTTTCAGCAGTATTGGAGAACCCCGGGATACATCTTTTCCAAGTTTGTTCTCACAGCAGGTGCAGTAAGTCTTCCATTATCGCGATATGAAAAAGATCCGTTCCAAACTGATTGACATGTCCGCAGGCATTGTTTATTGGTCTGTCCCAGGTCAACGCTGAAGTAACGCAGCGTGGGCTCTACAATCAGATGCTGCTGGTATTCCTGTTCCTTCTCATCTTTGGCCAGATCGTGGAGCAAGCTATGCCGATGTTTGTCTCGCAAAGAACTCTCTATGAGGCGCGTGAGAGGCCAGCTAAGACATATTCTTGGATCGCCTTCCTTTTCGGCACCATCATCGTCGAGCTGACCTGGAACTCGGTAAATCACCCCTACTGCCTTCAACATTTGCCTCGACATGCCCGTTGCTTACTGACCTGTCTTCTTTCGCGTGCAGCTCATGTCTGTATTCTCGTTTCTCTTCTGGTATTACCCGCTTGGTCTGTATCGCAACGCTGAGCACACTGATGCTGTTCACTCGCGCGGTGTCACCGCATTCCTGATCATCTGGGTCTTTTTCATGTTTTCAAGCACATTCGGCTCCATGATCATTGCTGGCATCGACACAGCCGAAGTGGCTGGCGGAATAGTCAATCTTCTCTTCATCATGATGTTTGCGTTTTCTGGGTAAGGCTTCTAAATACGAACCGAGGTTTGACTGCATCACAAGCTAAGATATAAGCAGTGTTCTCGCCACAGCGAAAGAGCTCCCCAGCTTCTGGATCTTCATGTACAGAGTCAATCCTTTCACGTACATTGTTGAGGCCTTGGTAGCCACCTGTCTTGCTGACGCTCCAGTCACCTGTCAGGACAATGAGCTTATCCAATTTGAGGCTCCAAGCGGTCAGACGTGCAAGGAATACATCCAAGACTACGTCTCGTCCCATGGAGGATTCTTGGCCGACGACAACGGCAGTACCTGCAACTTTTGCCCAATGTCCAGCTCTAACAGGTTCCTTGAGTCAATCGGTCTCGGCTTCCATCATCGCTGGAGAGACTTTGGATTTGTGTGGGCCTACTGCGTGTTCAACGTCTGTGCGGCTGTTGGTCTCTACTGGCTCATGCGTGTGCCTAAGAGTAGAGGCAAGAATAGGGCGTAAGAGCGCAGAATAGAGGAAAGCCTTGTATATTATGTTATCTAAAGGCGGGTGGAAGGCGGCCTCATCATTTTCGTATTATTCATTTGATTTTCTCATTTACTATTGACAATAGACTTAATTTAGACACGAGAAATTGTTAGCAGCCTACACTACTAATATCCTGTTACAGGAGGATAGATTGATAACTTGCGATGAGCATGTTAGATAGTTTTGATTCAGTAGTCTCTGGTAGGTTACGCAAAAGTCAACATTTCATCTTCGTGACGCTGAATTGACCTGTGGTCTTTGGGGACAGTCTGCCGAGGGGTCTTCTCGTCAAAGCATCCACACGTCGAGCTTCTTTTTAACAGAGGGCAAGTTCGCGAAGCACCAATCGTAAAATGAGCCTCGAAGCGCTGTGCTGTTCGTAGGAGATTGGTTGTGACGGGACGACGATCAACGCTGTGAGCTTGGGGGGATGCTACGAGTAGTTGACAGCTTTGCTTCGCGAGGCGGCTGGATTCTTTGATTCACCTCCTTATTAGCAGTTCGGCCATGTATAAGGTAGAGCAGAGTGGTCAAGAAGAAACGGATACATTGTGATTTGCCTATGGTGAATCGGTGACCTTTAGCTAGCCCGGCCTGTCACGTGATGTCAACCGTCCAGTCAGGAACTTGGGGGTGTCGACGCCAACGCGGATCGCAATTCTCGGGGCTGAACCCGCCCCTACGTCACAAGAGCTCTTGACTCGCGACCAGCCGCTAATCAAGTCTCTTACGGGGAGGGTCCAAGGGGAACAAGCGCGAACCTGTAGAGTGTCATGGCGAACCCTACGATTGCTTCGCAGGTCGACGGATCTGTTCCTGCGTCGACCCTCTCTCCCACGCCCCCACACGCAGAATCACCGACGCCGGCGTCGAAAGACAGGACGAAACGCCATCAGATCCGCAGGTCAATTACGCAGATTGCGCCCTCGGGAAAATTCAACCTGCAAGCGCATCACCCCCACGGGCACGCGCACCATCACGATCTGAAGCAGCGGCAGCGGTGGCTGGACGGGCACAAAAGGGGCGTGAGCCAGGATGTCAGAGGTCAGATCGGAGGATTGAGAATTGGAAGGGATCTCAAGGATCACGATACGGGCCGGCATTCTTTGGATATGTCGAGGGCGAGCTTCAACGCGGAGAGCGGCCTGTTTGGCAGGCAGGAGGAAGAGAAAAGGGCGGCGGACAGGAGGGAGAGGGATTTGCAGGTTGCAAAGAGGAAAGCGGATTGCCGGTTTGAGTGAGTACAGAATATGGGTATCAGCAGCCTCCGTCAACTGACACCGGAATGCCAGTGGTTTGACGAGCAGCCTCATCGAATTAAATGGCTTCTCGGTTGAGACCACAAAACAGCTCGACGCCACCTACTATGCACTCCTCGAGAAGCTGTCGGCGCTTCAGACGACACTAACCTCCATCAAAGATCTGGCCGAGGCATCACGGGAAATCGCATCCACCTTTGACAAAGACTCGCGCGACCTGGAGCACGAAATGGTGAGCCAGATAGGCTCCCTTGGCCGCTTTGATCAGCAGCAGAGCCGCGTCGAGGACCTAACGAACCGCATCGAGAGCGGGAGGGACAAGGTGGCAGGGCTCAGTGCCAGGGTGGAGGCGGTGCGGGAGATGGTGGAAGGGTGGGAGAGTGCGGATCGCGAGTGGCAGGAGAAGACGAGGAGGAAGATGAAGGTCATCTGGTCGATGGTGAGCGTTTGCTTGCTACTGGTGATGGTGCTGGTCTGGGTGAGGAGGAGCGAGACAATCGACATGCAGGGCATCGGCGCGACGGTGACACAGAGAGCAGTGGCGGGGATGGAGAAGGTTGGTGAGATGAAGGGGCAGCTGGTGAATACGTCGAGAGTGGTACCAGAAATTCTGAAGGGCAAGCTGGGGATAGCGGGGCATAATGATGCCCCAAAGGCTGAGGACGAGCTGAATGAGCTTCATGAGAGGTTGGAGAAGATGAAGCCGGAGGTAGATGATGCCGGGCTACGGGCCTTGGACGAGCTGTGATGCTTTTGGCGTGGAAGTCTGATTGTGTGGGAGCAGGTCTTGCCAACTTGTGATCTACATGGTGGTATTTGCTGCCTGGATCTGGTGAGGACTTGAACAGACGAGCAGCCACAAGCTCAGAGAGGAGGGATGATGTGCACGATACCCCAATCAGCATAATAGCGACCTTTTTTTATTTTTTCCATTTTATATAGTTTTTTTCTCCCTCCTTTTTTCCTTGCCACAGAATCTGGGCGACAAGTCTTGCACCAATTTTGTTTATGACCCTAGATCAGAACAATTAAATAGCCGCAAGCGCTGCCGATTCTTTTTGGCGGCGTGACTTGGCGGCCAGAACCACGTCATCCTGCCCCTGCAACTGTGGGCAATGCCGTGGTCCAGAAAAGCCACTGTATTACGCGTTTTCTGAGGCACGAGCCTCTTGATGCGATAGGCCCAAGGTCTCGAGCCTTTAAATTATAATGCTGGTCTGTGGTCGCTGGACTAATTCTAGCCATCTGTATCTAAAGTTCGCCCAGTCGAACAGCATTTGAGCTGAACTCGCTGACAGTGGCGCTGGAAAGTGAAATTGGGGGTTTAGGTAGGACACCAGCCACGGTCGGTGATGCTCAGCTCGAATGGCAGATCTACAAAACCTACACCTTGACGCACGTTCAAGATGTGAGATGAGAGGAGCAGTGCGCTTGTCGAGCTTAAAGCAGGCTTGGCGAGCGAGTCACGCTGCAGCGATTGGTATCGCCTTGTCACGAACGCCCCGTCACGTCGGCCGTGTTTCCGTCTTGGTGACTGGGCGCTGCGCTCGCTCCCTTGTCCGTTGCCCAGCTCCAGAAGCGTCAGCAGCGCGATTCTGCCCCGCGTCGTCACCACTCAAGCTAGACATACAGATCAAACTGCTTCATATGTTCTCCGTTTCCCAGCACGCCCTGACTGCCTTGCTTTCTGATCCATCGTCAACTCTTTTTTATTCCCCTCACGGGATACTGGGCTGTTGAGACTTTGCTGCTTGGCTTTTGGATAATTTCCGTCTTTTCCATCGTCGCAGCGAGCTCTGCCCTATCCCATCCCGCGCCATCATCATACTGCATCTCATCTCATTTGCAATCGTGTACCACACAGCTGTCCCACCACTAACTCAATCACCATGGCCTCTGAGGAGCTTCCAAGGGCCGACGCAGCGGCTCAGCCGACTGTCGAGCTCCCCGTGAGGACGGCCACGGCCACAGTCAATGACCCAGCGTCACCTGGACAGACCTTGACGGGCAAGCAGGAACACTGTACGGCCCCATCCACTGAAGATGCGGCGCGCGAGCATGGCTGACCAAATAACGTGCAAAAGACCTCAAACGCGAGCTCATGTCGGAGCAGACAAAGTGGGAAATCAGCGAGCTCAACACGCCAACCGCCCTCCGTCGATTCGGTGCCCCCTTCAAGTCCGACAAAGGCGAAGTCTCTCCTCAGGAATCCGAGCTTCCCATCCTGCGATACATCTTTGTTCACCATGTTCGCGATTTCCCTTTTCTCGATAAGGCCAAGGAGAAGGAATTTTGGCAGGACAAGCTTCAAGTGGTAGGGTATTCCCGCTTTCCGCGACGGGGAGAGGCGTCAATGGCAGGTGTAGGTGTAAGCGCTGACAAGGTCATTGTGATAGTTTCTCGAGTCTTTTGCGAACAAACAGATCTCATCCTCCGAGGACCGCCTGGAAGAGACGAAGCGACGGAAACTTGCTATCAAAGCACGCAAGCTGGTCGAGCTCATGATGGTCTCTGGTATCGGGACCACGTCTGGTTTCGAGGAGCGCATTCGTTTCTCCGAGATCGACATTGTGGACAGCAGCGCCATCGACACGGGCATACACCACACGGTACCGGAGGGCAACTATATCAACGGCTGGGACGTCAATGTAGCGGGCGTGCGCATCACGTCTGTGAGGCAGCATATCCGGCACCACCGTCATGCCGAGTTTCTGTTGCGAGTCAAGAGGAAGGGAGAGTTGGAGTGTTTCATCGCGAGGCGTTATGGTGATTTCGCAAGGCTTCACAGGAGACTGCGGATGGAGATGCCCGGCAGGATCTTGCCACCGCTGCCCAAGAAAAACAAGTCGGACTCGACAGCGAGCGGCCTACTCTCAAACTTTAGTACCGGCGACGGCAATGATTCGGATGCATCTTCAGTATCGTCCGTGTCGACGGGTCTGACCGGGCGAGGTGACAATGGCAGCACAGGGGG
This sequence comes from Parasarocladium wereldwijsianum, assembly GCA_036250105.1. NCBI lineage: Eukaryota > Fungi > Ascomycota > Sordariomycetes > Hypocreales > Sarocladiaceae > Parasarocladium > Parasarocladium wereldwijsianum. The sequence goes on along the minus strand of JAXOUE010000013.1, from coordinate 130,525 downwards.
CGGATTGCTCTCACCTTCCGGTAAGAGGCCTCGTCATGAAATGCGTGGCACTGAGCTCTGCTGACTTTTCTAAAGGACCCCGTCAAAAACCTTCTGGCTCTGGTGCTTCCCTCAGGTCTTTTCGGTCCAGCAAGGGAGCGGCTTCCCCTCGCACATCCACGGATGGACGATTGACACCAGTACCGGCAAAGCTTCAACAGAGCAACGGTGAGGTATGTTCGTCATCACCGGAATGATATACAATGGTGCTGACGGTGTGTGCAGAGTGTTGTCCTGTGGCGCGAGAGCCAGCGAGTATCCCTTCGATCTTTCATCCGCACAGTCATCTCGAACCCCCAGTTTGTCAACACCAAGGCAGTTCAAGACTTCCTCTCTGCAGACCCCATAACGCCGACCGACAGTGATATCGACGACATGGATCGGAGAAAACTGGTGGACGACCGGCGCATGGAGGAGCAGAGAAAGTTCTACGAGGTGGCCAGAAAACGTGCCGCCGAGCTTGATGAATACATGGAGCAGTAGGTATTTGCATCGAAATAGCCTGTAAGACAGTGCTGACCAACTAGGTTTCGTCGCGATATCGTCGAGAAGAACGGCCTCACCATGCTCTTCAAGGAAATCAAGGAGAAGGAGACGATAGGAGACCTCAGCATACAGTACCGCAAGTTCGCGGAATGGCTGCGCATCGAAATCGCCGCCGTCATATACCACCTCTTCTTGGCCGAAGACAACTCAGCGGAGCTGTTTTCACAGGCGCGGAGAGTACACTCGCTCATCCCTTACTCGATGCTCAAGAACGTGATCCGCATCGCAAATCCAGCGGCCGTCATGTCCGGTGTCCTTGACATCTTCCTGGCACAGCCTTTTGGCACGCGGTCATTACTCCAACGAATCTTTTCCCTCACACTCAATGATGGTATCAAGAGCTTTCAGAAGTCGATTGACGATCTGACGGCGAAGATCGGCGAGCCTGTGTACACGGAGAAGCTGCTGGCCTACACCAACGCGGATGACTATATCAAGGCTGCCATCAGAGGGGAAGCTGAAGATGAGCAAATGGATCTTGTCGTCGCCATTCTCCGATCTGAACTGCTGCAGCCCGAGCTCACGGGACAGCAGGTACAAAAGCTTTTCAACGCCTACGTGGCATTCAACAATGCTGTGGAGAACGTCGACGAGGAGCTCAAGCAAGGGGCGCAGCTCTTCTCCTACCTCAAGCAACAGCTGAAGCTCTGCACCCGCAAGCGAGACAAGACCATGATGCTGGAGCTGATTGAGGAGCCCGTCACCTTGCAGCTCTTCCGCGATCTATTCACCATCTTTTACGAGCCGCTCGTCCGGGTATACAAGTCAGCCAACGTGTACAACAGTATCACGGACTTTTCGGTCTTTATGGACGACATGATTCAGGTTTGTGGCCCGACTTTTCGCAATGGAAGACCTTGCTAATACACTCTCAGGTTGTAGACAAATGCCGTAACCAGGACGCTTCGGCAGACCCCAACCAGACCGTACAAGCGTTCATCGACCTTTGCGCTCGCCACGAGCACAACTTTTACAAGTTTATTCACCAGGTACACACACACGACAACGGGCTGTTTACTCAGCTCATGGGATGGATCGAGGGTATCCTCGAGTTCCTGCGCCACGGACCCAAGAACGGCAAGCTCAACATCAACGCGCTGTTTGAAGGCGGTATTGGAGCCAGTGGTGTGGACCGACAGAAGGCGATCGCCGAGATCGACGCACTCATCGCGTGGCAGGAAGCGCGCAAGAAGTGGCACAACGACAAGACGCGTCAAAAGATGGCTGCCGAAGGTCAGGCAGGAAACGATCTCGTGCCGCCGGGCCTGGCTTTCAAGTCGGCCGACTTTGGTCTTGACGACGCGGACCTCGAAGATATGACCTATGATGACGGGTCGGAATCCGAGGCATCTGCGGAGGCTGAGGACGACATGGACCCCATCGAGGCGGAGAGAAGGAGACGCACAAAGCAGCAGGATCGTTTGCGGAGATCAGCGGGCGAACCTGAGAAGCCGTCGGTGAGCGAGGTGCACAAGCTGAAGGACAACTTCCTAGTGATGCTAAGGGATGTGTTGGCGGACTAGAGAAGCGTGGGTTTGATGTTCCATGATGAGTCTCACAGCGACAAGTTAGATGTACCTAGACTCTGCGTGTCTGCATGACTTTAAGAAATTTATACAGCGTTGTTTCTTGTCCACAAGTGGCTGCGCAGACTCCAGATAGTCAATGATGTGCCCTGTCAGCAGAAGAGTGCATTCAGTGGCAACAAAACCCTAACCCTTCGAAGACAGTGGATTAACCCTAACCCAAAGAACTTGCAAATTACTGGCATGTGATTGGCTGCGGAAAGCCGAACAGCCGAAGGCAGGTGCGTCGCCGCGCTTTCCCGGACACTGCAGCAGTTGGAGCCACTTATTGCAGGACTGGGGACTCCAAGCCATCATCGACTTCTCAGCCTCTGACTGGTGGCTCCCGATTCTCTTCACTAGCTTCCCCCGAAGTCATCGTCCGCCACCACGTCCGCCACTGTCCGTTGACGACTTCTTCCGCCCCGACCCATTTCCTTTTGACGATTGCCTCGACATCATCATACCACTTTTTGCTCTGCGGTCGCGACTCGGGACAACTCACACGACACTATGGCTTCTGCTATGGCGATGAGGAGGCTGGGCGCCGGCCCTTCTTCTGTGCGTATTTTTTGCCTCGGCTCAGCGTTCTAGGGGAAAGGGGACGCGTTGGCGCGGCCAGAACATGGTTGGGAGATGCATTGAGACTGACTGGATGGCAGATTGCGAGGTTTGCGAACCAGACCAGGAGTTTTTCTGCGACTCGATCTGTTGGTGAGTGTTGACGCCGGACCGAGGGCGAGGCAGGCAAGGGACCACGAGAAGCTGACCACGACCCGTAGCTCGCGTCATCTCAACAAACCCCGTCAGGGCAAAGGAGGCTTCTCCTTTTGTCAGCAACAAGTACCCCGTTATTGTACGTCGAGACGCGGTTCACCCACGGCCGTTAACCCGTTGCTGCTGATTGCTAACGTCACGCGCAAATAGGACCACGAGTACGATGCTCTCGTCGTCGGTGCCGGTGGCTCTGGTCTCCGTGCCGCTTTCGGTCTTGCTGAGGCTGGATTCAACACCGCCTGTATCTCCAAGCTCTTCCCGACCCGATCACACACCGTCGCCGCCCAGGGTGGTATTAACGCCGCTCTCGGAAACATGCACGAGGACGACTGGAGGTGGCACATGTATGATACCGTCAAGGGTTCCGACTGGCTCGGTGACCAGGATGCCATTCACTACATGACCCGCGAGGCCCCTGCTTCTATTGTCGAGCTTGAGAACTACGGTTGCCCCTTCTCTCGTACTGAGGATGGCAAGATGTAAGATACTCGATAGCGCAAGATTTCGACTGAACGCTTTTGCTGACTTTGCTCCTAGCTACCAGCGTGCCTTCGGTGGTCAATCACAGAAGTACGGCAAGGGTGGCCAGGCTTACCGTTGCTGCGCTGCCGCCGACCGAACTGGACACGCCCTTCTCCACACTCTGTACGGCCAGTCCCTCCGCCACAACACCAACTACTTCATCGAGTACTTTGCCCTCGACCTGATCATGCAGGACGGCGAGTGCCGCGGTGTCCTCGCCTACAACCAGGAGGACGGCACCCTGCACCGTTTCCTTGCGAACCACACCGTCCTCGCCACCGGTGGTTACGGCCGTGCCTACTTCAGCTGCACGTCTGCTCACACTTGCACTGGTGATGGTATGGCCATGGTTGCCCGTGCCGGTCTGCCCAACCAGGATCTCGAGTTCGTCCAGTTCCACCCTACCGGTATCTACGGTGCCGGCTGCCTGATCACTGAGGGTGCCCGTGGTGAGGGTGGTTACCTCCTCAACTCCGAGGGTGAGCGCTTCATGGAGCGTTACGCCCCTACCGCCAAGGATCTTGCCTCTCGTGACGTTGTCTCTCGCTCCATGACCATGGAGATCCGCGACGGCCGTGGTGTTGGTGCCGACAAGGACCACATCTTCCTGCAGCTCAGCCATCTTCCCGCTGACGTCCTTGCTGAGCGTCTTCCTGGTATCTCTGAGACCGCTGGTATCTTTGCTGGTGTCGATGTCACCAAGCAGCCCATCCCCGTCCTCCCCACTGTCCACTACAACATGGGTGGTATTCCTACTCGCTACACTGGTGAGGTTCTCACTGTCGATGAGCAGGGCAACGACAAGGTTGTTCCTGGTCTCTTCGCCTGTGGTGAGGCTGCTTGCGTGTCCGTCCACGGTGCCAACCGTCTCGGTGCCAACTCCCTCCTCGATCTCGTCGTTTTCGGCCGTGCCGTCTCCCACACCATCCGCGACAACTTCAACCCTGGCGACAAGCTCAAGCCCATCGCTGCTGACGCGGGTGCTGAGCACATTGAGGTCCTTGACAAGGTCCGCACTTCTGACGGCCCCAAGACCACTGCTGAGGTCCGTCTTGCCATGCAGAAGGCTATGCAGACTGATGTCTCCGTCTTCCGTACTCAGGAGTCTCTGGATGAGGGTGTCCGCAAGATGGAGGAGATTGATGCCCAGTTCCCCCAGGTTGGTATCAAGGACCGCAGCATGATCTGGAATTCTGATCTGGTTGAGACTCTTGAGCTCCGCAACCTGCTCACCTGCGCGTAAGTTTTCCCGGTTTTAATTTTTAGTGACGAGTGATGATTAACACGTGACGCAGCACCCAAACCGCCCAGTCTGCTGCCAACCGCAAGGAGTCCCGTGGTGCCCACGCGCGTGAGGACTACCCCGACCGTGACGACGAGAACTGGATGAAGCACACTCTGTCTTTCCAGAAGCAGCCACACGGCAAGGTCGAGCTCGGCTACCGCAAGGTCATCAGCACGACGCTTGACGAGAACGAGTGCAAGCCTGTGCCTCCTTTCAAGCGTGTGTACTAAGCCTGTTTGCCCGGCGATCTCTCAAGATTAGAGCGTTCAGAGGAGGAGATGAATTTCAGGGAGGAAAAGAATTAGTCCATACATAGGTTTGGCGAGGCGCAATCTTTCTCTTTTGTCTGCATATGATATATCCGGTTGGTGGCAGCCGCAGCGCGCGTGTGGACTGTATGGGATGACTGTAAGGTCAAGTGTAAGAAGAGAACCATTGAATAATCTTTCGACTATTTTGTGATCGCATTTTGCGTGAAATGTATGGTGATGAATGTAATATGTCCATTTACGCAAGTCTATCTAGTGTTAATTTGTGGTCGTACCGTATGTCTATATGCTAAGAAGTCAAAAGCCCAAGCGACCGTCCTGCAACCTTGAGGCTGAAGTAATGAGTTAAAATACAAGCCAGTAGATTCCGGCAGAAGCAACGCATTACAAAAACAGTTCTTTACATCCTCAGTTCTTCTTTCCGAAGGCCTCCTGCCTCTTTGCGTAGTCCTTGATCACCAGCGCACAGGTCGTGTCCGTACATAGCCTCCTCCTCCTGCTCACGTCCAGCTTGTTGGCAAACTCGAGCCCGCTGGCCCTCTCGACAGCCTCCAGGGGGACCTCAAAGTCGGTGATGGGCTTGTTGTTGTCGATGACGGCGTTGGGCAGCACGAAGGCGCCGACGGCGACGTTGCCGCCAGCGCGGCCGTCCTCGGCGAGGATGACCTTGTAAAAGTGCGTGGGCACGGCGACGGAGGGCGGGTTGCCGATCATCTCGTACTTGACGTACCACTTGTTGTCGGTGGGGTCCTTCTTGGGGAGGTAGAGCGGGCCGGTGACGATGCGGACGGAGGGGTACTTTACGGTGAGGCGGCGGCAGAAATCCTCAAAGTGCGCCCAGTAGTCGCGGTTGAAGCCCTCGCCGACCTGGGGGCACATGTTGGAGAGGTAAAAGGTGTCGTCCATGGCGCGCTGGGACCACTTTGCGTCGGCGGCGGGGACCTGGTGGCCGCGGTCGTAGCCGGAGCGGAAGTAGTCCTTGAGCAGGGCGCGGAACTTTGGCGGGATGGAGGGGTCCTCGGCGAAGACGGAGTTCTTGCGGTCGGCGTCGCGGGCGGCGAGGGAGGCTGGGGTGATGTGCTCGACGACCCAGTGGGGGTTGCGTAGGCGGCGGTCGTAGGAGGAGACGAGGGAGTCGCGGGTGGCGAGGTCGGCGACGGGACCTGGGAAGCCGTATTGGAAGAGGCCCGAGGGGTCAACGGGCGCGGTCGAGGCGGTGGGAGGATAGGGTGCGCCGCCGGGGACGGGCGCAGGTGGTGGCACGCTCGTGCGGTTTGTTGGTAGTGTTGAGGTCGAGGGCGGCATGGCTGTGAGGGATTGCGAGGCAATGGGGATCTCGGGTTTGTTGGAGCCGTTTGAGGATCGGAGGGAGAGTACGGCTGCGGTGATGGAGGCGCCTGCTCCAGCACCGAGAAGTGCGATGGCGGCGGAGGTTTTCGACATTGTGAGGAGAGGAGTGCTGGTTTATATAGTGATTGGGAGGACTGTATCAGGTGTTCCTGGACAAAAGCACACGGGAGAGGCTCGAGGTCGCCTAGTGGTGGGTCGTGGGTCGTGAGAGGAAGAGCACGTGTAGGGAGGGCGGGGAAGAGAGTGAAAGGTGATGAAGTCTGGTGATACCTCGCGGCTGTCAGTTTTTGGTGGTGAACTTTTTAGCGGGCGCCAGGCACGCGTTCACGCTTTGGGGGTCCCTTACAGGGGGCGGAGAAAAGGTGGAGACGCGCGGCTCCGGCGTCAAAAGTGCCATGATTTTGGCGCGCGTCAAGCAGCGCGTTTGTTCACATGCCAAAACGGAACCCTGTCTGTTTGTGAGGAAATATCTTCAGCGGAGAAAGGGGAAAAGGGGAGCCCATTTCGACGAATCTGCCATCGCTGGTTTGACGAGACTCGGCATTCCAGGATTTCAACAAGTGCTCAAAACGACAGCACGACGCGAGACGACACTATGGCGCTGGTCAAAGCATATCTCGTGGTGTACAACGCCGTGTCTTGCCTGCTCTGGGCCACTCTGTTCGTCAAGACATTGCTCCTTGCCACCTCAGTACCTGCCTCTCGACTGCATGAGGCCTACCATGCCCTGATGTGGCCGCTTCTCGCTGGCACACAATCTCTCGCGGTGGTAGAGATCATCCATGCCGCGGCTGGGCTTGTCAGGGCCTCGCCTGCTACCACAGCACTGCAGGTCGTCGGCAAGAACCTCGTTGTCTGGACCGTCATGGTGGCGTTCCCGGAACTTATCGTTGGACAAGACGACCAGGGCGCAAAGGGTGTTTGGCCATTACTGGGATGTCTCCTAGCTTGGAGTCTGTCCGAGATCATCAAGTACGGCTACTTTGCTGTGTTTTTGACGACGGGCGATACACCATACGGGTTGAAGTGGCTCAGGTGAGAGAGACCGACTCGACAGATATCTGACGATGGACAGGAACTGACTTTTGGGGACTCTAGATACAGTGCTTTCACCATGCTGTATCCGATTGGGCTTGTGAGTGAGGCCTGGCTAGTCTACTTGGCACTCACCGAGACGGTCGGCGTTTCGCTGCCGTACAAGGTGTATTTGTTTGCCGGTCTCCTGACCTACATCCCTGGTATGTTTGCGTCTGACAGTGGAAATGGGATCCAAACTGACACGTGAATAGCTGGTCCTTACCTGTACACACACATGCTGTCTCAAAGACGCCGTACCCTTCAGCGTTCACCAGAGAAAAAGTCCAAGTAAACCCTGCGCGGAGAAGGGAATGACGAGCTTCAATAGCCGTAGCATGCGTTCGGATTGCAAGTCGGCCTCTCAGATTTGGTTTTCAGACGCGATCAGCAGCAGATAGTGAATGCAAGGTGCTGGTCTTTGCTATCCCCTACGTCCGTGTCACGTGATTCTCTCACCACATCAGTTGCGGATAGCTGCAGCACGTCGGCATGCGGGAGTAGCCACCGATCTCGCTTCCTGGCCAGCCGCATGGGCGGACTATGCATGTTATGCATCTGGGCAGTGAATCGTCGTGTCATCAACGCTCCACATACTTCTGGTGTGAAGCGACATATCGAGGCGAGAACCCTTGCGGTTCATGTCTCAGTCAAACACTCGCCCACACACGGCGTGCAGCCGTCAGGGTGCATCTTTTCGTCAGCCCTATTTATTGACCGCCTTGATTCGATCAGCGGGGAAACGGGCACATCGGAAATGGGGGACTTTCCGATCCTGAGATCTCAATACCCTGACTTGAAATTGGATTGCTTGTAACGAGCTTGGTGATCCAAAGACCAGCCTTTTTGACGACGTCTGAGAACTGGAGATTGCACAGGGACTCGGACGCTTGCGATTTACGAAAAGGGACTAGCGCGTGTTTCTGCCACTCCTACGTCAGCGACCTCCAAAAAGACCCCGAGCCGCTTCGAGGTCGACTGCAAAAGACAGCGACGAGACTTTTCACATCTGACCAGTCTTCGCTCTGGCCACCAACCTTGATAAGCATACTTTGCCAATACGACCTATCCTTGGCACGACTGCGACTTGACTGCCTACGCCACGGCTCGATTTGACTCGATCTCTCCAGACATCATTACGCGCATGATCGACACGACCCTCGTCTGAAAACCCTCGTGGCGTGTCGAGGCTGCAAAAATGGCCGACATGGGAGTTTCCGTGCGCGATGTCAGCAATGATACCAGAGGCTGGATCATGTGCATCGTCAGTGGTGTTGGTACGCGCTCCGTCCGCCATCCTCTTCATCTTCTACGCAGGGGTACTGATCTTCTCTCGTAGCATGCGTCTTTGGTGCGTCCATCATCTGCGTTGACGTGATCGTGCGTCTCTTCCCCGGCAAGCACAACTTTCGCATACAGGAGAGTAACGTCTTCCTCGCGTGCTCGTTAAGCTTGAGTTTCGGAGTCATGGTAAGTAGTCCTTCACGACACCACACCATTCTAGTTGGTTGACCGTTGTCAACGTCTAGATGTTCTCGGCCCTCTACAGTATGCTGCCCGAATCGAAGCAATACCTGACCGACGACGGATGGGGCGAGCAGGAGGCTGGTCTCGTCATGATTGCTTGCTTTATCGCCGGCTTCTTCGGCATCCAGATCGTGTCCCGCCTGGTGCACCAATACATGCCGTCACACGTAGTGGACTGTGATCACACGCACGACGATACAGCAAAGGAGGACGGTGACGAGGAGGCAGCTCGGTCCGTGAGCCACGACCGACAACAGTCGCGAAGCGGACGTTCTCGACACAGGGCTCGATTCAGCTCACCCTACGTGAAAGACCTCGAGCGCCCGGCAAACGGACTCCATTACGCAAACGAGTCCACGCCTCTTCTGTCCAGCGAGCTGAATGGCCATCAATTATGCAAGCAGCAAGCACCGAATCAGGGCGAGATGGTGGAAACTTGCAATACTGAGGCACCTCTGGCTCCACGCCCGTGCACGGCGACCTCAGCCACCCGGCGTCAATCCGGGCTACGAGTGCCGAAGAGAGTGCTGTCCTTTGTCAAGGACACAAAGAATAACTGCGATGAAGAGGGTTCGTGTTTTGGATTCACAGACCCCTGCGGGCAAGAATGCTTCAAGCATCTCGGCTCTCGTCTCGCCTTGCCAGTCCAACCCCAGAAGCCCACGATGATTCGGACGACTACTGGACCTTTTTATCCCCAATCTGGATCAGTGTTTCACGGGTCTGAAGAACATCGTCGTGATGAGCAGATGGACCCCTCCAATCCCAAGTTCAGGACAAGTCGAGCTGCTTCGCGGGAGCCCATCGTGCCGTCCATTGCCGAAGATCCGAATCATGCTGACGACCACGCGGTTAACGGCCATGGTCATTACCATGGAGAAGGCGAATCTCATGCAGACCATGATCACCATCATGGACATGATCACGACCATGAACATCACGAGCACAGAGATGGTGAAGCTCACCACCACCATGTCCCGACAAACGCTTTCCTGTCCATCGGCCTGCAGACATCCATCGCCATCGCCCTACACAAGTTCCCCGAAGGATTCATTACCTACGCCACCAATCATGCGAACCCCCAGCTCGGCTTCAACGTCTTCATGGCTCTCTTTGTCCACAACATCTCCGAAGGCTTCGCCATGTGCCTACCCCTCTATATGGCCATCGGGTCCCGGTGGAAGGCGCTGGTCTGGTCCGCTATTCTCGGCGGCCTCAGCCAGCCGTTCGGTGCGGGCATCGCGGCCTTGTGGTTCCACCTCGCGCGGAAGAGCCACATGAAACCGAACGCGGTGGCGTATGCCTGCCTGTTTGCCGCCACGAGCGGGATCATGGTGAGCGTGGCGCTGCAGCTCTTTGTGGAGAGCTTGAGCCTGAATCATAACCGGAACTTGTGCATCTTTTTCGGGTTCTTGGGGATGGCAATCTTGGGCTTGAGCAATACCATGTTGACAGAGCATTGAGCGCCCAGTTGGGGTCCGGGTTCCTTAGAAGCACAGAGTGGAAAGGCTATTACGTTCGTCTTTTCTTTTTTACTATACATTCATTAGGTATCTACGGCGTTATGGACACGCGAGGAGGAAGGGCCGGGACATTATCGAGACATGGCACACAGCAGTGCAAGCAGACGGCGTTCGGGTTTGTTTTAGGTGGATAAAGTTGAGACGATCACGGCAATACACATGGCAGGCATTTTTAGATGAAAAGGTAATTCAGCGCTTGTATTACATCTTTTGAAACAGCATGCTATCCTTTTTGAATGTCATAAGTCGTAAGTCATACGGACTATCCGAGATAGTGGCCCGCTGTATTTTTAGACGCCACCCAACGCGTATGCCTAAACCCCATGGGAAAAAACACCAGAACGCCAAAGAAATTCGTGACGACAAGGTCTGTCTCAGACTGAGAGCTCAGAACAGCAAGGGGTCGACGGGTGCGTCGTCAGCGTCTGGACCGGGGTCGCGTGCCAGCAGCAGGATATTGGCCTCATCCTCTGCCCAGTCATCTTGGGTCCTGAAATCAGGCTCCCCCGCAAAGATCTCCTCATCAGGCACGCCGGCGCCCCATATACCCTCGTCATCGCCCTCTTCATCCTCCATCCCGGGGAGGTCCATATTTGTCAAAGGTCTACCCGTCGCGAGCGCAGATCGAGGGTGGTGCCGCGCAACATGCACCCCCAGATCATGGTATCGAAGGAAAACCTCGTGACACTGCGGGCAAGCAACCGTCTGCCTCTCCGTACCCGCAAGAAGCTCGATAGGGTCGACGCTGGGTTCGGGCTGCGTGAGACGCGGACGGGGCAGGGAGAGGTGACGGTAGCGGATGTGGTCCTCCAGTCGCGCTTTGCTGGCAAAACGATCACCGCAACCCTGTGTGCTGCCGTCCCACCCGAGACAGGCGAGACCGTCAATGTCATGGTCGTCGAGTCCGCAGGTGAAGCGGATACCCTGGTGCGCCGACTTTATGTGCGCTGTGAGGTTCGAAGCCCGGGTGAAGCTCTTTCGGCAGCCGGCTACGGGACAGGCCTCCGTGCGCCTCTCGGAGAGAGACTTGCCCGAGTGATGGATTTCGACGTGAGTTTCGAGCTGGGAGCGGGAGGAAGAGTGGAAATCGCAGAAGAGGCAGTTTTGGTGCTCAATCTTGACGTGCTGCAGAAGGGCGGCCTCTGTCGTAAAACCCACCCGCTGCTGCTGCTGCTGCTTTCCTGGCTCAGCTGCTGAGCCAGGGGCGGACAGCGCGCACTCGGTGCACCAGAACTTGACCTCCCCATGCTCCCTATCTTTGTGTCTTCGGAGCGCAGCGCGGGTGTCAAAGTCGGCGCTGCAGCCCTTCTCGGGGCACAGGAACGGGCGGACCTTGAGGTGATCCTTGCGGACGTGGGTGTTGAGGGTGTCGTGCTTCCGAAAGCTCTGGCCGCACTCATCGCAGCGGAAGCGTTCCCGTCCTTCGTGTACGGCCTGGTGGCGCTTCAGCCTCGTGCCTGTCGCGAAGCTCTTGCCGCAGCCGTCTGTCGTGCAGACGTGTTTCCTTTCGAGGGTGTGCGTGCCCTTGATGTGTTGCTTCAGGTGCTTGTCTTCGATGTAGTCCTTTGTGCAGCCCTCGTAAGGACACTTGAAAGGGCGGGAGTTATTGTGGGAGTTAAGGTGATCACGCAGACGGGCGGGTCGGTTGAAGGTCTTGGGGCAGTCTGGGTGTGGGCAGGGAAGGGTTTTGAGGTCGGAGGGGAATTTGGGTCGCGGGGTGGTGGCAGCGGTATGGACGGATTCGGCGTCAGCGTGAGATTCGGACGCGGGGGATTGGGGAGTCGTCTGGTTGGTGAGAGCATCATCGACATCTTCGTGCACTGTTGACAAAGTAAGCATCTACGATGTCGCGATAACGGGAGCTTACTAGCTAGCACCAACCTGGATCTATGGGAAGGCCATCGATGATGAGCTTTTTGGATGATGGCGCATCGAGCCCATCATCAGCCGGCCGCTTGACAATGTTCATATTGACGGCTGACAAGATACTGGCATCACATCATGGAACTTTGTAGGTAGGACGTCGCAAGTGGCAGTATTCCAAGGAAATTTTGGCGGTGACAAATTGCAGGGTCTCGCGATTGATCAACCCCAACCCTGAGATTGTCGTCGGCGTTTCCTCGGCTAAACTAATTCCAGAAATTCTGTCTCCGACCGCGTCGAATTTTGGAGCGCAGAAGGTGGAAGCGACAAAGAGCTTCACGTGAACCTTTTTCCTACCGCGCGTGCTCTACAATCAACCAAAAACACTCGACCACTTCGCAACTCCGTTTTTCTTTCCGAGCAAAGCGATCATGTCTGACTTTGGCGACGATGACCCTATCGGCACTGGCGGGTGTGTTCCCCAAACAAGACCTTAGACCCATGCGGAAAAGGCCAAACCCCGCTGACATTTGGATGGTTTTCTTGACACAGCGACGAGCCCGCCTACGAGGACGATGAGCTGAACGAGTACTACGATCCCGAAGTGCAGTCCGAGGCCGGCGACAACGCCGAGAACGGCGCCACCGACGACAACGTGGTCGTGTCCGGCGACCCCTCCGCGGCCGCGAACGCGCTCAAGGGCGGCGAGAAGTCGATCAAGGACAAGAAGATCCCCGAGGCGGAGCGGACGACAACACCCTACATGACCAAGTACGAGCGTGCGCGCATCCTGGGGACGAGGGCACTGCAGATCAGCATGAACGCGCCGGTGCTCGTGGACCTGGAGGGCGAGACGGATCCGCTGCAGATTGCGATCAAGGAGCTGAGGGAGAAGAAGATTCCACTCATTGTGAGGCGGTACATGCCTGATGGATAGTGAGTTCTATCCTTCTTCCGCGCTGGGCGAAAGTGGTTTGTGTAGGGGCTGGATGGCAGCATTTGCTAACGAGATGAAACAGCTACGAGGACTGGACATGCGAGGAGCTGCTGCAGTAGAAAAGATACAATGCAGCAAGACGTGGGTCACCAACAGCTTCAAGAAGCGGAAAAAGCACAGGGGGCACGTATACCCATCGATTCCAGGCTCTGGGAGGGGGGCGGACTCTCCTTCCTTTGCCGTTATTGTGGTGCGCCTTGAAAATCTTGAGAGTGTTGCCGGACAGGTCATGTAAACGTGTTTTGATGAGCGTGGCGTTTTGACATTTTTGGACTTACCCATGGAACTATAGAGAAAGAAAAAAACAAACAAACGACTACTATATGAGGTTAGACAATACGAGAGGGCTTCCCATTTGCTAGCCATCCAAAGTCTATGTACCAATGAATCTATGGTGTGATCGGGTGGCTGATAGTCGAAAGGAGGCAGAGTTGGTGTAGACAGCTCCTGGTCCCGAGCTTCTCTGCCGTTTCTTCTAGAGGTAGAATAAGGGAACCCTTTTTTCCCCTCCCTACAGTGCCTGTGGAAGGAAGGCAAGCGACCCGGCCAGGTACGTGTGTGATTTGTTCCCAGAAGCAAACAGTAGGGAATACGAGACAGGTATGTCGACGCTGACATCACAAAGAGGGGACTCGCTGTCTCACCTTGACTTGGGTGAATCAGAGTCTCCCTTCAGACGAAGAAAGAGGGCCTCAAGTGCTAGTCGATCCACGGTCCCGTTCTCTGTTCCTGCAAAAGACTGCACCCGATATAATTGGCAAGGGGGATGGTTGTGGTGCCCCTATTACATCACTGGCGAGGGCAAAACGCATCGAGCACGGCCGTGATCGTCGACACTCGGGGCCGTTCTTTGACGCTGGTGTCGCGTCGCTGCTTGTGCGTAACGCTCGTTAAACCCCCCCCCCCCTTTTAGCGCAGCGCTTTCCAACGCATCCGGACGGGGTTAAACAAAAAAGTAGCATGAGTATCTGCTGGATCTCGATGGGTGATGTTGTGTAGCTTTAGCCCCATGTTGGGGGTCGATTGCGTATATCATTTAGTCAAGGCCCATCCGAAAACGGTACATGTTTCTGTCTCTGCTTTTTATTCTTTTCCAAAATTCTAGACTGCTATCTGTTCAAACTTCCATTATCGACTTCTTTTTACCTAGCGATTCCATCTAAGATTGAAACCTTACAGAAAGATGAAATTCATCGGGTTCATATCTGCCACTCTCATGGCAACACCCTCCTTTGCCACGTTGGGAGGCGTACGTCGCCCATTCTCCATCACCCGTCATGACTGGCTTCATCGGCCATTCCGCTGACATTCGCGACAGGTTCTCCTTTGCACTGGTGCCAACCAGACCGGTGATTGTTCACGCATGATGGCCAGCGTGCCCAGTGTCGAGAACGTCGAGGGTGACTGCATCCAGCTCCAGGCCCCGTTCTATCGCAACACATCCACCTTTTTGCCGGATGGTGAAGCCTTTGCGTGCTACCCGCGGTCTACGGATTGTGAGGGTGTCTGTCGCAGTCCGACGGGATGTACGCCGGGCGCAATCAGCTTTAATTCGGCAAACAAGCTTGATCTTGGAGATTTTAGCGAGTCCATCTCCAGCTTTGGGTGCTTCAGGAACAGCAGTAACCCGCAAGAGGGAGAGTCTAGCGAGCAAAAGCCGGAGGTACCTGAGATACCAAAGATTGATGATCAAGTGATGAGCACGGCAAAGGACGGAGCTACGGCGACAGCGGGCAAGGCATCCATGGTCACGAGGGCCATCGAGAGGAGGGGGCCGAGGAAGGGCAAGAAGCTGGGCAAGTCAAAGCGAACGACGTCGACGAGGCAATGGCGCGAAGACTTGTGGACGGATGAACAGGATGGAGATTGAATTTGTCAAAAATTTGGTAATATTCTTTGTATTTAGTAACGGCAAGATATCTAGCTCAGCGCAGCTATGTCAAACACACAACTCACAGTACTCAACACCTCAACACCACGCTGCGCCATGCTTTGCAAGATAAGGATCCATGTCTCGGGATCGTGGTTGTTCACCACTTAGGAGGACCTTCCCACTGCTGAGCCCCAGCCAGAGGAGCAATCCAGCTAGGGCGCTGGGCTGTGAAGAGCTCGTGTTCGGGGATGATCTCAAGACTAGTAGAGTAACCTTGTCAGCATTGATGGGAATCATCAGAAGAGAGGGAAAAGTAGCAGAGGACAACGTACCCGCCCTCCAGCAGGGGCAGGCGGACGATGCGAGCGAGGTCGTTAACCTTGGCCGGAATCGTCCACAGCACGCACCCGCACTGGCCACAGAATCTCTTCTTCTTGGGCTGCCCGCTCGTGGTGTCGGTGACGGTGTAGGTGGCGATCTTATCCTCGCCGGCCGTGACAGTCAGGCTATCCGTTGAGAATGTGCCGGCCTGAGATGTGCGGCCTTTGTTAGTGAAACTTGTTCTTTTGACAAGCTTGGAATGGTAGATGAACGCACGAGCTGAGAAGGCCCGCCCATCTTGGAGCAGTGCTGGCAAAAGCAGTTCATGGTCTTCATGGGCTCGGCGTTGAGGGTGAACTGGACGGCCTTGCAGTGGCACTCGCCCTTGTAGGGTGCTGAGGGGGCCATCTTGCTATTTCTGGGAGGGGTTACTGAACTGTAATCAAAACGGAGGCGGAAAAGGGTGAAGTTCAACTCAAACTGAGGGTGCTTAGATTGATCAGATACGTCTAGAAAGAGGGCAATAGAGGTCGTGATGGGCATTTATTCTCCTTCCCCACAGTCGATCTTTATGTGCAAGTAAGTACAGGGGGGTTGTCAGAGGGGAAAGCCTTTTGGATGCATGATCGTGTTATTCAGCAAAGACGTCGTTTTTCTTATCCTGGGCAATGGAAAAGATTTACACCTGATGATTCGCTGAGTCGAGGTCGTTTGGGGCGTTCTAGGCGCTGGGATCATGTCGAAGGGCGTGTGCGTGCCGTGCTGTACGAAGAACAACGAAAGTTGGCGGCGTTTCCGTCGTAAATCAAGACAAGGATGCAAATGAAGACGATAAGGCGTTAAGTTCATTTCAGAGGTCTTATCGCCCTTTGGCAGCACTTTTTTGTTACTTGCTCAAGTAGTAGCGTTGACGCCCTTTGTTTGACATGATCGTTCTGGATCGGGACGGCCCCCCCTGCCACTCTGATTATTCCGGCTTCGGCCCTCGGTCATCTTGATGGTGGGCTTTGACGAATTGGCCAGCCTGGCTGTCGGTGAGAGTCAAGAACGGGGGCAAAGATGATGTTAAAAGAATCTTCAGAACAGCTCGCACGGTGCTCTGTTTGTGACATTTTCCTGCTTTCAAGCCTTTAGACCGTTATAGGGTCAGTTCTGATCAAAGCAAAAAGCATGATCAGAGATGCTCAGGAGAATATCACTCAATGAACTGGGTCAATTTCATATTTAGATACATCCATGGCTGCTCGGACGAAGCTCGGCTTCGTCATGAAGCTATCCAGGTCAACGCTCCTGAGAGTGACGCTTGCCTCACCACGCAGCAGATGAGAAAGGACGACAAGCAGCGAGAGAACAAGCTGCTTATCATCAAAGCCAACATCAAGTTTGAATCCAAAGAGTCAGATTTCAAGATTGTCATAGCCAGGGACTCGCGGTGACAACAAACACAGCTTGTGCTTGATTGACGTAATCGCGGGGCAGCGTCGAGCTCCCCTCCCCCACCTTCCTTCGCCTCCAATTCCCCAACGGTCCGCTGCCGGTCACGTGGCTGGCTCCCTTCGATCGATTGCTCTGCTCTTCATTCAAGAAACCTCCTCTCCGTGACGTCTTTCTCACTCTTTTCACTTGCCATTCTCACGCCGCAACCACTTCCCTCCTCCTACTCTCCCCCAAAAACACACACGCAGCCATGGCTTTCAGCACCAACGCCACCATTGCCAGCTTTGGCGGCCGCATCCTCAAGCTCACCCACAAGTCCTCCACGACCGGCACCCCCATGAACCTCAACCTCTTCCTCCCAGCCTCCTCCTCCCCGTCCAACCCCTCTCCGCTGCTCATCTACCTCTCCGGCCTCACCTGCACCCCGGACAACGTCACCGAGAAGGGCTTCCTCCACGCCCACGCCGCGCCCCTCAACCTCGCCCTGCTCTACCCGGACACCTCCCCCCGCGAGACCAACCTGCCCGGCGAGCACGACTCATACGACTTTGGCAGCGCTGCCAGCTTCTATATTGACGCCAAGAAGGACCCCTACAGCGCCCACTACAAGATGGAGACGTACCTCACCCAGGAGCTGCCGGACCTGCTGTTCAGCGAGTTCAAGCAGCTCGACAGCGGCAAGGTGTCCATCTCTGGGCACTCGATGGGTGGTCACGGCGCGCTGACCCTGTTCCTCAAGTACCCGGGCAAGTACAGGAGCGTGAGCGCGTGGGCGCCCATCTGCAACCCGAGCAAGTGCCCGTGGGGAGAGAAGGCGTTTGGCGGGTACCTCGGCGACGACAAGGAGGAGTGGAAGAAGCACGACGCGACGGAGCTGGTCAAGGGGTGGAAGGGTAAGGAGGTCCCCGCGCTCATCGATGTCGGGACGGGGGACAACTTTTACAAGCAGAAGCAGCTGCTGCCTGAGAACTTTGCGGAGGCTGTGAAGGAGGCGGGCGTGAGCGGTGTCGACCTGCGGTACCAGGACGTAAGTGTCATTTCTTTATTTCTTTATTTCCCTTTTTCTTTTTCTTTCTTCTCCGTCTTTACTGTATTCAGGGCGCTGACGTGGACCAGGACTACGACCACTCGTACTTTTTCATCTCGACCTTTGGCAAGGACCACATCCACCACCACGCCAAGCACCTTGGTCTCCTGTAGACTACACACACACATCCTCTGTCAAAAGTCAAGAGGCAAGCGCCACGAGTTTATGAAATGAATACACGTAATGGACAGCCCAGAAAGTAGTCTAGATGCATCCGTTGTCCAGAATACGGTGTATGTGTGCTGATCTACCCCGAAAGATACGCGACATGATATTGGATGACATGATATGCTATCTATGTAACGACTCTGCTTGAGCTGTAACTGTCTTTTTGAAACCAGTCCTACTTTCGGAATGAATAACGGAAAGATTGAAACATAAGTGAGAACCCCAGCCCATGCTTAAATAATTCCCTCCCAACACAACGCCATCCCCAACCATGAGATTCATAGAAATACCGACTCCCGCGACTATATTTTCCGTCCGTCCACACAATCCAGGTAGGTATACGCAAATATGTCTCCCAACATGTTCCTCAGCTCATCCTCTGCCCCTCCACAGACGGCGTCAACTGCGCCCTCGCCTGCGCCTCACTCTCCAGATTCCTCTGTATGCGCATGTACGCCAGCTTCTCAAACTTGCTCAACCCCTTCCACCAGTGTTGCCCGGCCTCGTGCTGCGCGATCCGGTCCAGCAACTCCTTGGTCCACAGCCGCACATCCTTGTCCTTGTGGAACAGGCCGAGCCCGATGTAGAAGAGCCCCGCGTGCGACTCGGGCGCGACGGAGAGGAGGAGGCAGATCTCGTCGTAGCTGTGGATGTGCCGGTGCAGCGTCGCGTAAATTTCGCGCGACTGCGTGGCGGTGAGGCGCTGCATGCGGAGGCGATCGTGCATGTGTGCGAGGTCGAGGCCTTTCAGGGGGCGGACGACCCAGAGCTGGGCCATATCCTGATGAAAAAAGAAGAAAAAAAAGTCAGTACCTCCTCTTTCGGAATCAAGATCATCTGCAAGGGAAACCGTAGAAGAACAAAAGGGGGGGAGGAAGAGGGGGCGTACTTGGATAAAACTGTAGTAGCTCCGCGTGTTGCGCCAGCCCTCGATCCTGGTCACGTTGCCCGCCAGCTCCTTCTGCTTCGCCGCCTCATCCGACCAGACATACCCGTGGCCTCTCGCCCCCGGCTCCGTCGCGTCAGTGTCCGCGAGCCCAATGTGCAAGGCGCTCGCCCCGTAGACGCCCTCCTCGAACTGGGCCGCGATGCGCGTAAACTTGAGCACCCAGTCGCGCCACTTGGCGCGGATAACCCTCTCGCCGTGCCTCGCGCTGATGCTCCTCAGAATGTCGCTCATAAACGCCGCGTCGCCGGTGAGGTCCTGCGTGGTGTTGACGGCTCCCGTCGCCATGCCGGCGAAGCTGGGGTTCTGCTGCTGGAAGGCGTGGAGGCCGTCCGTCGCGGGGGCGGGGTCGATGCGACTCGAGATCTTGACGCGGCCGGTCGGCAGGTCGCACAGAACGTCCCACCACTCGGGGTGGTTTTCAAAGGTCGGGTTCGTGACGCCTGCGATGAACCCGGGAACGTTGAGGAGATCATCAATCTTTGTGAGGTCGGTGTACGGGAAGGCGTGGCGAGTGAAGCCGCGGAGGATCCCTCCTGACGCGAGGGCGCAGGCCGCGAGCACGGCTTCCGCGACTTCGCCGGAGGGCATGTTGTGGCCGAGGAAAATGATCCTTTTTTGGGTCAGGAGGGCATTCACGAGCACGATGATGGGGTGCGTCTGTGTGCCGTTGGTCGTCAGGTGAGGGTGAAGCGCAAACGGCTGTGGTGATTTCGCGTGCGTCTCCGAAAAGTTTTGAATCAGCTTGACGAGGGAAAAATCACCCACCGTCTCCGGCATGACGGCCGTGGGCACTTTGATCGGGATGGGGATGCCTTTGTACATGACGCGGCTCTCAAACTCGTGGGTGTCTCGGGGCACCGCGTACGCCGAGGGCCCGCCGACGCCTTCGATCTGTGCTTTCGTACCCGTCCTGGCGATGCCGACGGACTTGATGGGGCTGCGATGGCTCTCATCCGTGTCCGCCGCTTCCGTCGCGCCCTCGGCCGCGTCCTCGGCCATGCGCATCTCGATCATGCGCTCAAACTTTTCGACAAAGAGGTCCTTGTTCTCGCTGCCCTGGAGAAGATGCCGTTCAAGGAGGCTGAGACGGGGCATCAGGGACAGATCCATTGCGTTGACGGCGTCGTACAGCATGGAGAGTGTCTCGGGGACAGGTGATTTGAAGTACTCCTCGAGAGCTAGAAGAAGTAGGGGCTACATGACAAGCCAGCGTGGTTAGTCTTGCGTCATTTGCTAGTCGGTGGATGGTTCGCTGGAACGTACCTTGTAAATGTGAAGAAATGGGTGTCTCGTGCAGATCGCCATGGCTTTGACGATGGCGCCTCGCTTGACCGACTTGTCGTGCTTGGTGTTGACCAGGTTGAGAACGTAGATCAGGGGCGGTCCCTCTCCGCCCTCTGGCTCATCCTCGAAATCGTCGTCATCCAGATCTCCCTCGTCTTCATACTCATCCTCTATATCATCATCGTCTTCTTCGTCATCGTCAGGTTCGATTCCAGCTGCCCTTTGTCGCCGCCTTCGCCGTCTTCTCCTCCTCCTCTCTTTTGCTTGGAGCTCTGCGTCTTCCTCCTCCTCTGTGCTCTCCTTGTGAAGGAAGAACATGGTCCAATCCTGGTTGCGAGCATGCGCCTGGTCGGGCAGCATGAGCTCAGCCAGCATGTTCTCATCACCCGTGATCGCCACCGGGTATTGATGCTCCATGATAGGCCCCCGATCAATATCAAAGGAGGCGACGAGGATGTATTCGACATGATTCTCTGTTGCGCCTCGGGGGTATTGTGATCTGATCTTTCTTGGCGCCCGGGGCAGGGGCTTGATGTGTTGCTGGTGAAATTGCTGCTGCTGCTGCTGCTGCTGCTGGGGGGGGGCATTGAGCGACGAGTGCTGGCTGGACAGGCCGATGGAGGGCGTCCTTGAGTTTGAGCTTGGGTCGGAGGTGTGATCGGTCTCGACGACGGGGGGCTGGGGCGACCTCGAGGGCCGCCTGGAGGCTTGCGACATGTCGGAGACGGATCGTGAGGAAGGGAAGCTGGCTAGCGAGGTCCTGCTGCGGTTGGGGAGGGAGCCATTGGGGTTGTCTGTGGTGCTGGGGGTGCGCGACATGGATGGGAAGGTCGTCGCCATGGCGGAGACAGCTGGGATGTCGATCACGCCGTGGCCTGGGCCGTTGGGTCTTGTCTCCTCTTCCCCACCGTCATGTGTTGCAGGTTGCAGGTTGCAGGTTGCAGGTTGCAGGTGGTGATGGGCGAGATGGGCTACAATAGAGGCCCCGACGGGGGGGAGGTTCGTAGAGCGAGGGATTGCGCGTCCCTGTCGATTCAAGGTCTGCGTGGGCTAATCTTTGCAACAATGGCTTTCGACAGCGGCGACGACCAGAAATCAGGGGTCGTGAGGAGGGGGGGGGATGTGAGGCTGGAGGTGACGTTCACGCTGCTCGAGGATGCTGTGCAATTGAGTCGTGAGTTGTTGAGATTGGCTACTGTTTCTTAAGCCAGAACTAGAAAGCAAAGATGAATGGCATATGAAGACACCGAAGAAAGAAAGAAAACCAGACGCCGTCGTTTGTGCCCCTCGGGCTCTGCACCACCGATCACTCTTCTCCAGCTCCTCCTCCTCTTCCTCCTCCTCCTCCTCCTCCCTCCTCCAGCTTCAAGAAACCCCTGGCGATGCTAGCGCGTAGCAGTGGGGCGGATTGCAGCCACCAGAACCCATGTTCCAGTGAACGTCCAGCGTGTTTCCAGTGGATAGTGTCTACCGGGTAGCTCAGGGGCTTCCCGCTAGTCGCTAGCGCCTCCATCTTGGCGCGAGACCCCGAATCCGGCTTTGCATGCGCCACACAGGGACACCAGCCACACTCCTCCCAGCCTCTGCCGTTGTCGGGCCGCATTTGTTTACTTTGCATGCGACATGACCACCAGCTTCTCTGACTTTGAACCGGCAATTGTGGCAGCATTCGCAATCTCAGAGTCTTACACACGATCTACAGTCTGATGACGATATTCCATACCCACTTGCAACGTCATCATTGATACTCCTTTCCCACTCCCAGCCCGTTGCTCGGCCAGGCACAGCATTACGCCATGGTAAAACAAGCCCCCCCAAAGAACCCACTTCATACCTACACCGTCCGCATCCAGCTCACACCACTTGACAGTCCGTGCCAAACACATTCAAGCCATCACTTCCAAGCTACGGCTCTCCTTCTCCTTCACGCAGCTCCCCCTTCCGCCGCGCAGAATCCCCAGCCTCGCCCTCACCGCTACGCTATACCACACCCACGGGCTCCCCGACCAAAAACACCACGGCATCACGCTTCGCCGCCACCAACGCCGATCTGCCAAAGACACCGACGAGCCCGAGGGACGTGAGAGAGAGCTGGGTGTCGAGGGAGCAGACGCCAACGAGGGACATGGCTTCCTCACCACAACGGCCAGTAGCGGCGAGGACCAACACGAACAAGGCGCTGGGCAGCGGGAACGCATTGTCCCGACTGCAGCCCGCACAAGTACGGACGCTACGAGATGGATTTCAGATTCTGGATCGGGATTGCGACAGTGTCGTGAACCGCGATGACGTAGCAGATATGCTGGGACAACTAGGTACGATCCTCAACACTTTCTCTGAGAGAGGAAGAGGGTGGGAGCGAGCGAGACAGATACCTTGCTTACCAGCGACAAATAGGCCTTCCAGCCGGTCATTCCGACGTATCGAGATTCTTCCCCCCTTCCGCACCACAGACTATCGCCATGCCCGCCTTCCTCAATTCCCTCGCCGAAGCACTCGCCGCCCTGTCACCAAGCGCCGAGCTCCTCTCCGCCTTCTCCGCCTTTGACGGCGACGACAGCGGGCAGGTCGACGTCGACGAGCTCCGCGACGCGCTGCTCAACACGGCACCAGAGCCCGGCCAGCGGCCCTTGACAGCGGCAGACGTGGACAAGGTGATGGAGGGGTTCACCGGCCGGAGAGCGTTCAACCGGAATATGAACGCGCAGCTGGGGGCGAAGAGGGGCGAAGTGTTCAAGTACCAGGACTTTGTAAACTCGATCATGGGCGGGGCCAACGGAGGATCGGAGGCCGTGTCACAGGATCACTCTGAAAGTTGAAGGATGAGGGAAGGGTTTGCCATTGCAGCATGTTCAGCGGATGTCTGTTTGGGGCGTGCGGGCAGTAGGTTTGGACTTTTGCAAATACCGCAGAATATGAGCACATGAGTTACGATATGTCTCTTCCGTCCCTGTTCATTGCGAACACCAATTTCGCGGGATCGGCAACCCTGAGTTATTATCTACATCGTACAGGTGACTCGACACAGCGACCTTCAACGTCCATGCTTCTCACGGTTCGTCTGACGAGACTGAGGATTTGGCCACAAGTATGGGCCCCAGGTTGGCCAACACGTTCTCTGCTCGGTAGGCAATGGTCATTGTTACCCAAAACCCACAACACTCCATGTCCTCATCACTGTTCGCGGCATCGGCCTTGGCCTTTGCCCAGTCAGGAACAGGAATGTGAGCTTTTTTCCCATCGAGATGAAGAACCGTGGCATCCGATATAGCAAGATCTTCAATCTTTGCATCTGCTGTCACGGGTCCACACAACCATCTTCGGCCCGCATTCGTTTGGATCTGTGAGAACGGTAAGCATGCAGCCCTACACAATCACTTTCGCAAAGGGCATGGTAAGCTCACGGATAAGAAGTTCTCGGTTCCTCTCAACCACAAGTGCATGAGCACAGGCCGCTGCCCTTCCGCCAGATCAAGGCTACGCTTCTCTCCGCCAACCCAACCGGCGGTTCTGCGTGGTCCCATCCCATTTACGCCGTAGTCCACGACAAATCCACTTAGCCGTGCTCCATTGAATGCCACCTGGATTCGACGCATGCATTTCTTCTGTCCGCTTGTATCCAGTTCTGCCCAGAAGAGCTTGCCGGGGAACCGGCTATTAGGCTGATCGGACATTCCATGCAGTACCAGCGGCGACGTATCATCGGCGACTGATATTCGCAGGCTGCGATTCCCATAGCTGCCTAGGATGTAGTCATATTCATGATTGTAGATCCACTTTAGTCCGGACTGTGATTCCTTATGTCAGTCATGCCCCCTAGGGTTGATCACTCGCATCATGATAGCGGACTACGCACCAATTTCTCAAAAACATTCTCTGCGAAAGAGTAGCTTAGTAGACTGTCTTTGCTTTGTAGAGTCAACTCAAAGTGTCGAGACGGCGCTAGGTCAACCGCTGCAATCTTATGAAGCCATCCGATAGCTATGTAAACAGGACTCGATCAGTACCACGAGTTGCTGCAGTATCGTAGTGTTCCTTTACTGTTTCTTCACTGATGCCGTTGCATGGTGAATACCCGATGCCAAACGGTGATGAGCCCTGTGGTGATCAAGCGGTCGTTTGGTTGCGCTATAGGGTAGGCTGTTACCAGGTCCATGCCGGGCCAGGGCCCTGAATATGTGACAGGTTGGTCCGAGCGTCCGAGCGAATAGTGGTTGCAGCTTCGGCGAGGGACCCCACCGAACCTTCTAGAATGGGATGCCCTCGCTATAACGATACGGAAGCACTATGACGTGCTGGTGCGTGCAGGCAGACGACCGACCAACCAACCAATGGCCCGTGTCCGGCGGCCCGTGGCTGGTGCCCAAAGCTTTGGACGGGTTGGAAGCGCATCAGCCACAGGTGAAGGAACAGGAGGAGAACAGTCGACAGGGATTTGGAAATACGGAAAATCTTTCTGAAGATCTGGGACTTGCAGACGCTGAGATGCCCTGTGGCTGTAATGTATGATCGATGCATGCAAATAGATATCTCGATCCAAGACTTGACAGCAGAGAGTGCTCCCACGTTGCATCGACGGCATCAGGCATCAAAGCAGACCGATGATATTGCGTCTCTGCTCGTAAAAGCACGGGCTAGCACAGCACGTCACAGCACAGCATAGCACAGCGCATTATCAGGCAAAGATCTTGTGCATCCTTTGCTTCGCTCTGCTTTGCTTTGCTTTGCCTGGCCTTGCACTGCGCTACCTGGCGCCCACCGTCACTGTGGCTGATGCACCCAGCCTGGGTCACCTCATCTCCCAACATCCATCACTTGCTTTTCACAAGAGACCTCTCTTTCCTCCTCTCTTCACGGCCCCCTTCACACTTGTCGCACATTACGAGAACATCTGGTCCGTTGATCCCGAGAACCGCCGCCCGTCCATCACCCGTCTCCTGTCGTACGCACGTCGGTCGGCCGACCCGCTATTCCCGCCACACCACTTTGCGCACCACACATTGCCGCCCACGGTATCGCCTTATCGAGTCAGCCAGCACCTATTCTACTTGTACCTACAATTCGGGCGTAACTTTTGGCGGGACGCTCGCCGCCCTCTCCCTCCTCGATGAAGAACTTCTTTGCCGCGAGCAAGAAACATCTCTCCCCCGAAAAGGACAAGGACAAGAAGAAGCAGCACAGACACTCTTCTTCCACGGCTGAACCGCCCACAGACAATTTCCATCACTCCTTTGACCCGGCCTCCGAGCCACCGTCCCCGACAAAATCTTCACCTTCCAGGGCGAGTCCCAGGAAACACTCCTCCTTTGTCGAATCTTCGCCTAGGCATCACCGTCCTTTCCGCGCATCGCGCGTTTCTACTGACCCCGGTCTCGGCTCTCCACCCACCAAATCTCCCACGAAAACGCCCCCTCGCACTCGCCGTTCCCATCGAGAAACCTTTGACCCCAACACCCATCCCCTCAACCTTCCTCCCGAGGAACGAAAACGCCTTTCGGCGCTCTCCAGATCAGCCATGAGCGGACAAGACCCCATGGATATCGACCAGCAAGCGCCGGCCACACCGAACGGCCGCTCGACACCGCCGACGGCCGCTTCGGCTCAAGCCAACTTCTCAGTGCCCATTCCCAATGGCACAACCCACACAGAATCCGATGAGGGTGCTCCAGCCCCGCCACCTCACAGGTCGAACCCTTCAAGTCCGATACCGTCGCCAGCAGACGAGGCTGAGGCGTACAAGGCCGCTGGCAACAGGTTCTTCAAGGACAAAAACTATACCAAAGCCATTGAGCAGTACAGCAAAGGTAATTTTCACAAACCCCCATGACGTTGCAGCATTATCAGACTGACGATCTCTTCCCTAGCTGTCGACCTGTTTCCCGATTCTCCCACTTTCCGAAGCAACAGAGCCGCGGCCTACATGTCCAATGGCCAGTACACCTCAGCGCTCGAGGACTGCCGCCGCGCCGCTGACCTTGACCCGACAAACAACAAGGTCCTCCTTCGTTTGGCCCGTATCTACACCGGTCTGGGTCAGCCCGAGGAAGCAGAGGTCACCCTCAACCGCATCAGCCCCGAACCCTCTGCCAAGGACAAGCAACCTACCAAGGATATGCTGCACCACGTAGCATCCGCCCACGACGCGCTCGCTAAAGGCTCTCCTTCCATGGTTCTCTACGCCCTCGACCAGGCCAAGCGTGGGCTGGGCTACTCTGTCCAGGAGCCGCGCAAGTGGTCACTGCTGCGCGCAGAGGCGCACATCAAGATGGGCAAGGAGAATGCCCTGGGTGAGGCGCAAAACATCGTCATGTCTCTGCTGCGACGAAACAGCCAAGACCCCGAGGCTCTTGTCCTTCGTGGCCGCGTGCTCTACGGCCAGGGCGACAACGAGAAGGCTATCCAGTCTTTCCGCGCCGCCCTCGGCTACGACCCCGATTTCCGCGATGCCGTCAAGTGGCTCAGGATCGTGCAGAAGCTCGATCGCATGAAGAACGAGGGCAACACCCACTTCAAGGCTGCGCAGTACGCCAAGGCGATTGAAAAGTACAGCGAGGCCCTCGAGGTTGACCCTGCCAACCGCTCCATCAACGCCAAGCTTTTGCAGAACCGCGCCGTGGCCAAGACGAAGCTGAAGCAGTACGACGATGCTATCGCCGACGCCGACCAGGCGTATCGTCTTGACCCCAACTACACCAAGGCCCGCAAGACAAAGGCCAACGCTCTTGGCGCGGCGGACCGTTGGGAGGACGCAGTCAAGGAGTGGAAGGAGATTGCAGAACTTGACCCCGAGGATCGCACGATCCAAAAGGAGATTCGCAAGGCCGAGCTGGAACTCAAAAAGGCGCAACGAAAGGACTACTACAAGATCATGGAGCTGCCAAAGGACTGCGACGCGAACGCGATCAAGAAGGCGTACCGCAAGCAGGCTGTGAAGCTGCACCCCGACAAGAACCCCGATAACCCCGAGGCCGAGGCTCAGTTCAAGGATCTTTCAGAAGCGTACGAAACGCTGAGTGATCCTCAGTAAGTTTTCCGTGTGCGACCTGGATTGTGACCTGTCACTGACAAACATTTAAAGGAAGCGCGCGGCCTATGACAATGGCGACGATCTCATGGACCCCGCCGACATGTTTGGTGGTGGCGGCGGCGGCTTCGGCGGCATGGGAGGTATGGGCGGTGGCATGGGCGGCATCGATCCCGAGATGCTCTTCAACATGATGAACGGTGGTGGTGGTGGTGGCGGCGGCTTTGGAGGCGGTGGTGCGCACGGATTCCCCGGCGGCGGCGGTGGCTTTCCCGGTGGTGCGCAGTTCAACTTTGGAGGCGCACAAGGAGGTCGTCAACGAGGTGGCTTTGGCGGTTTCTGACATGGGGGCGAACCAGCAGAGAAATATGGAGAAGAAGAAGAAGAAGAAGAAGAAGAAGAAGAAGACGAAAACGACGATGAAGATGATGATGACAACGTCAGTGAGGATGATGAAAGCGACGCCAAGAGGACAGCGTCCGGCTTTGAGAAAATGGAATGCCCGTGGCAGGATCACGCGACGCGGCAACATGAAGCGAGGGCTCTGCTGGTGGACAGGCTGCGCACGTACGGGCTCTGGCTGATGGCCGCGATGGTCCTTTTGCCGCCCGTACTGGTGCTGGTGGGCTTGGTGTGTTGGGCACTGGTATATCTGGTTAGGAACCGGGTGAGGAGACGGGGCGCAGCAAAGGCGTGATATTTTCGACGGATTAGACATTTCCCTCTCTTTCTGTGTGTTCTTTCACTCTTGTCTTGCTGTTTCTGGCTTTGGTTTACTCTTGCGAAACTGGCATGGAAGGATCGATATCATACCACATACACACCCCACGCTCCATTTGCGAGTGTATTTGCATTGTCTGGTCTCTCTCTTGTTCCTCGGTAATGCAAGACAATATTGCATGTATGAGCCCTCGAGGTACAGGAGTGGCATGGGCTCCGAGGGAAAGGCCGGATGGCGTTCATCTTTCAAGCATGTCGAAGTACATAGAGTCAGCATTACTTTCAAAAACAAACATGTTTGTGCTCCTTGTATGGGGAAACAATGGAGACGCTCCGAATTCATTTAGGTGACGAAATCGTTCCCGGTACCCTTCCCATGTAGTCTGTCTTCCTTCTCCATAGGGTATAACCATTTCACGTAAAACCAAACAATAACGCCGCTCAACCCAACCGGCACAGCCCAAGCATCCAACCACCTCACGCCACCCCGTTGCCAACGTGCTGCTCACCAGCACCAGCACCGCTGCCATTCACCACCACCCCGTTGCCCCCCCTCGCACCCCTCGCACCCCCCGTCGCCTCGACCACCCTCCTCACATCCTCCCCGACCTCGGGCATCGCCCTCTCCATCTCCCCCGCCAGCACGTCCCTGAACGCGCCGAACGCGTCCATCTTGCCCGCCAGCATCTGATTGCCCCTCCTCACGAGCTCGACAAACTCGCGGGTGTAAATGTCCGGGTTGCGCCCGTTCTCGACGTAGGTGATGAGCTCTGGGGGCACGGCGGGGAGCGGAGAGGAGCCGCCGGTGATGGAGGATGCGGAGGCGGCGGCGTGGAGGGCCTGCAGGGATTGGGAGAAGGCTTTGATCTCGGAGGCGAGGATGGCGGAGGAGGGGCGGCTGCCGCCCATGGAGTCGTAGGTGGCGGTTTGGACCATGATGTTGTAGAGGTCTTGGATGATGTCTTTGAGTTTTTCTGGTTGGGGGGGGGGGGGGTTCATGCGTTAGCTGGGGAACGCGCAGACGGCGGAAAGCGGTGAGCAGGCCGACGAGAAGGGTGTTTGGAGACTTACGCTCGATGCCATCGTGTTCGTAGCTCGCTATGGGCGCCATGATGGGCTGTGTGGCTCGTTGTTCGGGATGATGGTCGGTGGATATTGCGTTCGATGGGCAGAAGAGGAAGCTGGATGCGGGGTGAGGCGCTGAGGACTGTGTTGCACGTTCCCCGAAACGTGGGCTTTGGTAGTTTGTAGATATGAAAATGTAGGGATTGAGCTGCTGGAACTGTGGTGGTTTGACAGCCTCGTTGTCGCAAGTTGGGTAGTGGGATGGATGAATGGTAAAGTTGTTGGAGAGGTTCGCGATCGCCTTTGAAGGTCGCTTATCTTATCGGTGGATTGGACTTCGGGAATCGTGAGCATGCGAACCCCGGGAATTGGTGCTGCTGCACGAGAAAGAAAAGCCGTGACCATGAGAAAATCAGCATCATGTCGATGATACAAGGATGCAAAGTGTCAAGATTTTATGTCTATATTAAATCGGACAAACGGTCGCTCAGAGTTCCACAGTGTTGTGTATCCAAGGATACATGAAGATCAGGATTACTGGTAATACAAAGCCACGAGATCACGCTGGTAGAGCATTCGTAAAAGTAAAACAAATTATGTGATATTGTATCAGGTATCAAGGCAAATTCAAAACATCGCTGGGCGTAAGACGTGTTCTATCATGTACATGCAAGCAACTTTTTCCCCTCCTCGTTTTACTCTAAACAGCAGTGACCATGCCCTTCTCATCAGCCTTCTCGTCAACGTGGGCAAAGACGCCCTCGTTCTCCGAGCTGCCGGGGGTCTTATCGGGGTGGTAGTGGCCCTCAAAGACGACGTGCTCCCACTCGCGGACGGGCAGGCGCTCCTGGAAGAAGTAGGAGATCTCGTCGGCAGTGCGGGCGGTGGTCTCGCCGACGCAGAACCAGTTGTAGACGAGGATGAGGGCAGTGAGGCCGGCGTAGATGAAGCAGATCATGGGGCCGAGGCCGGCGTCGTAGTAGAGGTAGGGGGCGGTGAAGGAGATGGCCCAGGTGACAAAGTAGAAGACGACGATGGAGGCGGACATGATCTTGTTCTGGTTGGTGCCGACGGCCATCTCGCGGGCGATGGCGTAGGCGAGGGAGCCGATGCCAAAGTTGTAGGCGATGATGACAAAGTAGGAGAAGACGACGATGACGTACTGGGCCGACTTTGAGGGCTGGCCCATGGTGCCGATGCCGCCGATGACGAGGAAGGCGGCGAGCATGATGCCGTTGGTGACAAAGAGGTTGGTGCGGCGGCGGACCTTGTTGCCGAGGATGACGGAGGCGAGGACGGCGAAGATTTGGAGGATGTTGGTGATGAGCTGGATGAGGAAGGGGTCGCTGATGCCAATCTCCTGGGCGAAAACGACGCCGTAGACGTAGAAGAAGAGGATACCGCAGATCTGGGACGAGGTCATGGCGCCGCACGAGTAGAGGAGCTTGCGGCGCTCGATGGGGTCGGTGAAGAGGGCCTTCCAGGACGAGTTGGCGGCGTGCTCCTCCTCGATGCGCTTGGTCTCCTCGAGCATCATGAGGTCCTCCTCGGGGTCGTAGGTCTCCTCAGCCTTGTGGATCTTCTGGAGGGACTTTGAGGCGTCCTCACGGCGGCCCTTGAGGATGTACCACAGCGGGGTCTCGGGGATGAAGGGGAGGCCGGCGAACATCATGAGGGGGAGGACGATGAGACCGCCCATGGGGATCTTGTAGGAGATGGTGCTGTTGACACCCTCCGTGCCCTGGGTGATGGCGGAGGCGATGAGCTGGGAGATGGACTGGAGGACTGCATTGGTTGTGTTAGTCTCTTTTTTGATTTTGTTTTTCTCGCCTCTCGTTTTGAGCGGTTGCAGACTTACACTGGAACATGAGCAAGCAGGGACCACGGATGGCAGCAGGGGCCACCTCTCCGATGTAGAGCAGGGTGGTGACGGTGAACTGGCCGACACCGAGACCCATGACGACACGGCCGGCGACGATGACACCCTCGTGGTTGGTGTCGGCGACCTGGGCGACACCGCCGAGGAGGATGCAGGTCGAGGCGATCCAGAAGACAAACTTGCGGCCCCACTTGTCGTTGAAGAAGGAGGCGGAGAGGGCGCCGAGAAGATCACCAATGTAGATGGACGAGGCCGTCACGGACTGGAACGAGGAGCCGAGCTGCTTGTTGCCGTCGGCGTCGACGTGGTTGCCGTAGTGGTTCTTGAACTGCTGCATGGCGAGGACGCCATTGTAGTAGGTGTTGTCGTAACCGTAGCAGAGCGCACCGAAGGAGGCGATGAGACAGAAGAACAGGGGCCACTTGTGCTCCTTCCAGTTGAGCTTGTGGTCTCCGAGGATACCCATCTTGGCGGATGAGAGATGTTGGCGGAGAGAGTTTTGTGGTGAAGGATATGAAGATTGTTGTTTGCCGTCCGGGTTGGAAAGGATACGGCTGGGGAAGAGCTGATCTGGAGAAGCAAATCTCTGGAGTTTTCTGGGGATAATGGATCCGGGGAAAAGCATTATATAGTTTGTCAAAGCGAACGCAGTGTTCCTCTGCTTGGGCCTGGCCAGGCGAAATCTTCTGGTCATCGTTCGAGAGAACATGTTCCGAAACCCCACCCCCCTAAAAAGCATGGGCACTAACACGCTAGCCTAGCCTGAGGAACAGAAAATACATTCCCATCACACGATCTCTCTCCGGTCTCCAACGCCCATGGGGGGCTGCAAGGCAGAGTGTGGAGCGCGAGAGGGCGGGCCTCGCTGGATGAGGTATTACGCGCTCGGGCTCTGGCCGGCGGGATTTGGCAGAAAGCGGTAAAGGGCCGACGTCAGCAAGCAGGGTGGTTGACTCGCAGGAGGGCTAGGCAGGAGGGACGTGACGGTGTTGTGCGGCGCTGCTTGGTCGAGAGGGAGGAGAACGGAGTGGGTGGGGTGGCGCGGGCCACCCGGCCGGCGAGACTCTCGGTCATGCCGGCGGAGACGTGATGGACTATTTCTACGTAGCTGGGTCGCTTTGGTCTCTGGCTGGCAAGGTGCCAGTATGATGCTAGCATGATGCCGGGGAGATGCTGGGGAGATGCTGGAGATGATGGAGATGGGCTGTTTGAGACCTGGGGTTTGGTCTCCCCCCTTTGCGTTGGGCGGGCGCAGAATGGACGGATTGGGGAAACGCCCTCCTCTGCTTGCGAGATTATTGTCCCAGGAATCTGGAGATTCTTCTTTTTAGAGTTCAGGACGAGCATTTCGCGGGGAGACCGGGGAAGCATAATGGACTCTGTGTTTCTGCTCGCTCGGACAGTATGGGGTATGTTGCTGTGTCGATTGTATATCTACGTGCTGACAGCCCAGGCACAGAAACACCGAACCCACCGCTCGGTGAGCGCCCCGCTGGTGGGTGTAGGAGCGGATCGGATCTGATCCCAGCCAGACTCAGACCGGTGTCATGACAATCGACAACGATGACGATGAGGGAGCGCGGACAGGGCGGCGGCCGGGATCGGGGCCTGGCGATGATGGGATGGATCCAGAAAAAAGAAAAACCAGCGAGAACGGCAAGGGAAGAAAAGAAGGCTGGTGGAATGTGGCAGAGAAAGACGGTTGCCCAATAGACGAACGGATGGACCCGAGGGTTGGCTGGGCTGGGCTGGGATCTGGGATCTGGGATCTGCAGCACAACTGCCACCGGCTCGGCCAGGATCGGAAAAACTACTATACACTAGAGCCAGAGCAAATACCGGCACGGCACTGCAGACGGAACCAATGACGGGTCTCTGTCGAGCGCGGTCCTGAGAACAGGGCCGACTCCTTGTGAGTGAATCCATCCATTGGCCTGTTGGTTGGCGACTCGGAGGGACAGTCTGTGGCTTCCGAAAGCGGCAGCCCCGCAGTGGGTCCTTTCGGGGTCCCCGCTGTCCTCGATCAGGGATAGCGTCTTATTTCCGGGTTCCTGACTCGCGCTCCTCTCTCTCTCTATCTCTCTGTCTCTCTCCTCCTCCACTCTGCTCTTCTCCAGTTCTCTTCTCCAGTTCTCTTCTCCAGTCTCTCCAGTCTCTCCAGTCTCTCCAGTCTCTCCAGTCTCTCCATAGTCTTGCCCAGACCTGTCCTGCCCAATGTCCAGCCTGCCCCAGCTCGACCACCTACAGTCGACCTACCTGTTGTGTTATTTGCTTGTGGTTGTACCGCATGTGCCGTATAGCTACTAGCGCAGTCCAGACCAACCTGTAATCAACGCCTGTCACGTGGATTTCAACACTCTTTGAGGCCTGGATGGGCACAGGCCCGACAGACACAGCCCTCCTCCCGTCTCGCCCTCCTCCCCAGACGCCGCAAAAGCCGCCGTAAGATTCGCCGTAGACTCGCCGTGACGCTGTCTCAGTGCTCACTTTTCAACTTTGCGCTTCTCCCTGGGAAGATCATCACATGGCACGCCCGAGCCCCGGCGCAACGCGATCGTTGGACACCCGACCCGACCCCGCCATGCCTTATCACCATCGCCCTCTCCTTTGAATCACTATCACCATTGTTACCCACACGACACGTCACGGCAGTCAGGAACCTAGCTGTTCACCGATCCGGCGGCCTAGTTTGTGCGGATCCTGCTCGTGCTCTCCCCGCTGTAGTGCGCAGTCAGAGAGGTTGCGCATAGCAACAACTCGGATATGTTCAAGTTTGTCGCGGACAATGTCGGTGGTGCAGGCACAAAGCGCAAACTGCAGGGGTCCAAAACCTGCGAGACATGCAAAAGGCGACATGTGAGTCATCTTGTTCTTTTATTGCCGAGACCATGGGAGTTGGAAGAACCTTGTCATTCTGACTGCCGCTGCAGAAGAGATGTTCCCACGGCGATGGCAGCGAGGCGAGCACAAGCCCTACCGTTTCCATAGGCTCGCCGCCCAGCAAATCCGTGCTGCATGAATCCATCGATGCCAGGCTGGCGACGAGCGAGCACATTGAAGTGGCTCCAGGTAAGCAAGCCTTTTCCTCCATATTCACATCTCGTCCCTCGATCCCTCGTTCTCGCCCCTGACCCAACCTCCCTCCCAGAAGCACAACCCAGCAGCAACACAGGCACAGCACGCCCCGACGACAAGTCGCGAGACAGCAGCCGCTCCCAGTCCGAAGACGCCCAGATCCGCTTCGTCGCCAACCTCAGCCCCGAGTCGGCCTTTATCATCAACGCCAAGCGCCCGCCCACCGGCTCGCGCAACATCTCGACCCATGGCGTCGGCCTCTGGCTGGGCTCCAAAGCCGACAGGGACGACCGCGAACCACCACCCACGAGGAGCGGCCACGCGTCCCAGACGAGCAGCACCCTGCTGCCGGACTCGGTCCTCCAGAGCCTCACCGGCACCGGGCAGTCGCTGCTCGCCGCGCTGCGCCCGGCCCTGCGACGCGAGTGCCGCGAGACGATACCGCCTGAGCGGGAGATGGCCCTCCTCACAGAACTGTTTTACGCAAAGATTGATCCCATATTCCCCGTCCTGCGCGATGAGCCCTGGGAGAAGCACGGCGTCATGGAGACGGTCGCCCTCAAGCAGTGCATCTGCCTCGTGGCCTCCCTCGACCCGGAAATGTGCGCTCACCTGCGCCTCCCGCACACCGACGGCGTCCTCTCGCAAATTGATTTCCGGGCACGCATAGCGGCGGTGATCAAGCAGTCGCTGGACCTGGGCTTTATCACCAACAAGGTGGTCCTGCTGCAGGTGTGTACCCTCATGTCCATGTACGTGGAGAACCAGGGGTTCGGCGAGCTGTCGATTCACTACTGCGCCCAGGCCGTCCTGCACGAGCAGACGCTCGGCTTCCACGTCGGGTGGCCGGACGGGCAGGCCGGGCTAGAGAGATCTCGTCGCCTGTTCTGGTGCGTGTGGGTGCTGGACCGCCTCAACGCTGCCATCAACGGGCGCCCGACGCTGATCCACAGACACGACGTCGATCCCCAGGTCCTCGACTCGGTCGAGGCGCAGCCGCCGCCCTTCAAGCTTCTCATCCGCATCGCCGAGTTTCTGGACCACACCATCTCCCTGTACCGGCCGCACGCGCTCGCCAAAGGGGCGCCGGAAACGACGGACCACACGTTCGAGGAGCTCGTGGAGGCCACGGGCACGCAGGACCTCCCCAACGGCCTGCTCGCCTCCCTCGAGCTCTTCTACCTCTCGGTCGTCATCCTGCACACCACCAACCCGAGCTCCAAGGATCGCTCCCGGACCGAGCTGCAGTGGTTCTGCGCCGCGCGCATCGTCGGCGTCGCCTCGGGCGAGTTCAAGTCCTCGCTCGTCTTCTGGCCGCTGCTGCCCCATGCCGTCACCGTCGCCGCGTCCGTCGCGTACCGCAACCTGCGCAACAGCCCCATGTCGTACAACCGCCGGCGGGCCTACGTCCTGTTTCACGATAGCTGCGCCGTGCTCGACGATCTGAGCAGGGCCTTCATCTCCGCGCGCGCCATGGCTCGCCTCGCAAAGGACACGGTGCAGGAGGTCGAGAGGGTCGCCACAGAACGAATCGCCACGGAGCGGACGAGGAGAGACAGCATCCGGCCGCCAACTGCGGACACCACAGCCATCACAGCAAACAACAACACGGCCGAGGGAATATCATCGCCAAGAGTCGCGCCCGCGATCGCCAACCTCCTCCACCCTCAAGAACCACCACCATCACTACCACCAGCGGCAGCAGCCCACCCCACGATGGAGGGCTCGGCCGCGGCGGGCGTGCCGCTGCCCTCGCAAGCCTACCAGCTCGACTTCTTCAGCGGCTTTGACGGCGAGTCGGGCGTCTTTGGTAACTTTGATCCGAGCTTCGACCTGGGTCGGATCGACGCCATCTTTTCGGCGAACCTGGATCTCAGCGTGTCGTATTTTACGGGCAATTGTTGGCCCGAACCGGTGCAATAACACTTGGATAGGAAAGCAAAGAAAAAATCAATAATCAATAACACAAAAAAATTGAGATATCTGGAAAGAGAGAGAAAAAAGAAGAAAAAGTGAAAATACCAAAAGATATGGTTTCGTCCGGGCTCGAACCGGAGACCTTCTCGGTGTTAGCGAGGCGCGCTACCAACTGCGCCACGAAACCAGATGTTGGAGTTGCATCACGTGATGCTTGATGCTCTTCCTCCTTCTGTTTCAGTTCATATTCCTCAAGTTGTCTGTATCTTGTGAGTACCGTAGCATCATCTTGGACACACGCTGAGATCGACATAAGACAGATTAGAGTCCAGCTAGTTTCATCAACCGCACTGTACGCATGCAGCACAATCATGGGAATATGAGAACTACAGCAACCATCGCTGCACTACCGTGTGAAAAGCGGCATGGCCTGCAAGGTAGGTCAGCATCTCGTATCGACTCGTCGCGTGCTCATCACGGCTCAGACCAATAAATGCATCCCAGAAGCGACCCTCCCACAGATTCAAATCATAGCAACAAGATACTCGAATCCATTTCAACCCGCCCGTGATCATTGCTACGTAACATCGAGCATCCCATCCCCACCTTCCTCATCCAGTAATCACACGTCTTGTAAGCCATCCGAATGCAGAGCACACGAAAAGGAGACCCTGCGTTCATCCCCCAGATACCAAGTCACTTTATGTGCCGTTCAGGTATTCAAAGACATGCTCATTCCAAGTCACCCTGTTGGCTCGACATTAGTATATGAAGGTGGCTCATCGGCTCATCCGCCAGTGATTCACGGTCTGTAACATCATCTACCAGGAATAGCCCCAGGTTGCCCAAGACCAAAATACATAGTTACTTTACCTACCTCATCACATATTCTCGCAGGAGAAATCAAATCATCATGAAATCACAAACCCTCTCGCTCTTCTCCCTCGCCGCCCTCGCTCTCGCTTCTCCCAACCCCCCAAAGCAGGGCACCCCCCAGAACCCCGTCCTCATCCCCTCCTGCGGCACCCGCGAGCCCGTCACTATCACCTACAGCAAGTCTGTCCCCGACCGCCGCGACTTTTACCGTACCCAGGTCAACCTCTGCTACACCTGCTCCGCCCTCCAAATCACCTTCACGGCCCACGAGGAGCCGACCTTCTACTTTGACCCGCAGCAGACCACCAACGACGACATCTGGGCCTACAACGTCATGGAAGCCTTCATCCACCGCGGCACGGCCGATCCGCAGACCTATCTCGAGTTCGAGGTCAGCCCCAACAACGTGACGTACCAGGCGTTCATCTACAACCCTTCCAAGGACCGCGCTGAGGGCGCCGCTTTTGATCACTTCTTTATCGAGGATCCCGCGGGCGACGGATTCCGTGCGGAGACAAGGCTGGATAGGAGGGCGAAGAGATGGACGAGCAAGGCGACGATCCCGCTGGGGTTGTTTAATGTCGACAAGGGCAAGGGGAGGGGCACGCAGTGGCGGATGCAGTTTCTGAGGACGGTGACGAGCGAGGAGATGTTTCCAGAGCAGGAACTCGGGGCATGGAATCCCCCAGACAAGGCAAATTTTCATATTACCAAGTACTTTGGTCACATGAAGTTTGTGTAAACTGAGGAGGGGCGATGTGAGATGAAGCGGGCTTGGGGAAAAAATAATTGATTTATATCGACAGAGAGTGACTTGTTCGGGCACCTTTCTACCAGGACCCGAATCAAATTCGATGAGCTTACAAGCAAGATATCATACTAAAAATGCAAGCGCTGGACTTCATAAACTCACAAGAAAGGAAATCATGTTCAATCATGCCTGCTGAACGTCTGCGAGGCATCGATACCTAAGCTCGCCGCCAGCAGTATCGCATTAAACACGGCCATCATGTAGAATGGCGCCCCGGTCGTCACCCTGTCAAACAAGAAGCCGCCAAGTTTCGTCAGCAGCAGAATGGCCGCTCCTCCACAGAGGGAGTAGACACCCGATATGGAACCCTTGAGTTGGATCCGAGACACGTGGTGGCGTTCGGTCGAGATCCGGATGAGCGGCGTGGCCTCGGTCGACTCGTCCTCGCCTGGCGCCAGGCTGGGTTCGCGGAGGTGGTCTCTCGGGAGCTCAGCGGCCAGCACTCCGCGGCCGAGGGACCCGAGGCTGCAGACTATGGCGCCTATCTGGCTGATCCCGATCATGGACACGACGAGGAAGATCCATGGGCTGCCTCCCCTGCCGTCCTCGTTCTTAAACTCGGGGCTGGACAGGTGAGGGAGGACTGCGTAGCCCACGATGCCAAAGATGGTGCAGATGATAATGGGGATGTTGAGACCGTGGCCGGTCTTGTGCGCCAGGTAGCCGAAAAGAGGCGCACAGATGAGCCCCATCATCTGAGCAACACCGGTGAGCACCGAAGAGAGGATGTATGCGGACCGGCATTCCTTTTTCAGTTCAGGAGATGGATCGTGAGGCGATCCTCGGCAGAATCCATTGCTGATAAAGAAAGTATTGACAAAGAGCGGGATGAATAGTGAGATCGCGACGGTCGAGGCGCGAGCAACAAAGCCGCCCACGTAGGCGAGAGCAATCCTATGATCTGTGAATGCGAGGAGAACGGAATCTCTAAGAAGGTAGGCATACGGGACGACCCTCTGCGAAGGAAGTCAGTCTTCGTCCGCGCGCCATCGTCAGCTTTTTTCCAACATACCGATTGATGAGCCGCGCCGCCTCCTACACTGGGACCGGCGGGATGCTCTTGATGATCATCATCACTTTTCCGACCCAGCAGCATCCTCCAGCCCTTGCTCTCCTCGCCCTTAACCCCACGCAGACCAAAAAACACGAGTGCGGCCACAAGCAGGGCCACCGCACCGACGACATAAAAGCTGTACTCAACGGCCTGAGCCTGCGTCACGTCCTTGATGGTGGAGAAGCGCGCCGGCAGCGGGAGGAAGGCCACCAGCGCCACCACGGCACCCATGCCCGTGAAGAGACCGACGTAGCCGGCCAGCTGCGAGGGCTTGGAGGCGGTGGTCGTCTGCACGTCGCGGTCGTCAGAACTGTGACTCCTGTCCTGGGAAATTGTTCGGGTGTAGCGCTCCGGGGTGATGGTGAGCTCGGACGACACAGAGAAGGCCATGCTGTTCCGGGGATTGTGCGGGCTCTTGGATCGTTCTCTCTCGCGTTCGTAAGTGTCTGCACCATCGTCGGTGAGCGAAGGTAGGATCGCCGTGACCATTGTGGTTCTACAGCAGTAATCGAGTCAGCACACTGTTCCAAGACCAACCATGCAAGCGCAAACGCGGGCGCCGCGCAAATATTGGGAACCTACGCAGCCGACGCTCCCAGCGCGAACAGGATCCTTGCCAGCACGAGATCGGGGTACGCGTTCCTCGCCTGGACAAAGACCACGAGGGCCACGCCGATAATCAGATACCCGAGCACGGCGACCCATCGCACGCCCAGCCTGTCAGACGCGAGGCCCCAGACTGGGCAGGCCACCAACGCCACCAGCTCGTCAACAAAGCCCAGCGTGCCGACTACATTGCCCACGCCTCTCTTCTGCCCGATCAGGTCGGTGACGACAAACGAGATGGAGCTGTTGAGAAAGACGAGGAAGGAGATGGAGAAGAGCGAGATGCAGAGGAGATACGTCGCGCCCTGTAGGGCCGTCGTGGACGGCGAGAACGGGTTGAGGCGGAATAATCGGTCCATCGTGATATAAAAGCCAGACGGCGAGCTCGAGACCGAGTTGTTCGGACTGCCAATGACGGTGATGATGATGCGATTCGGTGGTGAATGATGCTCGGAATGCTGAGTCGCTCCAAAGCCCTCGCTTCACATGGCGTCCCTCAAACCCCAAATTTTCGTATTTTGTGTCGCAAGCGTAGTCAAATCAGACAAATAGTCGCGACGAGATAGTGCTGCTGGGCGCAACGGCCTTGATGAGATACTATGATCTCTTTATTATTCAAAGCTCCACGCGAAGCAGCAAACAAAACAAACCCACACGCGGAACCAAGGCTGGATCTGGACGGAGGGTACCTGCTTTCCGCACCAACTTTAGGCGGCGCGCAAGGTACCGCCCGTCTTGCCTAATTGGGGACCTCCAAGTCATGCATCATCATCCAAGCCGAGGGGAAATACGCAACCTTCATGCAAATTTTTCCAGATTCACAGTAGGAAAATCGATGAGCCAGGAGGTAAAAACAACTTTAATAAACCCTGTTCACGTGAAAAACATGTCCTGAACCATTACGCCGACCTTCCTCCCACCCTTCACCAAGCCCACATCACCTTATGATGCAACACCCTCGATCCCAGCCTCTCATACTCAAACGGCGTGATCCACGAATCGTTGGTCGGCAGCTTCGCGAAAACGCTGGCCCCCTTCCAGACCACGACCTGCTCGTCCATATCCCTCGCGCTCCTGCTCACCAGAATCCTGTCAAACAGGTCCGGCCGCAGCTTCTTCAGCCGCTCCTCCAGCACAACGGTGAACTGGGGCACCTTTGCGCCGCCGCCAATCACCATGATACCGCCGAGGAGGTCGCGAAGCTTCTTATCTTCGCCCTTGGCCGCATTTTGAATACTCGTGAGGATGGCAATGTCGAGGGGCACGACGGGGAGCACGGCGTCCTTTTCCACGGCCATCTGCTTCTGCGTGCGGCCGTGTCCTTCCACAAACATGCCGGCCGGTGGTTGGGAGGCCTGCGTCGGCTGCCCGGGTGCCGGCGTGCCGGCCGCTCTCGACGGTGCTGGGCTCCCTCCGTTTGTGAGATCCTTATCCTTCCCATTGAAGAGGAAAGTGGGGGGATTGGGTGTGCTGACCCCTTCGGGGGCTGGGGAGCCAGTCTTTGAACCACCGGGAGTCCCCACGATGCTGTCCTTGCCGAGAAAGTTGAACTGTGATTTCTCCTTGCTGGGTGTCGAGATCTCGAGTTGAGACTGCGAGAAGCTCTGTGCGGGCGCAGCGGCGAGCGAAGGCTCGATCAGCGCCAAGACACCAAATTGAGCGGACGAGGAGGGATCGTCGGGCACGTCGACATCGTAAGCGTTGTAGCTGCGGTCGACGAGTTTCCGCCGGCCGCGCAGCTTGGTGCTGTTGTCGAAAATGTGCGGCTCAAAAACGCCCATGGCGGCGAGGATCACCTCGTCATATGTCTTGAACTGGTACTTGCGTGTCGCCTGGTTCGGTGCCCGCACGTGAAAGTGGTAGAGCTGCACGGAGATATCGGCCTGTGACATTGTGCAATGCTTCATCTTGAGTTCCTCGGCGAGGAGGAAATCATACCGCCGGCGGAGGTTGATCTCCTGATAGGGAAAGTTGTCGTACAGCATCATCTTGATGAAAGTCTCCGTAATGTCGTAGCCTCCGTACTTGAGGTTGACGCGTGAATCCTCGATGCAAAGCCCATCCTCCACACACGTGATGGAAGTCTTCTGCGCGCCCACGTCGACAACACAAGCCTGCGTGTACCCTGCTCCGAATGTCGCGGCCATGCTCTCCTGTATAAAGCACACTCTATTGAACTCAAACCAGTTCATGCATGACCGGAGTATCTGCTCGACGTACGCCTTGTCGTAGAGGTCGGGAATGACAAAAACACAGTTGTACTGCTTCCACTCGCTGTTGGTCTTGAGACCAAGCTCTTGTCGCAGCGCCTTATCGAGCAGCGTCTCAAAGTCGTCGTACAGATGCTCCTGGCTGCTGTAGTCGTCCTCGTTCCACCACCCATGCTGTATCGGCGCCCAAATCTTGAACTTTGGATCTGAGTCATCCGGCAGTCGCTGCGCTTCGTTTCCGATGAAGCATGACGCTAGAGAATCCGGCTCTTCGAGGGATTTCGGGTCCGTCCACTCAATTTCCAAGGGATCGTTGTGCTTCTCAATAATCTCGGGCTCGGTCCGACGGTTAAAGGTCTGCACGAGTTCTTTCGAATTTGGCAGTACCTTGCGCTTGTTTGCTCGCATGTCGATCTTCAGCTCATTGCATAGCTTGTTGTAGTTCTTCGCCCACTCCTCGCCATACTGCTGGTCCGGCGTCTTGGCCTCGGGTTGTCTGCGAGGGAGGGCCTCATGCATCTCAGACTCGGTTTGTGGGAACTTGGTCGCCAGGATCATCGGAACGGTTCTGGGAAGGGCGTCGCTCGCAAATCCGATTCGCAGGTTCTGGCTCCCAGGGTGGATGACGATGATGCGTGACGGGTCGATGCCTGTCGAAGGCGAGGCCGCGCCATCTTCGTCGTTCAGGTCGGGCACTGGCAGAGGCAGCTCGCCAGCCGTGGGCTTCGAAAGGTATCGATCGCGTTCGCGCGCGCTTTGTACAAGGCGGTCTCTATTGGCGTCGTTCTGCAATCGAAGGGCGAGGATCTGGTCATCCCGTTTCATGAATTCTCTGTTCCCGTACAGTCAGCGCTTTCCGACTATGCAAATGCTGACACTTCCATTGACGCACGTGTAGTAGTTTTTCTGGTTGATAGGTGCCACATCTGGCCAACTCGTCATCTTCATGCCATTATCAGTCCGCTCCAAGCCTGCGCATCCCGTCTTCGTCAGTCTGGCCCTCGAGTGATCGGGATTCGGGACATCTTCATACCCTCGCGGAGGAGAACCCTCTCGCTAACTTTGCCGACCATGGTGAATTGAGGGCGCCACGCGCGATTACTGTGTGGTGCAACGGCGCTCTGGTGGTTGATGGAGGTGAAATGACCACTGTGGGAGAGGGCGTCGGCTTTGGTGTTCAGAGATAGCTGATTTGGAGCCGATGCGCGCGGAACCTCAGTCTCGCGTTGCTAAAAATCCACGCGCAGCACTCTCAAGCACCAACATGCAGATATGAAACAAAATGCGAAGATTTCTCGACGCAACACCAGAAGCGAAGCACAACCCAAAATGTTGCAATCTGAATTTGACGGACAAAGTGTGACTGCATACATAGGTTGAAGAACAAAAGAAATCGAGTGGCGTGGTTCAAAAAGAAAGGTCCTGGCAGGATTCGAACCTGCGTTATTCGGAATTTCGAAGGAATCAAAACCGAAAGTGATAACCACTACACTACAGGACCGTTCGCTGAGTTTTGATCAAATTGAATTATATGTACCAATAAGTATTTTCGAACCAGCTCATATGTCTTTAACGGCCGTCCGATGCATTCCCTTAGAGTTTGCACCAAACTGTCTACCTCTATTCATCAGATTGGATTGATCTGGAATACTCTGAATCTTTTCTCTGCCTACATTTCTCGCCAGGGTCGGAAAGTGTGTGAACACATCAACCAGTACACGATGGATGAACATCTTGTCGACTTGTGCCATGAATTGGTGGGAAATGGTCGACACCATGCACATTGTGGCACGAGATACAATTTCACAGCTTAGACCATGCAAGCCTTGACGCCATTCTGACCCAACAAAACACAGAATCTATCTTGCCAGGGGGTTGACTCACTGGTGCCGAGAGGCTGTGTCGAAAGTAGCATTATAGGGTAGGGAACAACTGACCAAGTGTGCAATACCTGATTGTACTTGTAATCACAGCGTGAGATGCTGGGCGCAAAAGACATAAACTATTTGCACGAACAACAGTGAACAAACTGATCAATGATGTGAATTCTCTTGCCTTTCAAACGTGGCGAAAAGCCGGCCCAGGCGGGAGACTGTCCTGTTGCTTGCGCTCTTGACCCTGCCTGCAGTAAGGTCACCTGATACTTTATGACGTCGCTCCCAGGATCAGTATCAGCATCAGCAAGACTCTCTACCTTTGCCATCAGCTCTGACCTCCATACACAATTCATTCATCTCAGCGTGTAGCTTCTACCTCCGTGAATACAATCCATCCGCTTTCAAGACATCCACCTCCTTTAGCTCACCCCCTCGCGGCATCCGTCATGCCTCCCATCCAAGTGCACAGGAACAGCCCGATCAACGCGGCGAAACCGTCTGGCACGAGCCCCGAGACAGCAGAGCCAGGAAGGGCACCAGCTTCCGCACCGCCTCCGACCACAACTACACGGACTGCTGAAAACACATCTTCATCACAGTATCAACCAGTCTACCCTGCAGCTCAACCAGGTGCTGCCCCCTCGCTTCCCGCTCCCACAGGCGCTGCCAACCTTGCCAACCTGCAACCTACGCCGACTGCCACGCTCAATACTTCGAATCAACCGCCAGCTCCTCAGCCAGGCGCTGTCCCAATAGCACCTGGTGGTGGTGCCGGTAGCA
This sequence comes from Parasarocladium wereldwijsianum, assembly GCA_036250105.1. Classification (NCBI taxonomy): domain Eukaryota; kingdom Fungi; phylum Ascomycota; class Sordariomycetes; order Hypocreales; family Sarocladiaceae; genus Parasarocladium; species Parasarocladium wereldwijsianum. The sequence goes on along the minus strand of JAXOUE010000013.1, from coordinate 86,175 downwards.
GCAGCGGTCTCCCGCCGCCTCCCAAAGCCGGCGAGACTCTCCAGGGAGGCCCAAGTCAGACGACTGCAATGCCGCCCCAGATGTCTTATTCCCTCCCAGGTGCCAATGGGCCGCAGCAGCATGGCTCTTTCACATCGACAGCCACGGGATCAACAGGCTACGCAGCTCCCGGACCGACTTCCCTGATGGAAGGCGGCGCGGGTGCCGGCTACGGCCCGAACCAGCCCATGGGTTACCAATCTGGTTACAGTCTTGGGCAGCAGCATCAGCAGCAACATTCGCCCCATCGCGGGGATGACGACGACGCTTACGAAAGTCAAGATGAGGGCATCTGGGGCACCGCCAAAAAGTGGGCGGCAGTGGCCGGCGAGCAGCTCGCTCACGCCGAAAGTGAGGTTTGGAAGAAGATCAACAAGGACTAGGATGGCTCAACAACCACAAATTATACCCACAGCGAGCAGCATGTCTAGTTGAACCCATACCTCGGCCGGACTGTCACCAGACGGACGACGTAAGCAAGTGAAGCCAGCGCACATACCTTCACCTGCTCCAAGTTCGGCCTGGCCGGAATGTTCGAACCGCTCGCTAGAATTTTCGACAAACCGAAATCTTATCGGAAACCAAGTGAGACCCGATAGGTCGGAAAGAGGCGAGCTCGCAACCGTGCGCTCTTCATGAGCACGGCATATTGGGCGGTAGCCTGGGTTTGGAGGCATCCGTGCGCCGCACCAGCACGACCAGTTTCTATTCTAAGGAAGACAGATTGTTCTCAGGTATCGCTAATGATTTTTTTTCTGGGCCGCACTTGTCTTTTGCTGGCCAAAGTGATGAAGAGAGTGTGGCTTAACGCAAAATTGAGGCCGGGAGCACACACCTGCCTCATCGGTCTTGTTCACAAGTCCCAATTCGAACCGTAGCTAATAAGGCCAACGGCGATTCCGGGAGGCTCAGATTTTACGATTCCCCTAATAGTCATGAAAAGGAGGACCTGCCCTCAGCAATTCCTCTCCGCGATGATCATATGATGTGAGTCAACCCCTGAGGGCATGCCTGCTGTGATCTTCCGGACCAAGCCCACAACTATCTTAATAGACGCACATATTGACAGGCAAATTCAGTCCCCATCGGGTCGTCGATGTCATGCGTGATTCTTGACTCGGTAATAGTACACGTCAAGCTTTCACGAGGTTTGCGATGTGCGTGAGCGGGGCCGCTCAAGGAATGCGCGTAGACTCTCCGTGTCATTTTGGGTTCTTATAGCGGTGTTGAAATGAAAGCTACTGGTGATGGACCTGGTGTTGACTCGGCACCGTTATTACGGGCGGCTGGAATCTGGGGCGATCAGTGCCCTGCAGATCGAGATCGCCGGTCTCTAGCTTCTTCACCCTGCAGAAAGGACTGGACGACGTTGCTTTCTTTGCTGTGCTGTGGTTTGACTCACACTGCATCATAACCAACGCTGAAGCGGTTGATGTCCTATTTTTTTCTTCGTTAAACTCGGTCACCGAGGTATTGGCCGGGCAACAGAAGACGATCCTAACCCCTCTTCTGGCCACTCGCAAGTGTTTAGTGTCAATAGTTGGCGTCGGCGACAAAACTCCAGGCTCTTTGCGGCTGGTTTGAGGTCATGGGAGGCTCGCGACCAGAAGTTCCCTACAATGTTCGTTGTGAGCCAACCACGTCGACTAGAAAGGATTCGAGGACCCGGACTTGCAACAGCAAAAGACAGGGGTGGCGTAGAGGCGAGCACGGGAGAGATCCGACCATTTTGTGACAAGGACCAGGAAGTTATGGACAGAAGCCGGGAGTGCCTTCCTCGACACCCCCAGACACCCCTTTTCTAAAAGCGGACGCGCATGCGTTTTGAGTTGCTTGCGTCGCAAAGCCCGTGAATCGAGCCATCATGGTGCTCTTACTGGATTGAAGGGTGACACCTCTTACAGTCCTGATGGAGACTCGGCTGGATGCAATCCCGAGCAGTAATTTAGCACGCCTAGATTTCAATCAGCCAAGGTTTTCCAGGTAGCGTGGAGCCATCGTCACGACTGATTCTGTGGCTATTATCCGTGTTGCCCTCGATGCACGAGTACGGGCGATCATCCAAAGTGAGGATGACCACTGACAGGATAGTTTCATTCGAGCTTGAAGGGAGGAAATGGATACGGTAACACGATCAACTGACGTAGTTTTTACTTGGTTGAGATGCGAGGTGAAGTGCACGAGGACACTGGAATCGACAGGTCATCATGCACAGGGGATGGTTGGGGCCGCTGTGGGGCGTGCCTGGCTGACTGGCATTCGCTCCAGGGGTGTGCGACTCTTGAGACAGATCTGAGACGCGCCAACGGCCTCTAGCGACCTCCTTCTGCTGCCTGTTACAATACCATTGGGCCTCGTCTCAATCTACGAGTAGCCCTGCACAGTGATTGCAGTTGTACGATTTGAGCTCGTGGTTGAATTTCACTAGAGTAAATTTTGCACTTTTTTCTGATCAGCATGTCAGGGTAGACATGCTTGAACATACTGTGAATATAACCACATGTGCATACATGTCTGCAGCTGAGCTCTTCAGAGCGAGGAAGGAACGAGATCTCCATCGGCTTCGCGACCTCCTTCCTGCAGCCAAGACTGGATAACCTCCAGTAAATTCCATCGCTGCCTGTTTTCTGCTCTGGTGTGCGTCCGAGCCTACCCGTGACTCGGCCTACCCTGATCAGGCAACGCGCAGACATCACTGTCAGGGAAGCCGGTTCCAAAATCCTTGAACGCGAGGTCACGAAACTGCTGTGTGCATCTGTTGCTCCAGTAGATGCTCAGTTCGCCATCCGGCCCTTTTTGCTCCACGCGTCTCGACGCGTCGACATCGCGATTTGAAAAGTCGTACGATTTACGGATTATTCTTCTTTCGGGCGAGTCACTCTGATATACCCTCCCACGCCTTCCCCTGGCAGCCAACTTCGCATCTGCCTCAACCTTCTGGCGAATGACGACGTGTTGGGTTGCCCCCTCTTGATGCATCGCCGCCTTGATGAATCAATCTGTGCCATTACCAGCTGCGTACAAGTTCCGGCGTCTGCTACTGTTATAGTACCGGTTATGCTGGCCCTTTTGGGGGACGGTGATGACTGAAGATCCCATTGGCCATTGATGTGTTTCTGGTTGATGAACAGGACTCAATCTAGGCATTGCGGCTTCCGCGGTCAAAAGACGTTGCTCGAGGAAGCCCCGCACGTCCAGCTTGACCGCCGCTGTTGGATCGGAATACTCTGGATATAGCAACATTTAGAGCGTCACGAACAGGGCTCTCGGGGCCATCTCATCTTGCTCACGACACCTGTCCAAAAGGAGATGCAGCAGTCTCGAAGGCTCCCCGGATCTGCTTGCCAAACCTTGGCGGACGGGGTATCCAAACCCCTGTAGTGGTGCCGTCACGGAGATTTACCCTTGTGCCTCCACAGCTTCCAATCGAACCCGCTGTATCTGTTGAAGTCACTTGTGCAACCAGCTTGGCCAGCTTGCTCGCTAGGCTCTTATTTCATGTGCACGATCAGCGCTGAAAGATGCACTCAGAACTCAAGTCAGCAAATCTGCTCCCCCGAGAGACCTGGTCAGTATCCAGTTTTGATGACACAGACGTGTCATTCTACTGGGCTGGAGTCTCCTTCGGTAGGAGCCGTAATTGCAGGCCGCTATTGTGGCGCCGCGAGGGCGCAGCTACAGACCTGTTGCGGTTGAAACCACCTGGATTCTTGACTAACGAAGCTGTCGTCTGAGACAGATGAGAGGAGTGGCCATACACAGCTCCTTACTCGACTGCGTCTGGTGCTGCGCGGCAGGCTGTGTTGTAACAGTCGAGAAGTATTGAGGCTGCGATGCCCCTCCAATTTCTCGAATACTGCAGAGACTCGATCACCCATTTCATCCGAAGCATGACAAAAAATATGGTAAGCGAAGGAATCCTCTTGAAAGCTTCTGCCCTATGATGCGCTGCCTGTAACACAATTTTTGTTAGGCATACCGACACTCGCAGCGGAATCAGACACACGAGATGCCTTGCTATAATCAAGTTTGTGCCTTGGTGTGCAGTGGGTGCACATCAGGATGATAGTCTAGGTGGGCAAGGCTCCTGGAGCTGCACCTGCGACGCAGGCTCTGTGAGCGCTAGCATTATGTAAGCTACTTGAGCTCAAAGTCCCGCTCCTGAGCCAGGTTGTGCCTGGTTACGAGTGTCGACTGTGGGACGGGTGTCCGACCCTTTGGGCTCCCATTCGGTACCTGCGCCCGCACACTGCGCATCACCACTGCTGAGTACCAGCATGGATCCTCGGCCAGACACCCCGGCAAAGGGGGATCACGACCTTACATCGACGCCCTGCCCCTGTCGGCTCTTGGACACTGAATCCCACATCGGTGCCTTGATCGCCTCGCTCTCATCCGGTTGCTCCTCTACCCACCCCAGACCCTGCTCGCTACCCTGTCTGCGACAGAAGGATAAGAAAGCGCGTCTGCGATGCTCCAGGCACACGCCACCATCGAGAACACCACGCCCCCCTGAGCGAGCGGGTGCCTGACTACAAGCAAGACTAACATCAAGGCTATCCTTGGTCTGCTGCTATGGCACCGAGTCTATTCTTGTTCGCTGGCTGTCCCTCAGGCGCCGAACGATCCTCTCCTAGCAAAGCTGTTACCGGCGTCCGACGCCTGGATCTTGCCCTGGTCATAGTTGCGAGCTTCTCTGGCCTGATGTCTGATCCTCGACAGGCTTCTGTGCTCGACTCAGCATCCGGTCTGGGCCAAAATGCCCCTCAGGCCGGGCCCCGTCGTCACCCTCAACTTTCCGCAACTGTCCCTCGCACCCTCTAGGGGCTTGTTCGTCTTTTTGTGCAATAGGTCCTGCCTGTCTTTTGCGCCTATCGAGACTCAAGACCCATGCTCGTTCAGACGCACAGCTTGAGCCTTGATCATGTTCGTGTCTGTGTAATGTTGCCTGCCCAGCTGCAGAGCCTCTGATGAGCCTATGTGCTGCTATTCGGCTTTCCTGGCTGACCTATACTGCTTTTGCTCATCGATCTATACATATTCTCATATACCTTCCAGGATCGCTTCTCCCGCCCCTCTCTCTTGACCCTCCTCCCTCTTCCATCCCGCCTCCAACCCAATACGGTCCTTGCCACACACGATCTCAGTCTGCTTCCAACCATTTCACTCTTTATTCGGCAGCTCATTCGCACCTATAGCGCCCCTATAGCACACCAGACGCACGCTCCGTCTCTCCCGAGCGCTGTCTTTCTCGTCCCCTCTTCCATTATATCCTCTCGACTAGATCACATCACGCACACGAAGCTGGCTTCCTTCCTTCCGGGTCTTGATCGAGCTTCTTACTACCAGTCTTTCCTTAGCTCACGCGTACACGGCCCTCTTTCTCGCTCCTGCAAGACGCCAGCTGCTCCCAACTATCAACGTTCATTTCACCTAGACGAACGCAGTAAGCCGTTCAAGGACATCACTTTCGAAAACGCAACTCTATTTCTCACCGACGCCGGGCTTCAGGTGTAAGCGTTGACGTACGCACGTTCCTTGTTTGTCACCTTACTTGTTCATCACCGCCACCCGCAAATCGTTGCGACCTCTTGTCGACGCGGCAACCGATCCAGCTTGCAGATAGCCTGTAAAGTCGAGTCTCTTTGCGAAGTGTCTGCCTACATTCAAGGGTAAGTAAGTCCTGCTTGGGGCAAAAGAAGTCCTATCAGTGCAGAGTCACGAGCCCGAGACTATACTACATTAGTCGGCATGCTTGCTCCTCAAGATTTGCCTGACTAAAGGACATGTCTATCGAAACCGCCCAAAACTTTCATCTTTGTCTTGTTGTGGTCACGGATCCATCAGCATTCAAGTGTATGCGAGGTGCTGGATGTGAGATTCAATCAGTTGCTGACATTGAATATAGACACTGCCATCTGAGATTAAATCTCTCACCCTCCGAGCCCCATTTTCATCAGGTCCCGCATCACGACAGGTAGACAGGAACTTTCCCACGATGAATGCGACCGATCAGATCAAGACGGAGGCCATGCCAGGATCAGACACTGCCTGGATGACACCAACATCCCAACCATGTCAAAGACCAGCCTCGAACCACACGTCGAGTAGCTTCTCATGTTACCTCAATGAGGAGAGCTCTCCAGTGCCGTCTTGGGACTTTGCCGCGCATTCTGTACAGCAGACGCCCACAGACGCGAATTCAAGACCGCAATCCATGCATCAGGATTACTACCGGCCTGCAATCGAAACTGGTTCGTCACGACCCAGGGATAATGGTAGACATAGGACTAAAAGATTTCGCACAGGCTACTGGAACCAAAAGTCCTCCGACGAAAGTCTTGGATACGAGCACTATGACGCCGACAGCGGGATTGGACAGGCATATACAACAGATGAAGTCATCCCGATCCTCGACCTGTATTCAAACATGAGTCACGACGGAGATGCTTCACACTACGACCCAAAGAGATTTTCCGGCTCCTCGTTCACGGTCTCGACTACTGACATGCCGTCCTACGAAGACTTTTCGGCCGCCATGTCGGAAGCGCCTTCTTTCGGATCAGACTACCCGACATTCTCAAACCGGACGTCTCTCATGTCTTCCACGCATCTTTCTCCCGTCGCGTCGCCTAGGATGACAGCACAAGGACGCTCCGAACTGGTCAGGACCCAGAGTCGCGGCCACGGAGCTGCCACTTCGCCGCGCCCCAGCGTTAGATCGGCACCCTACAGTGTCGAACCGACAAGGACGAACAAGAGGTGGTCCACGGGGTCGTACGGTCCTCAAGGGAATAGGAGAGTATCGCCCTACGTGACCAGTGTAGGCCAAGACTACATGTCTGCCTGCCAGTGTGAGTTGATCCGATCCAAATTCACTCGTATTGCAACCAAAGCGACTGACATTGTAAGCAGCTCACGCACCGTACCTCATGGCCAGTGCACCGATCTACCAGCGCAACAGCATGCTCCTCCCTTCTCAATTACCCTCTAACATGCCCGGCCACCTTCCTTCCCAGCCTCTGCCCTCAAATGGGCGCATCCTCGAAAATCCCCCACCTTTGTTGTCGCACGGCTTGTTCCGAATGTTACAGAGCAATGCCGACGCGCAAACTCTGCACGGTCATTACACTGATCTCTCTGACCCTCCGGACTTGTTCGCTTCCCTGCACGAGGATCAGATCCCGCCGCCGCCGGAGGACATGGATCCCGAGGACCCCGACATGAAGCCGCACGAGCAGGAAGTGCGTTTTGAAGGAGACATGTACACCCCGCGCTGGGTCAGGGGACACGGCAACAAGCGCGAAGGGTGGTGTGGTATTTGCAAGCCTGGCCGCTGGCTCGTCCTCAAGAACTCGGCCTACTGGTACGACAAGTCTTTCACCCACGGCATCAGCGCGGCCACTGGTAGCCAGTTTCAAGAACCTCAGGATACGAGGCGGATGGACGGGAACCCCGATGTCTGGGAGGGGTTGTGCGGCAGCTGCAACGACTGGATCGCCTTGGTCAGCAGCAAGAAGAAGGGCACGACGTGGTTCCGACACGCGTACAAGTGTCATTCTCACCAAAAGGCAAAGGATACGCCGAAACGCCGACGGGAGACTGGCAACGTCAAACCCCCGCCCACTGGCGCCTACAAGCACAAGTCAGAGCCCCAGGTTGTGACGCCGCAAATGGCTGCCAATTCCATGGTGAACTGCCACACTCCTTTGTCGGGCATGATGCCATCTGTCACATCTCAGCCGCGGCCATCGATGCTTGGGACACCGACGATGGGACCGCCGATGTATTCCAATCAGCTCGCTTCACCTCTGATCCTCGAGGGTCACGATTCATATCCGAATATGATCTGAGGTGCGCGACAACGCAGCGGTCATTCCCGTGTTCAGTATGGAAATCTACTCGCTCCGTGCTTTTCTTCTGGCAAGGCCGTGGTGCCTGCGCTACTTTTTCGAAGTACATATCTTTGGCCCCTGGAAAAGGGGACGCAACTTCTTGGAGGTTCTGCACATCGCACGCTTTTACGACACCAACTTTTTGGTTGCCGTTCTTCTTTCCCTTTTTCTTTTTCCCTTTCGAGATGTACTATGCAGTACTTTCGTGGAGGATTTTTTTTGCCTGGCTGAGGAACTCTGCTTTCGCGTATGGGGACGGCTTTCACTACGCTCCTCTTGTTTCCCCCTTCCCAAAGCCTTTTTTACCCCTCGCAAGTCTCTAAGATCGCTCTGGAAAGGCCGCCTCTTGGGAGGCCGGCTAGCGTTGATTGTGTTGGATGGATTTGAAGAAACCCCTTATGATATGCTGTTGATCCTTGAGGGAGATGTACCGAAGAGGCAGGAAAACCAACACACACACACGTAATGAGGTATATGATGAGAGGTTATACACTATTGGCACTGCTGGACAGTTTACCAGCTGCAAAGCATATGCAATGGAGGATTTGGACCGGACACTAGATAGACCTTGGCTTTTTCTTTTGCATCGAGATAGCAGTGCGAACGTTCAAATTGACTTTTTCCCCCTTTGAGAGCCTCTTTAACCAGCGCCTTGGTGAATCTTGATGCCTAGCGGCCATGTTGTCGTCATCATCCTCTACTCTTACACAGCATTTGCAGAGCCGCAGCCTGACCCTCTCTCAGGATTCCCCTCAGTTGCCTTGAAGTCGCCCAAAGGACTTGCTCTGCCAGCCTAGCTGGTGTTCAACATACTAACACGTGATCTCGACCAGGATCCCAGACTCGGCTGGACCAGTCTGCAGAATCGCCGAGGAGCAAAACATGGAAATCAACGGGGCCGTCGGGATGGGATTCTGCACCTTTATTTGGGCGCCCCACCGTGATTTACTTTAGCTCCTAGAGGGGATCGCGATCGCGATCATGGAGACCTTTGTCGGGGCCAGCAAACTACTGTTTCACGGTGCGACCAAAGGCAATGTTGTGCGGTTTTCCTCCACAAAAAGGCTGTCGTTGGAAGGGTTGTCTGAAAGCTCTCGGAGCAGCAAGCACAACTGCGGTTGCAGATGCACAGAGAGCTGGATTGGTTGGCTGAACAGGAGGCGTGAAATCGGGCCATGCAGACCCCGGCTTTGCGTGAGAAAGCTGTCGATCCTCACTCAGCGCGATCTGGAGCTGAGGTGAGAGCGGCATCGCACTTTCGGTTGCTGGCGTACAAAGTGCGGTATTAATACTGTAAACGTACTAAGTAATCCATGGGAACGGGGACAAAAAGCGACGGCAGGCCGTGATGTAAGTTTTATCTCCACTAGTGTAGGCATCATCACCGCGTGCAGCCGGGGATTGTCATGAAAAGGAGACGTGGGTACCGCGTGGATGCGTGCACACGCACTAAAATTACCGAGCAAAGCCCTCAGAACGGGAGATTTAGGGCTGAGGGGATGATGACGGGCTTGATGATAAGCGCCGAGCTTCGGATCGCGCGACTTGATTCATCTGGCAATGTGCATTTAAGGGGCTATGCTGACGCAGACTGCATAGGAGAGGCTCAGCCAAGTCGAATGTCGTAGATAAAGTCGATCAGGCTCTGGTACTGCGATTTGATGGGCTGGCAGCTTCCTGTTCTTTTCACGTGCGATCCAGGCTGGAAGGAGGAGGATTGGTTGATTGGATGAGAAGGGAAGGAGTGCCTTGGGTGCTTGCAGCTTGGGTGAATGGCTGCCTGCCTGGGTACAAAGAAGCAGGGAAAGACCCCTGCCATGCGTGCATCGTGCCTGCGCTGTACGTTGTCCCGAAGAGGTCAGACTGCCTCTGCATTGTGAACAGCTCCTGCCGTTCTCAGCTCCAGCCAGCCAGGTCGTCTGGGGCCATGTCCGTGAATGTGGCAGATACGTACAGTACCTCAAGCACAATGTCACCACGTTATCGTGGTCCGCTGGCCTGACAGCAACAGAGCACACACGCTCTCGGCTTTATCATCATTTCCCTTCCAAGGAACTGAGCAACCCGGATGGGTCAACAGTCGAGAACCGTAAACAGGAAAGCCGTCGCTCGCTGATACGCTCTCTTACGAGCTGGTCCCCCGAAAGAGGGGAGGCACTACAGACAGATCGGGCTATCGGATGAGCTTGGTGCCTGGACTAGCAAACTCAGAGCTCGCATTTCCACGATCCGAGATGCATCAGGCACAATTGCGCCACGACTGGCCTGTGGCTGATCATACAATATGATATGTACATCATCTCAGCCTCCACCCAACGCAATGCATTGCTCCGCTGCCCTCTGTGTGTCCCCCTCGGTTACTCCCTCTGTCCCCTCTGCTACCAACCCACCAAGGGCCGCCTGCTGCTTGGTCACTACCGTAGCTCCCTTAAAAGCGAAAGGTACTTGCGTGTCCTCCCATCCCGTCACCCATCTGCAGGTATCCAGAGAGGTCCGGAGTGTCTCGGCTCCCGTCGCTGTGAGATCCATAGTGACAAAGTGCAGGCAGACCAAAGCAGAGCAGAGCAACGCAGGGTGCACGGCCAGTTGCTGCTGGTTGCCCGTCCGCCCGCCCTTCCTTGCTTCCAGTCTTTGGAGAAGCTGCCTCTGGTCGGCTTTTGCTTCTTCTCATCTGTCTACTGTGCCACCGTCATCATCCAAAAAATCACGAGTCCTCATCCTCTCTCTTCGACCTTTTCCCCTCCACTCTCGACCATTGTGATCCAACGAACCACGCTGCCAGGACAACAGTCTACCCGACTCGGCTTCTCTCGTCGACTTTTCGAAGTGTCTCGTTCTTGATCGACAACCGCACTCAATAGCATCTGAAATCGACTCAAAAACGGGACTCGATATCTCGCAGCCGCACTCCCAGCCGTCTCGATCATCTTTCTGGCTATGACAAGTTCAGGGCCCTGGGTAAATACTACGGTCCAATTGCTATGAGTGGGGATCGTCGATCTGCTAGGTATGATGGGGATTCCACTTTGCTATCACCACGAATGCACTGTCTCAACGATTCTGACATTTTTCGCCAGCTTTGCAGAGCCACCCGCATATCCCACCAGTCAATTCTCAAGCCCAGTCTTCAACGACCAGCTGCAGACCCCGAGAGAGTCGCAACGTCCCTTCGGCGATTCTGGCGGCTGGACCCCCAAATTCGCTGAGGACTTCTCCGTCTTCAACAGCACTCCCGGCAACCTCAGAGGTTCTCACGGTCCATTTGCCGACTTTCTCTCACCTCCAGTCCCTGCTACACCTGAACCCGTCTCCGCAACGCACAAGCGCTTGCTATCCCTCGAGTCACTCTCCCTCGACAATATCGCTACCGAGATCGCATCGCACGCCACCCATTTTCCCCCCGACCCGAACCAATCTTTGCCGCCGCTCGAACCCGCCGCTCGATTACCTTCCACACCCCGCCGGCCGACCACCAATTCTCATCATCTCTCTCCCACCGAGTCTCAGACTTCTGAATTGTCAGAATCGCTCGCACAAAAGACAGGTTCGGCGAAAAAAGCAAGAAGCGGCACTCTTGCCGTCGAATCGGTCACACAGACCGCAACTCCACCGCCCTCCAGCAAGCAGGAGGGGCGCAAGCTCGCTCGGAAGCTCAATATGCAAGATGAGCAGAGCTACGGCCAGCCTGACTTCTCCGGCGTGCACCAGCAGCAGGACATGTCCGCCTTTGTCAGTTCAAATACCGACATGTTTGGCTACCCAATGTCAGCCCCAGCTGCGGCACCTGCCACCTTCTGGGATCCCGCAGCGATGACTCTGGATATGGACTTTTCCAACATCGACCAGGCTCTTTTTCAGCAGCCGGCAACTGCAGGGGGTCACAGATCAATGGGCTCATTCGATTGGCATCATGAGCCACAGCTCTTCACGGAGCCCTCCCCATCCACAGCGCCCATAGCCTCACAAAATCAACTCCAGCCGGCAAGACACCCGCGACCATTGGCTCCCAAGCCTGCAGCGTCCGAACGATTACCTCCCACAACCTCGAGCTCATCAGCAAGCTTCGCTGCTACCGTAGATGATCCTTTCAGCTTTATGCAGACGGCCAACGGAGTGGATCCTGGCATGCTGTCAAGCCGTCCTCACACCTCAGCCATGGATCTCAGCTTCAACGATGGTCCAGGGCCTACAATCACGTCAATTGGTCGCAACATGGCATTCACAAGCCATGCCAACGAGGACAATCGAAACGACAGAATCCCGAATCGAGCATACGCCAGTTCTCCCGTCAAATCTTCTAGGCCAGGTCTCGGTCGCAGCAATAGCGAGAATCGTGGGAGAAGGGCTGTCAGCAGAGGCTCTATTACTGGTCTAAATTCTTCTCGTCCGCAATTGTCCAGTGCTGCCGGTGGCAGACCGACTGGGCGCATCTCCCCCTTCAGACACCAAAAGAGGCTATCCGCGCTAGCCTCAATACCCGAGAGCTCGCCTCGCTCTCGGCCGAGAGCAGCTGTTCGCTTCACCATCGACTCGAAGGGTAGAGCGCGAGCAGAGTCTACAGCAGCGGGACCGCCCCATCTTTCGACGAGTCGGTCAGCTCACAGCTTGGGTCGTCGGTCTCCAGAGTCTGACGATGACAGCTCGGAGTCGGATGATGAACCAATCATCATCCCCAGTCGGCCCTCCTCCTTTCACGCGTCATTCGCCTTGCCTGACCCCTTGAAGCCGGTTGGGTCCATCTTTACTCGTAGTCAGAGTGAAAGGAATCTCAGCACCCTAGGTCGCTACCAGAACGCAGAGGACGACGGGGAGGAGAGCGAGGCTGAGACTGTGGTGAACGGTCAGCGAGATAGTGGCGGTGGCGATGCTGCGAGCGAGCTCAGAAAGATGATGGAAGGGAGGCAGAGACGGTCTGCACAGACCGGTCAAAGATACCAACCAGGCAGCTCCACATCGCCAACGCCACAAAACAGATCATCGGGATGGCAGAGAGAGGGAATGGGTGTTCGATGTGAATGCAACCAGAACACAGCTGACGATCGTGATGGTTTCATGGTGCAGTGGTGAGCTCTCCTTCCGTCAATGATCCAATGACCCCATCGGTAATGTATACTGACGCCCCAACAAGTCATTCTTGCGAGATGTGGCTACACGGCAAATGCATCAACATAACGAGACGAGCGATGCCCAACGTTTACATCTGCGGCTTTTGTGCCAACACTCCGAATGTCAGAACTGGAGGTCACCGCAGAAAGATTACGGGGCTGGGACTGGGTATGTCCGACGGCAGCTCGCCGCTGGCAAGCAGATCGATGAGATCATTTCGAAGATGACCACGACTCACGGTTGGCAATGCCGTGAAACTTTGGCACTCCCACTGTATGGATAGACGATTATGAGAGACGTGTGTGAGGCTGTTTTGCAGCCATTGTGGGCTTTGAATATGGGATATCACAACGGTCAGGTCCTGAAGCGACTTCTTGACAGTTGTGGAAGTGGGCCAGCCGGCAATTACGCGTACATGTCGAGGAGTTTTTTTTTTAGTTGTTTTTTTGGCATTAGAACTGGTTGAAAAGGAGTTTGATATGAACTGGAGCATTTCATAGGCGCACGCACATAACGAACAGAACTTGGAGGTCCCCTCCGATAACATTATACATAGTTCATAAGAACATTGACGGTCGACTCGGGGATATATGGTGATTTTCAAGCCTTCAACTCTTTGGTGTTTCCATACTCTTCTGACCGGTGAGCGAGTATCAAGTGCCCGCAGGCAAGCACTCCGATATGGTAAGCTGTACAAAGGGTAACGTACTTTCTGACACAGAATTACAGAGCATTTATGAAAACGACACGATCGCCATCATCACGTTTACTGCATGAGCCTCGCGAAGAAAGTCAAACAATGAATCCCATATGTGTTATACCAAGTCCCTTTCATTGGAATCACGTACCCTTTGCCTATTTCCACGCATCTTTCATTTCCGTACATCATCAGCACACCTTAACGTTGAGAGTTCAAACATCCGAGTCTTCCCCTCTGCCTGTTTTGTCTTTGTTTCCTACGTTCATTATTGTCCGTTTGCCAGGCCATGCCCCAAAGTGACTTGATGATTCTTGGTTCTGTCTTCTTTTTCGTTCATTCGCTTCCGTATGCGCATATCTTTTTGTTTTTCTGTCTTGAGTATATGGAAAATTCGTAAATAGTACACACAAGAGCAAAATTGTTGCGCCCCCTAAAACCCCCTTTTTCATCATCTCCCCTACCATGCTCCCTTTTTCCAATTTTCCTTTTCCATTTTCGTAAGGGAAACATAATCTTTCATCCGTCATTCAAGAAGAGGTATTTGTTCTCTTCTTTATACCCTTCCCAATTCGTTCAAAAAAAAAGGCGTCAGAACGAGAGAAGATGGGCGATGGGGCTGCTGCCGGAGGTCGTAAAAGAAAACATCAAGAGGGAACGGCTTTGGGGGGTTGCTTTTTTTGCGAACCCTTTAGTTGCCGCCAAGGCTGGGGAAGGCAGACTCATCACGGGTGTTGATGGGGGCAGCGTTCTCACGGCCACCGCGAGCACCGCCGCGGGGAGCACCGCCACGGGGAGCACCGCCACGGGGAGCACCACGGGCACCGCGCTCACCACCACGGCCGCCACGGCCGCCACGGCCACGGCCCTCACCGCGGCCCTCACCACGGCGCTCACCCTGGCCGCGACCGCCACGGGCGGAGCGCTCGGGCTCGACGATGCGGGGGTCGAAGTCGACGGTCTGCTTGACCTTGCGCTCACGCTGGCGCTGGGTCTTGCCGCCGGTGGCGGCAAAGTAGTCGGTCTCCTCGTTCTCGAGGGCCTTGGCGTTGGCCCACTTCTTGTCGACCTTGGAGCCCTCGTTGGCGGCGCGGACCTTGGGGGCGGAGCCGAGGCCGAGCTTCTTCTCGGCGAGCTGGGCGAGGTAGTCGGCGTAGGAGACGGACTTGTCCTCGGGCTCGGCGGGCTCGTCACCGGCGGCGTCCTCGGCGAGGGCCTCCTTCTGCTCGGACTGAGCGATGGCCTCACCGGCCTCCTCGTCCTTCAGCTCAGCCTGACCCTCGTTGGCGCCCCAGGAAGCGGCAGCCTGCTTCTCAGAGCCACTGGGTCTCGTTGTCAGCCAAGACGGACATGAATCGAAGGGAATGGCAAAGCAAGGTCTTCTTACCCGTGGCCACCGGCCTTGTGGGGGTGGCGGTCATCCTTATCACCACCACGGCGGGCACCACGACCTGTACGAATGTCAGCCTGCTGTTTTGCGCAACGGGTTGGCCAACTCGAATTGTCTAGACTTGAGTCGAGGGGGAGAGAGGCGTACCACCACGGACGCGGGCACCGGCGCCACCACGGGGACCGTCACGGGTCTGCTCCTCGGTAGAGCGGCCCTGGTTGCGAGCGCTACCAGCGTTACGGTCACGGAAAGCTGCACGAGAACGCCAAAGTCAGTCATCTGTAGAGACCAATTCCCTCTTCTAGAGGGCCTGGATTTACCGAAGAAACTTACCACCGTCGTTGCCGGAAGCACCGCCACGGCGGGTGTTGCCACCAGCACCGGGAGCGCGGGTAGGAGCCTGGGGCTCAACGTTACGCTTGGTGGTGCGAGGAGTCACCTTGTCAACGGTCTTGACAGGGACGGTGGGCTTCTCCTCATCCTCGTCGTTGCCTATACGACAGGGGAAAACGTCCAAGTTAGTCCTTCCATTCGAATTTCTGTCCATTTTGGGTCCTCGTCCTCCGCTCCTCATTTACTACGGGCCCCCGGGAATCCAGTCTTCCAAAACCGTAGCGAGCCGGGAAGCAGAGGAGAGGAACCAGAATCGAGCGAGATCGTTTGGGGTGAGATCGTACCGAGGTAGGCAAAGGGGTTCTGGGATTGACCGTTAGTGACGACATTCTGGAGTTTGACATTGAGAGCAAATGAGTGGTGAGCGAGGCTTTTCGTCGAGAAAGGAGTCAAAACGCAGCGATGACGTGGTTCTCTGAGCAACGAAGGTCGAAGCAAAATTGTCCCAATTGCAGCTCATATGTTTTCCTCCCCCTCATCCTCGCTGCGCTGGAATCTCCCCCATCTTCGAAAAGCCATTCGCGTATCGTGCCAAATGCTGTAGTATTTTTTTCGGTCCTCCTCGTCCCACTGGGTGGATTTCTTCCGGCGCCTCGATTACAATTTGTGGGCGAAGAGGACGTTGCATCGGCAGCAGCAGCAGCAGAGAGTGTGTGTGCAGGGCGAGTGGGAAAAATCACACAAAAACGGCGCCCCCAGTTGAAGCGGGCACGAAAAAACTCACCTTGGTAGCAACCGCGGACATTTTTGAGGTCGTCTTGGGATTTGTCGCCAGCGGTCAGGGCGGTTCAAAATAGGGAGGTTGAAAAGACGACGCTTAACGCGTGAGGGAATGCAATGCGAAGAGCTGGGGGGGTGGACGGGTGAATTGATCTGGAGGAGGAGGAGGAAGACGTTGGAACGGTCACGGGCGCATGACACAATTGGGTCGAGTGAAGCGGGTGCGAGGAAAGGTTCGATGTCGGTCTGCTGGGGCTGGGCTGGGTTGGTGGACTCTGTGCTCTGGTGAGGAGGAGAAGGGAAGCCGGAAATGAGCTTTTTCGGGGGGGGGGGGGGGACAAGTGGGTTTCTGTGCGGTAGGGTCGCCTGGAGAGCTGCTAGAGGGCACTGAAGCCAGAGGGAGAGCCGCCTGGAGGATGCCCAACTGGTCCTTGGAGCCGTACAGTGTGTGTTGAGGACTGCACTGCAGGGCAAGCATTACAGCGTGGGGTGACCTGTGTCCAAGCTCGAGACAGTGCTGACGGGAGCATCTGAGCTGGGATAGCGTTAGCATCGTCACCTAGCGCTGCCTGTTTCTCGCTGTCTCGTGCCCTTTTGGCCGTTTGCAAAAGCGTTCCAAAAACCCGTTGGCATGCCATCAATCGCAAACATCATTTTCTCCTGTTCCTCCTTAAAGCTCTCTCATGACCAATGCAGCAGCCAGGCCACCCCGTCGTCTTTTATCTACGTAATATTGACGTCTGGCATCCCATTTTTCGCCGAATTCATTTTTGTGTGGGACGAAACAAAGCGAGCTAAGTGCCCAGGTGTGGGTTGGTACTTTAGGGCTCCCAAGCTGGGTACTTGCAGCTGCACTATCCTGTGGCTAGACTCTGTCGTACCTCTCGGTGTTCGGCTTGGGGTTGATGGATTAGTTCGCACTGTGCCAGACTGTACGTTGCAATGATCACCATGACGAAATCTCACGGCTATGCTTTTTTGTCCAAGTTTGGCCTGCACATGGGTGGATAGGCTACGGAGCGAATGCTCAGGGTTAGAGTTTGAAGGGCCATGTCCTTAGGATGATGCGAGATCGCACATGAATGCCTTCACTCCTTTGGGGGAGCGTCAGCTGCACCGTTGTGATCACGTGCACCTTTGCTCGTCTATACTTCCTATGCTTGTAAACTCAAACATTGATATTGTCAAGAATCATTAACGCCTGTCTGTCCCTGTTACACCTCATTCGCGCCATAATCAAACCCTTCCCTAGTGTACATGGCACTCGGTAACAAACCGTATCCTTTTCCGTCAACACCATTGTCCAATGCACAACGCAGGCAACCCAAAAATAGAAACACGACAATATCAGAAAGAAGAAAAGCTCAAAACAACTACGCGCAACGTCAGCGAGAAGGATGCTGCCTCGCCAGTAGTCCATAGCGAGTGCCAATGCGCTTCCCACTCAGGCCCGGCTCTTGGGCCTCGCGAGCATGTTGAGACGACTCAAGCTGATCCCACCGCTTCTTTTCACGGGACTCGCAGAGCCTGGTGTTCGTGTGGGCGTCTTGAGATGCAGCTTCTTGGCGCTTCTGGAAGGTGTTGCAGACCGTGATGGCGTCGAAGCGACGAGCCGAGGAGCCACAAGAGCCTCTCCTTCTGGCACACTTTCGTTCTTCCTCCTCTTGGCAGCGCGGTCCTCCATCTGCTTCTCAGCCTCCTCCTCCTCCTCCCACGTGGGCCTGTGACGCTTTTTGTTGGTGATTCCATGCGCGACAGTCGTCAGCTTGCTCAGTGCCTTTTCAGGTTCCTTGTTCTCCTTGTTGGGATGCGAGCTTGGTGAGGCTGGGTCGGGGAAACCACCGGGCATCTGGCTCACCCGCTTAGTCGAACCGTCAACCTGACGGATGCTTGCTTGTCCCGGCGATGAGCCAAATCCCTTGTCAGATGCGTCACCAAACTCGATCGTGTGGTCACTGCGGAAACTAAAGGTCCCCGGTACGGAATGTTGCGCCTTTTTTACGGCGCTCGAGGGCAAGCCGGTCAGTGCCTTGAACTGGGAAAGGTCCGGGTATGAAACCTCGTCCGATGCCGGCTTACTCGGGGTGACTGATGCCGACGTTGACTTTTTGAGGATGCTCTCCCCTACAGACTTCTTCAACACGGCGGCGGTGGAAGACTGCTCGAGAATTCCGTCGAGAGACGGGTAGTGCCGAGACTCGCCAATCCTCCAGGAGCTCAACTTGCTCGGCACAGTCTTGACGGGCGAAGGCGAGTCCGGCTCGCCAGCATACCCTCTTGTGTCCGGCGTGAAAGATACCGTCTTTTTCAGCTTACGCCGGGGTGTGGTCAAGGGAATCGGCGGCAAAGCTTTGTCGGTGTTGGCGAATTTGGAGTTGGGGGTGTGTTGGCCAGGAACCAGGGGTTTGGGGATCGCCGTCGTCGTCGATTCGTCGACCTCGGTCTTGTTCTTCTTACGAAGGAGCGATGTCACTCTCTGCAAGCTCTTTGGGCTGATAATGCGACGACCTAGCTCTGCTGCCTTTGAAGTGCTTGATGAGACCGGCTTCGACACGGCTTTCTGGACGTCAACGGCAGGCTTGACCACGGTGATAGTGGGCGCGGAAGAGGATATCGAGTGTGCCAAAGACGACTTTGTCGGGCTGGTTAGACGAGCCAGAGCAGATGAAGCCTGAGGCTGGCCAGCGGAAGACTTGGGGCGAGGGAGCGTGCTGCCGTCCCGAGACGTGGGTCTGGCAGTAGTGGCATCATCTTGCTCCCGCTTCTTCATGCGCTTGGCTGAGGCAACCGGCACAGGGGCATCAACAGCTGGCGGAGCAAGTCTGCGAGAAGTCGTCGCCATCGGCGTCTTCTTGACAGGTGTAGCGGTAGACGAGTCAGCGAGGTGAGCTCGGGATGGTGCGTGTCTCAAGCTCGACTTGACAGGTGAGGGGCTGGGCACATCCAGATCCGCCATGCCGGATTTGCGCTTGAGAGAGCACTTCTCGGGTGTCGAAGGGCTTTCAAGGCTAGCCTTTGATGATTTACGCTTGAGATCTGAAATGACGGGCTGAAATCGGCCGTCCTGAGCTCTCCATGCAGAGGCATGGCCCTCAATTGAGTCCATTTTCTTGAACTCGGCCATGTGAGCAGCGCTGAAGCGGCCAGACTTGCCCTTGGGCTTGGCAATCTTGCGCTCCTGCAGACCCTCAGCTTCGCGCTGGGCCACGAGATCTGCTTTGAATTGCGAGGCCTTCTCGCGAATCTCCTCCATCAAACGCTGGGCCTCGTCGCTCAGCTGCGAGTCTTCAGCAGCTTGTCGTGAAAAGTCAAAGTCGAACTGCGGCTTGGGCGAGGCAACGGGTGCCTTTGTGGGGGTCGCTTGAGGGCCGGCACGCAGTGCTGAGGAAGGTTGCTTGATGTCGGTGAAGCCGAGTCGCAGGGCAGACGATGGCTCCTCGGCAGTGGATCGATGAACGTGACTCGGGTGCATTTCTTCGTGAGGAGGCTTGATGGCAGATGACTTGGGTGTCGTCGGATACGGCGCAGGCGATGACATTGCGTTCGCCCGGGCAGGCGAAGCCTTGGTCGGCGACTCATCCTGCTCGGCGAGAGAGGACAGTTGAGGAACACTCGCCTTGGCCTATGCAACCATTAGTCGCCATCTCCTCGAGATTGCATTCGCGCACGATTGTGTTAATGACCTACCTGGGGTTTGCCACCTCTCAGACGAGCTGAGCGGCGACGTGGTGGTGACATTGTGAATCCTTGGTCGAGATGACTCTTTTGCTGCTTTGGTGAAGCGTGATGTCAGGGTGCACTGGAATTAAAGGCTGAAATCCGGGACAAACATGAATCGGACGGTTCGGCAAGTCCCTGGGAAAAGGAAATGAGGTCCCCTGGAGTAGCGTCTACGGGAGAGGAATGGTATGATGTCAAAAACGGCAGCGTTGCGCGGTTGTGGGCACGGAGATGCTTTGTTGACAAGGGCGCATCAGCGGGGACGGTGCTTTGTTTACTTTTTCCGTTTTAGGAGGCGTTATGAGGTCAGAGCTTGAACGAGCCAATCGAAAGGGTGAATTCGCACAGTGTGTATGGTGTGATTTATGACAACCTACATACTATGCACTGTACTGGCGTCGCATGTTTGTGATCGTCATCAACTTTCACGTTTCGGTGAGATGCGGTTTCTGAAACGTAGAGCATGACCTCATTGATGGGATCAAGCATTTGTTGGTCTCTGCTGAACCAATCGCAACTCGAATTGCTGCAACTCCCGCTTATGTCAGCTACCCTAAACCGCGTGCTCAACCCTTGAGGCCACGGCTTGCTTCGTGATACGGCCATGAACTGCACGCTGACACGGTGCTTTAGAACCCGATCCAGCTCCTTGACTGCGCAGAGTTTACCAGTCGATCAATTGTCTCGTAAAGAAATCACGTGTGTTGTCTTTGAAATAGCAGTATGTATTTCTATGATTACTAGACGTAATGGGAGAAGATGGATGTAGCTTTTTTCTTGATCTACATACAGAGTTATAACGATTGATCGGTTTGTAACCCTTAGCCGCCCCCTCTCATCCGATGGAAGACATTGCGCAGTCAAGAAGATACCACCATCAAAAGATGACATGGGTCCTAGCCAGCTTCTGCCAGACGAGAGATGGAGAGAGGCACTGATTTTCGGCGAAAGTACTTTGCAGTATTCGGAAGAGCTGCAATAGACGAGTTTTCGACTTCAATGCCAAGACAAAAGAAAACCCAGCCTTGACACGTGACCCAATAAGCGACCCCAACGTGTTTGCAGTGTGGAAGGCATGATGGGACCACGTGATCCACCCGCAAAAGGCCAAGCTAAATTCGTATACCTGTATTAGTCTCCTTCCCTGGGGTAGGCCGATGATCGGGTGCTTGCAGACTTCGGATATTTTTTTCTTAGTTGTATGAAGGACACAGCAAGGACAAGGCTTTCAGAAGGCATTTTATCTTAGACTACCTGTTCGAATTCTAGAATTTTGCTCTGTTGATCAGCCGGAGACGCCACTATCACATCTTCTTGTACATGGCTACACCTCTACTCGATTCAAGTTTCGACCAAATTCGCCGACTTTTGTAGCCAGCAATATCGTCCAAGCCATAGTGGAAAGTGCATCGAGTCGAAAAATAGTCGAGAAGCCACACATACACTGCCGTTTTGATCGTCGTCTTTCGGCCGAAAACACATGACCGCTTCCTCTGAGGTGTTTGGGAGGGCGCACAATCGCCCACATGTGAAATGCACGCCTGCAAGAACGGTAACTCCAAAAGCATTGTGGCGCCAACGTGATCGAGCTTTCCAGATTGAGTCACAGCAGCGCCAAAAGGCCGCGTAATGATTTCATGAGCGATCAGCACGATCCGTAGTCAAGTTGTGCGGCCGTGGAGAAATGGGAATAACTTTTCACTTTCGAGAGGAAGCAATGGGGTAATGAGATCGAAGAATGATCCACCCGGTGACCGGCTTTCGTCGCTGGTCTATTCAACGTGTGTCAGTGATTACCTCAAGGAGGCCGGCACCCCCGGACGAGGCGAATCCTCCTCGGAAGGCGAAAGCCACAATTTCACGGATCAGCCAACATGGGTTACTCGTGGAAGCGATGTGATGTAAGGTTGGCTGCAGCAATATCAAATGTGTGGAGTCATCCTCTATGCTGCTTGACAGGAACCGGACTTTGATATGCTACGTTGCCAGCAACGATTTGAGAACGGCAAGTTACCGGCAACGGATTTCAGGCCACACCAAAGGCTCATCGACCTCGACTGGGATCGGTTTGAGGATGGAAGACTGGTCAGTCGAGAGCCAACATTTGGGTTTTCCTTGGCCGGTCGAAAGATGCAAAGACGGATGGATATTAGAGCAAACCCCAATGATCGGTGCCACTTCACCACGGGGTCACGAGGTTGAAAAGGAGGGGGCCCGCGGACAGCCAATATTCCCACCGGTGCCGCACCAGTTTCGGTAAACGAACAAGGCACGCACTGGAAAAGCGCCCCAACTCCACTCGGAGGAGGATGTCGTGTCTCCCTTCACAGCCTGGTCTCCGGTCTGGGCCTAGTGGTGGAACAATTGGTCTTGGCTTGGGGAAGAGAGAATGACTCGAATGCTGGGAGGCTTTGAGGTTGTCATACGAGGTGCAGCGTGAAATATACCAAAAAGAAAGTAAAAGCGATCGGCAGTGATTGGTGTCAAAAGTCGGAGACTAAAGCAGGCGTTTGAGCACGACAGAACAGCGCAAGGAATATTTGTGTAATCTTTGGAGATCCTGCTTGGCGTTGGAAACAAACGAAGAGGAGATGCGATGCCGGACCTTTGGGGAGAGGCCTGTTGAGTGGAGCGTCAGACAAGGGAGGTGTGGGGGCCTGAGGCAGAGAAAAAAATGGCAGCACGGTGACCCCGCTGCCGTGCGAATTGCGATTGGAAACGGTACGGCATGAATCGTCACCACGACCGCACCACGCGACGTAGACAGCAGACACAGTGCGGGGAATCCAAAGCCAACCTGACGTACCTTTTCACCACGTCTGAGCAGGAAAAGACTTTGTCACGATGCATTGCTCGGCGGACTGGCTGAAGCTCGGATTATCATTACATAAAGCCTCCCACCTTTGCTGTCTGCTCCCTCTTATCTCTCTGTCCACTGCCCACCCTTGACCACGGTTTCTTTGACAGCACTTTTTCTCCATGGCCTCTTATCTCTGCCCACCCCCAAGACATCTCAAAGACCCTAACGTCACCTGCGTCGGCCCAGGCTGAACTGAACTGAACCAGAAGCGATAAGCATTCAACCATTCAGCAGCGCCTGTTCCCTGGCAGCCAGCCAGCCAAAGCAAGCAAGCACCAGGCGAAGAAGCGCCCAAAGCTCTGCTCTCTGCTCTCTCTCTCTCTCTCGCTCTCTCGCCTCACCCCCGCCCAGTCAGCCCCCCGAACCATTAGGTATTACATTACGTCTTTGCAGATCCTGGCCGTCGCTTTTGGTCTGCGCAACCTGGCCTGCCAATACCGCCTTGATCTCGAGCAGCTTTTCTGATAGGCGAAACTGCTGCCAAACCCTGACTACTCCGCATCTTTTGCGCCCGCAACACCCGCATTTCCCATCCCTCTACGCCCGCACAACCTCATCTTCCGACATCATACTTTCTGCTTTGGGATATTCTCTTGACAAACACGGCCGTTTCACACCGGCTCCCTCCGACGACACACGGCTCCGAATCGCGTTCCACAACGAGCGCCGCCCCCGATCAACCTGCCGTTTTGGTCTTCAGGCCCTCTGCCGGCGCGCGCGCTCTGCCGCACCGCCGTCCGTCTCTGACCGGCCGACCGTCCTCCGGGCCGTCGCTGTCTGCAGATACTCTCTCAAGGAAGGGTAGTTTAGGATATCCAAGACACAGCCAGCCCTACCCGGTGACCGGGTTTCCCGCCAAGGTGGCAGGCTAAACGTCGCAACAGACACGGCGTTTCGCTGGTCCGATTGACAAGCCGAGATATGGCAGACAAGATGTCCATCGACAACAAGCCCAACGGGCTCGCGGCTGGGACCGTGCGCAAGGACCACCATGTCGCCCATCCAAGGGCCGAAAGCGAGGAGTCTGCCAGCACTCCGGACCAGGAGCAGCCCAACACCACTCCTCAAGCTGGCAGTACTGCTGCTGCCCAGGAGCAGGCTCCCAAGCGCAAGGGTGGACGCAAGCCCGTACGTCTTTAGATCCCTAACCACAGAGCCCTGTTTATCCATGTCGCAGATACTGACACTGTGTCCTTTAGATCTACGCTACCTCCGAAGAGCGCAAGCAGCGCAACCGTCAGGCCCAGGCAGCCTTCCGAGAGCGACGCACCGAGTACATCAAGCAGCTCGAAGAGACCATCCGCGTCCATGAGTCCAACTTGCACAACCTGCAAGGAGCTCACCGCACAGCTGCCGATGAGTGTCTGATGCTGCGCTACAAGAATTCTCTCCTAGAGCGGATCCTCCTCGAGAAAGGCATCGACGTCCAAGCTGAGCTGCGAGCCAAGACGGGAAGCCCAAGCCTAGGCCCTACTCACATGGCTCCTAACATGGTTCAGCCCCCGCCAATCCAGCGAGCCATCATGAACCGACACCACCAGTCTCGGAGGTCGACTTCCAGCGTTGCGCCAAAGGTGGACGCCAACGGTCACCAGCCCATTGTCCCTCACTCGTCCCACGTGTCCTCGCCAAAGAACAACCGTCCGACTCCGTCATCGCACTCTGACTCGCCCACAAACACCGCCTCTGGATTCTCGCCTGCTCCGTCAGATAACGTGTCGATCCGAGGGGGGCTGGCCGGCGGACCTCGCCCATCTCTGCCTCATCAAATGAGCAACAACACCAGGCAGCAGATGCTGGCGCAAAGCAAGACTCGTGCCAATTCGTCTGCACCTAACAACGGAGCATCGTATTACCCAACTCCCTCCTTCCAGAACCACATGGAGCAGCTTGAGCAGGAGTATGATGCCCCGCCTGAGATGATGGACGATTCCGAGATGGAGACTCCTGGACCTGGCCCGTATCCATCTGCATACAATGAAGCCACTCCTCATGTCTTCCCTTCCCCCACCTCAACAGGACCAGGGCACCACCCGCCTCCGCCTCAGCAGGACCCTCAGCCTCCGGCAGCTGCCACCGGTGCCCAATACCCGTCTATGACCCAGTTGCTCGACGGCCAGAACCTCGACTGGGACCCCTTTGGTCTCAGCGCTAGCATGGCCTTCCCTACTCAGCACTACGGGTTCGACCAGAGCACCATGCGCTGAGCCCCATCTTCTCATGCGGCTGAATTGTCGTTTTGACCTGGATCAGGCAAGGCCGCGTCTTCTGCTTGTGCCAAGATATTGGCAAAGCCAAAAAGCGAGGGCCGAGCAAGGCACGCGACGCAAACACCAGAAAGAGAGAAATCAGAAACATAAAGTTTTCTGCCCGTGCCACGCTTATATGTTCAAGCGCTGGAGCTCGTGGTCCCGGCTGCAAGGGGCTGCCCCGCACCACGATGCGTTCGCTGAACATGTCACCACATTCACAACTACTAATTCCAATTACGAGATCATGTATAAACGGCCAATCGCCACGACTGACCTTGGCCGACGGGTCTAACGAGTTATATAATTCTTTTGTTTCTTCTTCTTCGCTTTTTTTTTTTCGATTTTTTTCATCTTCGTCATCTACGAGGCACATATTTCAAACTGATTTTCTTGTATAACGCGCCGGATGAAAGCGGAAAAGGGGGGAGGCATCATTTGCGGCAACAAAAACACACACATAACAAAAGTTGGAGTTTTGGTTTTTTCTTCTTTGTTTTGTCTTACACTGAATCATGAGGGAGGTGTAGGGCGTTTGTTTGATAGCTGCAATTTTGTATGGAGGCCGTTGGGAGGACTACTTGCCGTGGCGTCTCATGCTGTCGAGTTGATCAATCCGCAATGGTGTAAGCGAGGTTCAGATCCACAGAGCGAAAATATATTCTTTTTCTGGTGCAAGCTATTGTTTTTTTCACACTGTCCAGTGCCTGTGACATCTGGCTATGATTGTCTTCACCCCGTGAAGTTTGCCCTTGTAGTAGAGCGGCAGAGGTTCAGCCATAGACGTAGGGAGTGATGAGAGAAAAGAAAAAAAGGAACGCTAGTATGTCTTATGCTGTCTATTGATCTAAAAATGTCATGTCTATAGCAGTGTCCGTGAGTTTCCATTCTCAACCCATCATCCACGCAATGGCCCCCGTTGCGAGGAGAGCGGGAAGTATTGAGCGTTTGGCCCTCGAGGCACCACTGCCTGGCGTTTCCACCGCCTTGTCCACATTGTCCGTGACATTGCCATCCTTTGCTTTGTCAGGCCCACTCCACAGGATGACCGGCTTTCCAACCTCTTCATTCTTGTCGATGCTGCAGACAACGGAGCACTTGTCCTCGTCGCTTCCCGTCCGCCTGAGGAGCCCACCCGAGGAACCGGTCTCCTTTAGAGAGCGCCGTGTCTTTCTGCCGGCGTCATCGTCAGACCTGGCCGTTGTGTTGTACACCATCTCGATCCACTTGATCTGCATGAAAGCCTCCTTCCCGACGGGCATGATCCCGCTCCAGCTCCCTCCGTCGCTCCACGCGTTGAGCATGATCTGCGCCGGATCCCGCGGTGCCTGAAAGCCAATCTTGGCCGCCTTCTCGCCGTCCACGTACCACGTGCTCATCTCCGGCGTCCAGTCCAGCCGGTGCTCGACCCACTCTGTCCACGCCTTGCCGCCGGGCACGGTGGCATTGCGCGTCGCGCGGGGAATGTCCTCGCCCTCCTCGTCAAAGGCGGGCTGGTTGGTATAGGAAATTTTGTGGCGGGGGTCCTTGGTGAGGATCTCAATGTCGGCCTCCTGCGTGCCGGAGATGTCGTCCGAGTGCCCGCCAAAGGGATCGCGGTAGGTGAAGAGGGCGAGGCAGGCGCCCGGGCTGCCAGTGACGCGGGCGAGCATGCGGATGGAAATGTGGTGGAAGTTGTCGATTGACTCAAACTCGGCGGCAGACTGAAATTTTTGGAAGCGCTTGGTGCGCATGGTGAGGTAGGTGTCGGAGTCGGCGTCCTTGTCCTTATTCTCCTCGATGTAAACGTTGTTTGGCGAGTTGGTCATCCGCAAGGTAGCATCACCCATCAGGCTGACACCTTTGCCCTTACTGTCGGCGTTGCCCCAGTCCTGAATGCCCCATACTGCGTTCCATTCATCGCTGTCGAAATAATCGCTGGTGACGGGGGCCTCGCTACTCTTCTCGTATGAATCGATGGCGTCGGGCACACCGGCGTACTTGGAGAGAGATCGGAAGTCAAAGAATGTGTGGCTGGTGTAGTACTCCGGTGTGAGGCCATCTGTGAGATAGCAGCCGCACTCTGCGTCGTTTTTTACTGGGATGGGTGCGGCTCTGCTGGAAAGCGAGGCTTGTGCAACGGCCACAACCTCAAGCAGTAAGATAATCCGTGATGAAGACATGGTTGTGTGAGTGTGCTGAACAGACGAAGAGAGCGAGGAACCAGCAACCAAAACGCACAAGTCCAAGAGCACAAACACGGGAACATGAGAAAGTCAGCAGCAGAGACGAATAAAGCCTCCGCCAACATTTTCATCATGGACGCATGTCGTCGGTTCGAAACCCGATGCTTTGATGAGCGTATACCAGAAATAGCCCACCACCGCGCTAGGATCATCCTTCAAGCCCACGATCGTCCCCTGTCTTCTCCGTCGCCCTACCGATTGGAGTCTAGGCCCTGGGATGGTCCCATTACACCGCGTCGCATGTTCGGCATCCCAGGCGTGCTTGGCACCCGAAAAATATGCCCGTCTGGGTACAAGAGGTATTGGGTGCTGCCGCAACGGGTCCACGATGTCAAAGCGAGGGGAGCGAAGTCTCGCGTCGCGACAAGTTGTATGAGATTTCTGGCGGATTCGGGGCGTGATATTGGGGCACGAGGGAGGCATCATCGTTTGTCAACGGGAAGATGCGTGCTTAGCAATTGACTGATCAGGAAGTATATCACGTGACATATCACGTGATGTGGGTCATCTACTTGAGACCCACTTCTGTCGCATCGGCCATCGTCGCTTTTCCAATAGAAGAACCACTCATTCCGTCATTGCGCTGCAAAATCCACGACACGCTGAGACTGCCATTGCTGCAGAGAATTTCTCCCTGAATTTTCACAGTCATAGCTTGCTGGAGAAGATCATTAGACTTGAGCTTGAGCTTGCAGGTGCATAAGTATCATCATGTCAAACTCCCGTCCTGCATGAGGCTCACCAATGCAGATCACAGCACACTCGACGGTCCCGTGAAAGCCCGGGCCACTGTGGGCGTAGAAAGCGACAATACCTGGAGCTGTGCCGAAACTCATTGTCTCGTATCTCGAAGACGAGATGGGCTCAGAAAACGGGGAGCTCGAGGCGAGGGCACAGAAGATCGCAGAGGCAGAGACCAGTGCGCCTCCAGCCGCCAGCGAATCACTCAAAGGTTCTCCAGAGGTGGAAGCTCGGGTCGAAGCCGAAAAGGATACCTCAAAAGACGAGCTAGTATCAGAAGGAGAGAGAAATGCTTTGGTCGGAGCCGGACAAGATACTTCCAAGGACGAGTCCGCATCAGAAGGAGAGGTCGAAGAGTCCGAAGGCAGTAATCATGGTCAGGCGCCACCTCTGCCCAACGAAGCGATCCCCGAAGGACCACCGCTCCCCGACGAACCCGTGCCAGCGCAGCAAGAGGACGACGGCTGGGACTGTCAACTTGACCCAAACTCCCAGGCCTGGTACTTTATCAACCGCTTCACTGGTCAATCTCAGTGGGAGAATCCTCGCGTTCCCGACGCTTCAGTCGCTGTGACTGCGCCAGCCGCGGCCCCCATCACCGCTCCTTTGCCGCCCGCTCACGAGCAACCTGTGGCCGGCGGCTACAACCCCGCCATCCATGGCGACTACGATCCGAATGCGTGGTACGCGCAAGGTGACGCTACCTCGCAACCCTCTGCAAGCGTTGACGGCGCTGCCACGGGTCCGGTGGATCCGTACGCTGCGATCGCAACGTTCAACCGCTTCACGGGCCAGTTCCAGTCCGGAGATGAAGCGGGGCGGCACACGGACGAAGCCAAGTCGAGGCGGCAGATGAATGCCTTTTTCGACGTGGACGCGGCGGCCAACGCGCACAATGGTATGAGTTTGAAGGCGGAGAGAAGTAATAAGAAGCCGAGCAAGACGGAGCTGAAGGCATTCAAGGAGAAGAGAAGGGCGAGAAAAGAGGAGAAGAGGAGGGCATGGTTGAGGGACTAAGGGGGGGGGTTGTCGTGGCGCAGGATACTCTGTCTTGGTTTGGGAGTTTTCACATATTTAGATCTGAAGCCTGGAGATCGAAAGTTCATAATCAGGCCTTCAATACATTATTTTCCTATTTCGAAATTCTCGTAGGGTCCATAATATTTAGTCTAGTCCTCTTCATCGCTCATCTCCATATTCAAGTGCACACTGTCATCGTCACTATCGTCCTCGTCCTCCTTCGCAGCAGGCCTCGTGGCAGGCACCGTCTTTGCCTCATGCCTCTCACCAACCTCCTGACGCTTCGCCGGCACGCTCTCGGGGCTCAAGTTCTTCCTCTTTGGGGGCGAAGATGGGGCGACAGGGACGTCCTCTGCGGCCACAGTGCCGAAAACGGCGGCAGCTTCAACCTTGCTTGCCTCGAACGGGTTGGTCTGCAGAGGCAGATCGAGCTGCACTTTAGGCGCGGCGGGAATCGGTGCCGGTGTGGCTGCTGTCATGGCTTCCGCTTCTTTTTCCGCAGCTTCCTCGGCTTCGGCCATGGCCTGGTCCTCCTCCTCCTCTTCTTCTTCGTCCTCGTCGATGGCATCCATGAGATCCTCGGCGGCCCTCACACCATCTGTCCTGAGATTCGTCCGGAGGACATCGAGAGCAAGGTCGCGAGGGAACTGGGCGGTGAGGTGGGGGAGAATGGAAGCGTAGGCCCGACCGTGAGTGTCCTTGTAGGGGTTCAGCACGCTGGCGACCATTGCGTCGCGGTTACGGGTGAGGATGGCTGTCTGGTCGAGGATAGCGCGGAACCGAGGGTCGAGGTGCTGCTGCGGAAGGGAGGACAGGAGACGAGCCAAGAGAGTGGCAGCGGCAGCCCTGTGGGCAGAGGAGAGGACTGAAGACGGGGCGTCACTGTCTTTGGAAGCAGATGAAGCGTTTTGCAGGAAGAGATCGGCGTTAACGGCGGTCGAAGTAGGCTTCTTCCCATCCGTGGCCATCGGCTTGAGCTTGTCACCAAACTTGAGCGCGCCAATGTCTTCCTGGAGGTCACGGCAGCAGGCGTTGATGAGCGGTTCCAGCATGCTCACAGAGGCCTTGCTGAGCGTAGGACCCGCAGCCTGGAGAGCTGTGCTGAGGACCTCGTAGCTAGTAGAGCGGAGCGTGGGGGTTTCAATGCCAGAGGCGAAGACGCGGGTGAGGTGGTCGAGAGCCTCGGGGATGAGAGGGAGGACGTCCTGCTCCGGTAGAGCAAACAGCTGCAGCAACATGCTGAGAGCAGCGATGTGGAGCTCGGGCATCAGAGCCCAGAGCTGGTCCTTTTCCTCGCGGTCGACGCCGCCGCGGATTTGCAGGGCTTGGTCCCATGTTTGCGTCCTGGGCGAAAGACGAGCGATGGAGCAGATACGTGCGACCGCGTCCATGAGCGCGCCGGTAGGAATTGTCACGGCCGACTTTGTGCTCGTCTTGAGGCATTGCGACAGAAGGTGGCAGAGACCGGCCAGGCGCTCGCTGCCAGCCACCATGCCCTCCCAGGCAGGCAGGTCCTCGGGCGCTGAACCTCCACCGCTCGGAAGGCCATCAAGACTGACGTTTCCTCCCTTCGTGTAGCCGTTGCCACCGTCCCAGGACTCCTCGACGGCCCTGAAGATCTGGTCTGCTGTAGCATGTAGGTCCTTGAGATACCCATCGACCATCTTGCCCCATTCTTCGCTGCCTCCAGCCTTAGCGGCGACATGGTGAAGAGAAGCCACCAATCCACCTGCCGCTCTCTGCAGGGACGGCGCTACCGGCGTCGTATCCGAGGACGTGGGCGCGATCAGATCCCTTGTCGCGGTCCGGATCTGCGAGCTGAAGGGGCGGAGGGTGGTGGGGAAGAGCGGGATCAGAGTACGCAGGGACTCGCATATGGTCTCGACAAAAGGGGCAGGCGTAGTTTTGGATTTGAGAAGCGCAACGAGAGCTGTGGCAAAGGCGGGAATGGTAGGCGTCGCGATCTCACGGACGAGGGTTTGATAAGGATGGACGAGAGTGTAGAGTCGCGTCAGGGTCGCAGTCGCCAGTTCTTTGGAAGCAAAGGGATCGTTTTTCTATTGGCAATGCGTCAGTAGTCTGAAATCGGGCGGCTCATTCCCAAGGGCACCATACCTGAATGACGGCTAAAAGACCCCTTGCCCAGTGCTCACACCCACGGAGGACTTCCCAGCCCCCGACATCGATGACGGCTCGCACGAGAGCGACAGCAGTGAAGCGTCCCTCGATGGTTCTTGATGTAAGAAGAGTATTAATGCCCGTCTTAAGCTTGTGGATCAGACCAGCGGCCTCGGAGCTCTTGTCTTTTGCTTTGAGGTCGTAGGAGGTAGACAGCTGGGCCTTGCAGCGGATAATGTGGTTGGTGAGAGAGGGGATGGCGCGAGGCAATTCAGCGGGTGGTACGGAAGTGAGTTTCCGACAGAGGACACGAAGGTCGGGAGGACACGAATTGGCCATCTTAAGGACGTTTGGGGTGTTGTGAGCAAGGAAAGGGTAGATTGTTGGTCGTTGGTGATACCCTCACTTTTGTCGATGCTACCCTAGGGCTGTGCGTTTACTTCTGCGTCACGGATGGCTGGACCTGGCCGATGAGTTGGCTCGAGGTCACTGCAGAGTTCTGTTCTGACAGAGTCGAGTCAGATTAACAATTTACGGGTCGATGAATGCTGACTAGAGCGACGATCCTGGCTATGAGATCACATGCATCGACATCGCGACAAGCTTCACCAACTTTTTTTCTTCACGGCGTAGTTATCGATAAGCAATGACGGCGGGGCCTTGGGGGTCCTGTTTGCGCAGCCTCGTCATTGGCCAGATTCCCGTCGAAGCTCTGGAGCTCTGGAACCACCTGTGGTCGATGGATTTCAGGGGGTTGAGTCGCCTGGAGGAGGTCTGTTAGGCCAAGATGTACCTGACTTGACTTAACCTGGACTAAACCTGACCGCGGGCCGTTGTCAACCCCCCTACATCATCACAGAGTTGGTCATATTCCGCAGGACTTGTGGTTCTAAGAGCTCGCATTGCTTCCTCAGAGCTCTCGTGTTTTTTTTTAAGTGACTGCTTCTAGCGTTCTTTGTATTGCTTTTGCCGCGCACTCGAACCCTGTTGCAATGCACATGAGCGCCTAGAGCGACTACCCTCTCTCGACCTCGACTTGGCCGCCAAGATGACGGTGAGGACTTGTTCCTGCAACGCGACCTGACACCATCGACTGTTGACTGACCGACTGCTCATAGACAAAAGCAGCCAATTACATCAATCAGCTTGACAATGCGCGTTGCAATGGCGACTGGAAAGCCATCCCCGAGCTGGTTCGCAAGATCCGGAAACACGCCCCAGATCGTGTCTGTACGCTACGCCGCCCGGTCCTTGAATCTGGTCTGATCTCGATGAAACCAAGATACTGATGTATTCTCCCTTCTTCAGGCTTGACTTTGACCGCCGAAACCGAATACAGTGTCGCGCTAGCCACAGAACAAGCCCCTGGTGCTGCCACCCAGGGCCGGCCCGAGTCCCAGCCGAAACCTTCCAACAACCTCGATGTATCAGGCCAAGTGCCAAAACTGCAGACCGCCCGCGATGCCGAAGCCCAATTTCCGGAGGAGAAGTTTCAAGCTCAAGTCTGCACTGGGTGGATGCAGTGGGCTGTTGGCGAGTACACGGCTGCCGCTGGCAGCCTGCCCAAGACCTTCGATCAGCAGACGACAGGCGTCGATCCCACACAGACAGCTTCGGAATGGACAGCAGTGTGTATCATGAGAGGTGCATACCTCAAAGGCAACTGTCTTGTCCGAGACGATCGACGCAAAGAGGCCCTGATAACCTTGCATTCTGCGTTGCCTGCTCTCGCGCGGCTCTGGGCTGGTCTTGCGGTTCGTCAGCAATTTCACTACC
Source organism: Parasarocladium wereldwijsianum (assembly GCA_036250105.1). Taxonomy (NCBI): domain Eukaryota; kingdom Fungi; phylum Ascomycota; class Sordariomycetes; order Hypocreales; family Sarocladiaceae; genus Parasarocladium; species Parasarocladium wereldwijsianum. Next base: position 53,226 of record JAXOUE010000013.1, on the reverse strand, counting down.
TCGCCGAGTTGTTCCTCACTGAGTACTGTACGCTGGCGGCCCAATCGATCCGGCTCAACGAGACATCGCTGGAGGACACAAATTCACTGGCGTGCTTCCGATGCTGGGCAAGGTACTGGGGGGCGACGAAGGCACCCGTTACTGGCGGGTACGGCTTCAAAGACTCCCCGCCCCGCCGAAGAGTCTGGCGAGAATACTATCAGGCTCTGACGCGCATTGTCGAGGAAGACACAGTCTTTCCCGCGGGCTACACAGGCACCACCACCAACGACGACTCACCTCGGGCCACGTTGCACGCTGAACTGAGAACCGTCGAGGCTTCCTACAGAACTTTGCTGTTGGCAGAGACGTCGTTCCCTCGCGCGGACGAGACACGCGATGAAGCGGAGGACTTTGTCGAGGGAGTCATGTCAAATTGGAACATACTGTGCGGACGTGGCTGGAGAGAGGCTGATCTCGGGGCCGGAGGCCGCAACAGCTACAGTCGCAACGTACTGGACAGCCTGTACAGTGCTGCTGCGAAAACGTACCACTCCACATCCATTCTCAGGTCCCTCTTCATCGTTCACCTTTCGGTTGCCGAATTCGATCTCGCATTCAAGGCATTCGACTCCTATCTTGATCTCATCAAGAAGGGCAAAGCGCGTGTGGAGAAAACCGGACATGCAGAGAAGAGTCTTGACGACGATGGAACTGTTCTGGAGACAATGTCCAAATGCATTATTGCGCTCTGCCGATTCGGTCACAAGACGGCGGCAGAGAAAGCGCGGCACCTGGGTGCCGATCTTGAGGACTGGTTGTCTAAGCTCCCTCAGCTCAAGGCCTCTGACGCGAATGTGGCCCGGGCGATTCCTGAAAACGGAGCCGACAAGCAGCATCTCGCTCATCCTCCGGTGGCGCCTCACGTCGTGGCTCTTGCTTGGCAAGCCATTGGGTTGTCTCATGGTCACTGGTCGAGGGTGACACCTGATGCTTCTTCGCGAACCGAAATCCAGGCAAAGGCGATCAGATGCCTTAAAAGGTCGCTCGCCCCTGAGTTTGGTCGCTCCAAAGACATGCGCAGTCTCTTCGCTCTTGCGCTTCTGCTAGCGGAACAGAGAGAGCTCACCCAGGCCATCGAATATGTCAAGAGAGCTCTGAAGGCCAGCAGAGGAAATGAAGAGGGCTACGACCTCATTTACGGACAATACTGGCAAGAACGATCGCTGATCCCAATGTGGCATCTCCTGTCCCTCCTCATGAGCGCGAGACAGGACTATACTACGGCTGCGCGGGCGTGCGATGGTGCGCTACAGCAGTTCAAGGACCCATCGGTGCTGTATGGCAAAGCCTCGCCAGCCTTCCAGAGTGAGCATCTGAATGAGGCGGAACCTCAGGCTGACGCCTCTGGGGCGCTCGGGGGCTTGGTGGATGACATGGACGATGCGGAAAAAGAGGGCATCCTCGAGGTCAAGATGACTCAATTATCCTTGCTGGAGGTGCTCGAAGGCTCAGACGTGGCAGTCAATTCTAGCCACGAGCTGCTCACATTGTATGCCCGACTATTTGGTGTCGTTTCCGCTGCTCCACAGATGATTAAACCCCAGCACGACACGCAGCGGCCGCCAAAGACATCAGGCACATTGCGCAGTATCAAGGGGAGCATCTTTGCTGGTCGCGATAGGTCCAGACCGCCCACGCGCCAACCGAGCACAGGAACTCAGCAGATGGAGAGATCAACGCTTGTAGCCCGCCCGCCGCGACCTTCCACAGCGCAGCCTGGGGCGCCTGCTATCCACGTGACAGGAGAAGGAGGGAGGTCGTCCTCAGTATCGGCTGCCAGGAGCGAGTCGCGCCGACGAGGCAGTGTGAAGACGAGAGAGCGCAGCAACAGTCGCAGGCGAGCATCGAGTGCCGATCCAGGGGCCTTTGCACCCCCCTCCACTGTTGAGGAAAAGGAAACGCCTTACTTTACGCCGGCCGCGGAGCTCGAGCAATTCGACTTCTTCAACACCGGTACGGGGGCTCAACGGTCAAATTCTCGCTCGTCGTCCTACACCGTCCGCAACAAGCAGCTTCCACACCTCAACTCGTACCTATCTACGGCTTCAAAATCCAGCGAATTCTCGGATTACGTTCCCGAAGGCACAATGATCGCGTCGTCGGTCGATCTCCTGCCGTTGATCTCCTTCTCCAAGGACAAGGAGAAGATGCAGCGCGCCATCGTTCTGGTGCGTGTCTGGCTGTTCATCGCACACCTCTATCGTAGGGCGGACATGTATGACGAGGGGCGCAAGGCAGTGTTGGAAGCAAAGAAATTGGTAGCTGCTCTGGAGTCGGAGGCAGGGAAGGAGATGGCAAGTGCAGGACGAAAAGGGGCGCAATGGGCGGAGAAGAAGACGATCGAGGACCTGTGGGGTGATGTCTACGCGGAGGTGAGTACATTCGACTGTTGTGTTTTTGAGGCTGAATTTTGCTGACATTGGCTGGCAGCTTGGTGAATTGCACGTCGCTCAAGACGAGCCTTACCAAGCACGCGATCACTTCGAAGCAGCATTGACCCACGCGCCCGACCACGCCGCCGCAATTATCGGCCTGTCCGGCATCCTCCTTGACGTTTATACTGAGGAACTTCTCCCGCCGCCGACAGTGGCGCCGCTTACGACCGGCGAGTCACTTCCGGCTGCAGCCCCAACCGCCAGCAAATCCTCACGCTCGCCCGACCTGCCGTCCACACCACTCGGACTTGGCCCCTCCCGCGCGACAAACACCTCCAGCACACCACTCGGTGACTTGGAGAAACCCCTCCCGGCACCTTACAAGACAACGTCACTGCCTCTGACCGACCGTCTCGCCGCTCGAGACCGAGCCTACACTCTTCTGAGCGGTCTAACCCGAACAGAGGAAGGGTGGAACTCTGCAGAGGCGTGGTTCACGCTCGCGAGAGCGTACGAAGAGAGTGGACAGGCGGAGAAGGCAAAGGATGTGCTGTGGTGGTGTGTTGAACTTGAAGAGGCCAAGGGAGTGCGGGATTGGCAGTGTTTGGTAGGGGGAGGATACACTCTTTGATCTAGACGTATGGGATGATGGGTGGTAGCTGGGCGTTGAAACCCCTTGTTTCTGACTGGAAAGTAATAGTCGACAGACGTTGCGCTTGTATTCGATTTCAGCTACTTGGCAATTCTTGATCTTAGCCACTGTTGTAATTGCACTGCATAATACACGCATATTCATTATGTCGAAAGATGAAGGGACACGCAGGTACCGAGACTTTGACTCGGAGTAGTGTGTGTCTATATAGGAGGACCCAGGCTGAGACTTGACGGCCGTGTTTGAGACGTCTTGTTTCCCTACCCGATGGCTCGGGGCGAGGGTCCCGGAGACATTAGCTCCAAGGGAGGAATGCGGGTGTCCGAAGAGGCTGGTATCCCAGGGATCAAGAGTTATGGCACCTCCTGTCCGTTTGCACCAATCTGGTTCGCCAATTGAAGGTTCAAAGGCTGTGGAAGTTGCAGTGGGAAGGACTCGACTATGTGATGGGAATTTTGTGCCTTAGGCTGTGTTGGAATACAACGTCGGATGAGCCACGACCAGATGTAGGCAGTCTGCAACGTGTAGAACTATCAGAAAGGCTGAACACAAGCACTCTCAGAAGAAGGCAATCACAGAAGAGCTTCTTGGTCTGCTTAACCAGAGGCTGGCGTATCGATCAAATCTGATGTCATCAGTGTGAAAGTCAGCTGCAAGGTACCGCGACCCTGAGCTTCATGCACAAAGTCAATATCACCAAAGCTATGCATGTTTATGCAGCCACCGCTGGCTTATGTAATGCCATCGATCCTGACCCCTTCACAAAACCAATACAGCGGGCATTTCCAGGTCACCACCAAGAGCAGGATTGAGAGGGATGATGGTGGGCAGAATGCAACGCGATGAGGAAAAATCCACTTTCCCGGCTGTTCCTGAAGCTAACGGGCTGTGGCTGTCGTGTGAGAACCTTCTCCCACCCTCCTCTTCGTTGGTGTGTGGGTTCTTGGGACAACCCAAAGGAAATGAGGCTGGCGTAATCCATGGGAGGGGGACGGCTGGGTCTGGGGAGATTGCAAGGCCCCCCCCCCCGGGATGGACTTCCCTGTTCTGCATGGGTTGCAGAAATTTTAGGGGAGTTGCTCGGCGCCCACTTTTGTTTCACCTATTTGCGTGCTGTCACGTTTCCTTTCCATTGCTTTTCTTCACGCTGTTCGATGCAGATTCAATGGTGAAGATGAGAATGTGAGAAGTAAAAAAGCAAGAATCGTGTTCATCATGCGTCTCTTACGAGAGGACCCGTTAAGAACGCCGTGTAACCCCTAGTCAGATCGACATACATCAAAGCATCTTTTCTATGTTTACCAAGTAGCATGGTGTATGAGAGGTAGAGAACAGGCTGTCAAAAGAATATACAAAGATATAAATCTCATTCACGTGGCCAAAACAAGTCGCAGTTTCCCAAAATTACTTTTAAGGTATAAAGGTGTGTATGTGCCGCTTTGTCATTAACCACTATAAGAACAAAGTAAACTGAAGACAGTATAAGAATGTGCTTCAACCCATTATGTGCAGTCGAAGAATGTAGTTAAAGAGAAAAGTACTTCAGATCACTCGCTTAAGCGAGGAGGGCGAAGAGACCGGCGACGGCAGCGAAGGCGGCGGAGGCGGTGAGGCCAGCGGCACCAGCGGTAGGAGGAGTCTGAGCGGGAGGAGGGGGGTTGCCGCCCTCGATGGGGGTGGACTCAGCAGGAGGAGGGACAACGGAAGAGACACCGCCGGTAGGGACGGAGGGGGTCTCGTCACCACCGGGGCAGGGGACGGGGACGGTGGCGGTCTCGACGGTGGTGACAGTGGTGACGTGCTCCTTGGTGATGTGGGTGACGGTGTAGCTGGGGACACACTCGGGCTGCTCGGGGGAGTTCTCGCCGCCCTCGGTAGGAGGCTGAGAGGGGTGAGCAGGGACAGCGGGGGTCTCGGCGGGCTGCTCGGGGCAGTGCTCGCCACCGGGGCAGACGGGAGAGTTGTCACCGCCCTCGGTGGGAGGCTGCTCGGGGTGCTCAGGCACGGCGGGGGTCTCGGCAGGAGGAGGGACGACAACCGGGGGCTGAGAGGTGTGGGTGGTCTCACCGACGGGGCAGACGGTGGTAGAGACGGCGACGGACTCGGTAACGATGATGGTGGAGTGAGCAGGGCAGTCGACAACCTCGGGGCCGCAGTCGGTGATGGTCTTGAGGTGCTCCGCGTAGACGGTGGAGGTGGTCATGGGCTCCTCGGCCTCCTCGGTGGTGGCAGCCTCGGTAGGGTAGGTCTTGCCGGGGCAGTCGGTGACATCAGGGCCGCAGTCAATCACGGAGACGGTGTTGACGACAGTGGCGATGGACTCGAGAGGAGTAGGGGCCACGGCGGCGTAGGCGGAAGCGCCAGAGGCGACAACGATGGCAGCAGAGAAACGCATCTTGATGGTTTGTGGGGGTTTTTGGTTTTTGGTTTGAAAAGAGTGTGGTGAGTAGTTGGTGTTTTGAAAGAATGGACGACCGAAGTCAAGCGAGTCAAAAGATGCTTTGATTGTAAGGTTGGCTTGTTGGCTGAGGAGGAGAGAAAAGGAAGTCCATCAAAACGGACGATGGTCGCTATTTAATAGCCATCGAGGCCGGCCCCCTATCCTCCCCTCTTCGCCGCCCCCTTTCCGCTCGGTCTCGTTTCCCACTTTACTTTGCTGTCGAGCAACACTGGTTGCTGGACCTTCCTACTCAATGCATAATTAGCGGGTGAGCCACGCCACAGAGAATCCCAGTCGTTGCCGATCCTAGTCGTCGTGTCTTCTCCCTGGGCCACCCTGGTCGTCGTGGGAAATTACCACGCAGCCTGTCGCTGGCTCCTCCGAGCAGGGCCCGGTTTTCCAGGGGAATTTCTGCACTGACGGCTGCAGGTTCCCCTGCTCTCCTGCTCCTCCAGGCAGAGTCCATGAAGGCGGTGGATCTCTCTGTGGGTGCGTGCTCTTGGATGGAGGAAGGGAGGGTCAGAAAGGATGGGCACACGGGCCTCCGTCGATTGGGACTCGTTTGGGCCTGCGTAATTGGATCATTTGTCTGCCGCCGGTCCGACGCCCATCTCGCCAGTCATCTTTTGTCTTGCTGCTTTCTCCAACCAGCAAGCCACTGGCTCACCCTGGCATGGCGGCTAATCCTGTATCGAAAGCGGGAAAAGGGAGACGGACGAGAGGTGCTGCGTACAGTGCAGTACGTAGTCAGTCTGCAGGTTGGACTCTACAAATCGCCAGCAGCTTTCCCCACCCCCGATGCGCCCCCCTTTGTCCAAGCGCCCTGCGATCCCTCCGTTTCGCTGCCCACTTCGAGAGCTCCAATTTCCAGGTACCGAGAGGGATTGTCTGCCTGTCACAATTACAGTCAGCATGGTGATGAGACGGAGCGTGAGGGAGGAAATTTGTGCCATTCGCTTGACGGGGATATGTCGCTGCCACGCAAGCAGTGCGAGACATGCACCACTGTGATCGCCCCGGCGCTACTCTACGTGTATGTATGTACACGCACAAAGAGCATGGGCTGCGATTCCACAGCGAAGCATAGAGAACGCTACTGCAACTGTAATTTGACAGCCTTCGATAGGCAAATGCGCTGACGACTCAGGCACCTCGCAGATCCTGTCGCACGAATAGGCATGAACTCAGCCGGGAAAAAAAAAAGGGCGCTTGTTTTTGTGGCTATGATAGTGTGACGATACGACGTAATTTGGAGTTCGATCATCATCGTGATCGCCCGTGCCAGTGACCAAGTAACCAAAAGGCGTCCGATGAATGAGGTCGTCGTCGATGGACGTCTTTGCTGGAATGCGGGAAGCAGTTCTGGTTCCGTGCACACGCGTGGCTAGACAATGCCTGTCAGCATTGTCTGTTGCGAGCCACCGATTCGGACCGCAAGTTTCATCAGTATATGGACCTACCTATTCATTCCATTGGTTGACGAGTCGCCAGTGGATGAGGATGAGCTGTGATCGACGGGTTCGCGCGCGAGAGGTCCGAGTCCAGCGTTTCGCAAGTTGTGCACTGGCCCATGGGTGATGCATAAGAAAGCGAAGGCGATGCAGACACGTGCACAAGACGCGCAGACACGGCACGCGCGTGACTGCTTTATGCACACTAATGCAGGAACAACCTCGCTGCCCAGCCAGCGCCTCACACTTTGATTCCGCACTGAGCTGCCCTCCACACCACCATTTCACCTATCCATTCATTCATCCATCCAACCAAACCATCCAAACGATCAACCAACCGTCATCAGCGTTCATCTCTATTCTGGGTGCCTCTCTGTGGAAGTGTCATTGGCTACAGCAGCCGTTGCCTATTTCCAGCACACGGATGCCCTCTTTGCAGGTTGAATCCTCTCGCTAGCTGTATGCACACTGCCCTCATGCTGACTCAGCCCACCTCCGTAATGCGTGATGGCTTACTGTGTACGGACCGAGAGGGTCTCTCCGAGCTCGTCAGATCTGGGGTTCGATAAGTTGAAACCGATGCAAAAAAGCCGTCGACTCAAAATGTCAGACACACGAGCCATTGTCCTTGAAAACGGAGACCCGGCAGCGAATGCCCAGAGATGCCAATATCATCTTGGCGCCTCGATACCGATCCTGACAGCTTCCCTGTCCCTGATTCTTGGGAGCTTCCCCTCCGTTCTCGCACAGACCGCGGGAGATCCTGATCGATGCCTCCAATATTGCCGACGGATAGGACTTGTTCGTGATTCTCCGTCCTCCGAGATCGCGCCCTTGTCAAGCTTACCGGTCCCCTTCAATGCTTAATCTCACCGCTTATTGTCGTGATCTCTTTGCAGCCATGCATGCATCCTTACTATTCTCACCCGAAATGGGATCCAAGCTGGCTGTTACATGTGATTGGGAGCCTCCGGTCTGGTGGTGGCATACCCCGGTACCGCCTCTTCCAACACCTTCGTATTCTTAGATATCAGGCTCTCTGGCATCTCCAACCTTGCAAGCATCTCGCACGATTCCACTTTCGAAGCTAGGTTATGCAGGCCTGTATCGCACCATTGCTCCCATGCATCCTTCAAGAACCCGTTCATCAAAGACAGTTTCGATAGCAACCTTTTCGACAAGAGCCGGTCGGCGAGCAGGGGACCGTTCATGGCCGCGCCCCTCCCCCCTTTTGCGGGGAGGCTCGAAGCTTGGCGGACCTTCTGCAGAGACTACCGCACGCGGTCAGGGGCTCGGAAATGAAGCCTCCAGGTTTTCAAAGTCTAGAATCTTGGGTCGCCTCTGCTCGTGGTAACTGAAGTAGATAATGGTGCGTTCGCGCCGCTCGTTAGTTGGGAGCCTGCGCGCAAGCGACGCGCGCTGGTTCCTGTTTCGATTTGCCACCAACAGGGCTCGGCCCAGAACCGGTCTTTGTCTATTATTACCCTTCGCTTCTCTTGGGCTACGTCCAAGATTCGACTTTGGGTGTCCGAGTCGATGTCCCGTCTTACCGTCGATTTTGATAAAACTTCGAACGGCATCAAACTTCAAAAAGCAATATTGATTCAACAGGTGGAAGCTATCCGTATGCGATGATCAACATCGAGCTGCCACTATTTGCACGAAGAATCAACCTGAAGCCGAGCCTCGACTCATGCTGACTGCTGAATGTTGTGTGGTCGATAGTCCGACGAGCATCAAGCCGGTTACAAAGATACAATCCGACGACAATGTTGTTGCGTGAGCCCGACACCTATGCGAACGAGCGAACACCAAAGCGAAGCATCTCTTACTGGACCAGCACACCTGCACACTGCTGCTTAATTTGCTGGCCTCCTCGACATTGATCCTCGTGGCTTTTCGTGGCACCCTTCGAGGAACCGCTCAGACCTTTACTTCCCAGGCTTTCACAAAAGCGTGCTGCTTGGTGAGCTAGCCAGAGTCATGGTTGGATGGTGGGATCGAGCAAGGCCTCGTGAGAGTGCTCTTTGCGTTCTTGTCGCAATAGCCTTGTAGGCTGTGATATCTGTGGTGCCCAATTCGAGTCGTAGAACCGTCCTGCATTCAATACTCTGAAGCAGGAACGTCATCAGCTGCTAGTGTTGACCTTATTTATTACCCTCTTCCATGCCCCATCTACGATCGCGTAGACTCTGCTGCCGTGGCGCTGTACGCCGTCTTGTTGATCAATTCCCTAACAGCTCGGCAAGCGTTCGGTAGGCAAGCCTGGCTCCAACACCACAGCTCTCGTGTCATGATGTCCATCTAAGCAAACCCGTCTAGATCTCATCCACTATCTGAGGAATCCAGATATGTCAGTCGTCGACCCAGTTACAAGAAAACACAGCGACGAACAATGGTCAAGGGTAGGTCGACGCACAGCGCTAGGCCGTATTTGTCCGAAATATACCCCGCCATACTTTGGGGCCCAGAACCTCTCCACACCAGGCAAGAGACTGCACCGCACTGCACTGCACTGTACAGCACCGCGAAGTGCCGCACCGCACCGACTTTTGCCTGATGCTGTGGAAAGCTGCGGAAAAAAAAGACACACATGCCCACGAGACGAGTCAACACATCCCCCAAACTGCGACCAAAGACTCACCGCTCAGCCTCGCCTTCGAACATCTTCCCCCCTTGATACCCTCGCTCGACCTCGACCTCGACGGCTCGCGAAACCCCTCCCCACCGTTGCGTTCTTTGCCCCTCCGCCGTGCGTCAGGCAGCACCAGAGGCACCGGTTCCTTTGGCAGCCTTGCTTCGACACTTTTTCCGAGCACACACCACCCGAGAATGCTGCATGCTGTTTCCGTAAAGCTGCCGGTGTTATAGCAGCCCACACTTGTATCTCGAGGACTCCTTGCAGTCTCTCAACCCGCCTTTAAATCATGGAGGCCCAGGTGCGTTGCCTCATGTGGATGCCCCGCCGTGCTGTGATATGACCTCAGTGGTAGACGTTGCCCCGAGATGCTGCAGTTCGCATGCAAAACAAACGCCTTGCAGTCACCTTGAAGCAAGGAGCTCGTACAACTGTCTTTCAAAAAAAACAAAAAAACAAGACTGATTTCCCTTTCCTGCAGATTGAAAGCGCCGTCGAAATCTGGACGAACCCTCATTCAAACCCCCAACTCAAATCGCAAGCTTTCGACTACCTGAACCAGCTCAAGACCGACCCTCACGGCTGGCAAACATGCATCAGCCTCTTTGCGAAGCAACCACAGGCCTCTGAGACCGGCCGCCTCACCTACCTCGAGGTCGTGAACGCTGCCGTCTACTCTCAGGAACTCGACGCTGGGTCCTTGGCCTTCCTCAAGGACAGCCTTTTGCAATACGTCCAGCAGCACTACGGCCCCGACGCTCAGCTCGAGCCCGACTCGATCCCGCTCCAGAACAAGGTTACGCAGACGCTGACATATCTCTTTGTCTTTTTGTACGGCAGCGGATGGACAACCTTTATCGACGACTTTTGGGAGCTGACAGGTGTGGCTCGTGGAAACGACAATGTCAATGGCATTGTGCTTTACCTGAGGCTCTTGAGCTCGATTCACGATGAGATTGCCGACATGTTGCTGGCTCGCAAGGATGGCGATGGGAGGCGGAATATGGATCTCAAGGACCAGCTGCGTGAGCGCGATATGCACAAGGTTGCTGAGGCCTGGAAGCAGCTCCTGACACGGCACGGCAACAACGATGTCGTTCTGGAACTTGTTCTTCGAGTCATCAGCAGGTGGGTGAGCTGGGTGGACATCAGCTTGGTCGTCGGCCAGGACATGCTCAACCTTTTGCTGCCCGTGGTGGGCCGCACCACCAATGCCGGCAAGGAAGACAAGGTTCGTGATCTGGCCATCGACACTCTCACCGAGATTGTCGGCAAGAAGATGCGTTCGCCCGACAAGATGGAGATGATCTCGTTCATCAATCTCCAGGAGATTGTGGGTCAGTTGATTGGCAGTCCGCTGCTGAGCGAGTACAAAGGAACGCCGCAGTACGATACTGATCTCGCCGAGGCTGTCGCGAAGCTCGTCAACGTGGTCATGACCGATATTGTCAAGGCGCTGGAGGACAGCCGTCAGAGCGACGAGACCCGCAACAAGGCAAACCAGCATCTGAACGGGTTCCTGCCCTTCCTCTTGCGCTTCTTCTCCGACGAGTATGACGAGGTGTGCTCGACTGTCATCCCCTCGCTCACCGATCTCCTCACCTTCCTGCGCAAACTTGGTCAGCTCCCGCAAGAGTACACGGCTATGCTCGCGCCCATCCTCGATGCCATCATCCGCAAGATGAGGTACGACGAGACCTCCAGCTGGGGTAACGAAGACGAACAGACCGACGAAGCGGAGTTCCAGGAGCTCCGCCGGAAGTTGCAGAACCTGCAGAGGACGATTGCCGCGATCGACCAGCCGCTGTACATGGACATTATCAGCCAGCTGGTGTCGACGACCTTCCAGACTCTGGACTCGCAGCAGTCGGGCATGGACTGGCGGGATCTCGACCTCGCGCTGTACGAGATGTACCTGTTCGGCGAACTGGCTCTGCCCAACCAGAGCCTGGGCGGCAAAAGCCAGCCTTCGGGCGAGGCCTCGGAGCGATTGGTGGTGATGGTCCAGAAGATGGTCGATTCGGGTAAGTCGAGATATTGTCCAGACAGCGAGACGGAGAGCATGCACTAACGCGGACAGGTATTGCCAATTATTCTCACCCTGCTATTCTCCTGCAATACATGGAGATCTGCGTTCGTTACTGTGCCGTCTTTGAGTCCCACCAAAGCTACATCCCTCAGGTCCTCGAGACCTTTGTTCGCCTCGTACACCACGACCACGTCCGCATCAAGACTCGCTCGTGGTACCTCTTTCATCGATTCGTCAAGCAGCTCAAGTCTCAAGTTGGCAATGTCGCGGAGACGGTCATCCAGTCCATTGCCGATCTCCTTCCCATCAAGGCCGAGGTTCCGGGCGAGGATGCGGACGACGACATGTCGTCTGATGAGTCTGATCACTCTGCCGATGCGTTGTTTACCAGCCAGCTGTATCTGTTTGAAGCCATCGGCACCATCTCTGCGGGTCCCGGGACGCCAGCCGACAAGCAAGCCCTGTATGCTCGTTGGGTGATGGACCCTCTGTTCAAGGATATGGAGGAGCACTTGCCGCGGGCCAAGTCTGGCAGTGAGCAGGCGACTCTGCAGATCCACCATATCATCATGGCTCTGGGCACGTTGGCTCACGGGTTCAGCGACTGGTACCCAGGGTCTGTTTCCACCAACCACGCACCGGCCGATCCGGCCGTGTCTGCCGAATTCTCGCGAGCCGCCGAGGCCATTCTCTACTCGCTGGACCAGCTCAATTCTTCTTCTGAAATCCGAACGGCTTGCCGCTCTGCGTTCTCCCGCCTGCTTGGGGTGCTCGGCTCTGCCGTCCTGCCCCAGCTTCCCCAGTGGATCCAGGGCCTCTTGTCGCAGGGGTCCGCCAAGGACGAGATGGCCATGTTTCTGCGACTGCTCGACCAGGTGGTCTTTGGGTTCAAGAGCGAGATCTACAACGTGCTCAACCAGCTCTTCACGCCGCTGCTGCAGCGGATATTCAGCGGCCTCGCGGAGCCAGTGTCTGGTACGGACGACGAGATCCAGCTCGTCGAGCTGCGGCGGGAGTACCTGTCGTTCATCCAGGTCATCCTCAATAACGACCTACAGGGGGTCTTGATCAGTGATGAGAACCAGGGGTACTTTGAATCCCTGATCATTTCCGTCCTGGAGATCGCCAAGACGCTAGACACCAACAATCTGGGGCCCAGTCGGTTCGCCTTTACGGTGATGATCAAGGTGTCGTCGATCTGGGGCGGCCCCGACGTTGCCGAGATCTCGGACAAGGCTGTCATCCCCACAGCGGCGGGCACACCGCTGATTCCCGGGTTCGACGCCTTCATGATGAACTCGTTCCACAACACGTGCTGGGAGGTGCTCCAGAACCCGGGGTTCAACCCGTCTGCGGATGCGCAGGCGAAGCAGGTACTGAACGAGATTGCGCAGCTCGAGCAGACGCTGTACGTGAAGCTGGGCCAGACTTTTGTGCAGCACGTGCAGAACAACCTGATCCCGCAGATGGGCATCGACGGGGAGGAGTTTATGAGGGCACTGATGACATCGACGGACAAGAAGGGGTTCGCAAGCTACTTGCAAAAGCTGTTGAAGAGCAGGCGGTAGATGTTGGGGGCCATGATCTCTTTTCTCATGAGCCGGCCGGTGGCATCGCTTAAAGATGTGTTTGGAAGGGGGAACCTTGGGTTTAGGTCAAAGAGTACGGAGCAGTGTTGAGAGAGGAATGGAAATATCTGGGCAAGGATGTGTGGGGTTGAAGGACGGATATTACATGAATTGAGAACCTTTCGCTGAATAGGCAAAAGTATATAGAGGCACAAGAAAACGACACACGTATATCACGAGATGTTACACTGGGCATTATCGGCGACAGCATCGAGAGATGTAAAAGGGATGTTGCAACGTGGGCTAACCTAGAGACCAGCAATGAACAAGCCACAAATCTGAACTCGTGTGGTTCTGCTCATCGTTAACCTGACGTCTCTCTGGCAGATTCCTGTCATGCATCAGCTCAGCCACAATGTGGCTGCCACATGAAATGACACCCTAAAAAAAGTCTAGCGGGTCGGCAATTGGCGGCTGCGGCTGACACACGCGAGGGAACACGAAGCGCGCGCGACCAGATGGTTGGAAGCCTTTTTGACGTCAGCCACGTTCCTGACCGGACTTTCGCGTGTGTAGGTACACCGAATGCGACGAAAATTCTTCTGCCTATGAATGGGACATGATTATCTACTGATCGAATTTGTGAGCAGATCAGTTCCCTCGTAGTTGCAGAGGGATAAAACTCTAGAGCTCGACATGTGGATCTCTGAACCGGACTTTTCGGAGGTTTCGTGAACTCCCCGATGGCGAGTATGTGGATTGCATAGAGGGGCTTTCTTTCAGACGTCTTGATGGGAAATGAGAAAACGGGGATTCATCAGCATGGGGAAAGGCCGCAGGTTTCAAACGCATGGGAATCTGCTTGTTTCGAATCTCCAGCTGTTTTACTCTGGCTTACCGTTGAACGTTTGTTCATGGGGAGGAGGATTAGTGGGTCACTCGATCCTCGCTTCTTGGTGGTTGATCACCATCAGCGCGGTCTGACATGGTAAGCAGGCGTCAGGGGTTTGGCGTAAGGCTGAAGATGAGGCACAACTATGTAGGCAGTGTCCACGTCACCATCAGGCTAAGAAACGTGCACATCATTTTCCGCCCTTCTCGAGGTTGGGTGAGATAAGTAAGCTGACGCAGCATGCAGATTGATTCGAGGCCATCTCAAAAAGAAGGTGATGGATACTAGTGAAGCAACGATGCGTTGCGAAAGCGAAGCTTGGGGGGGATGCCCGAACTGGGTACCCTTGCCGAAGCTCTCAGCGTGGCTATGTGCCTCTCCTCAATCGCGACGCCTGGTCTGTAGCAAGATGGTGCCTTTTTTTGGAGTTTGTGTTTGCCTGTCCAGGGTCGGAGACCTTAAGAAGACGGACCATGTGTAGAAAAGTTGGAGAGAAAGCCGACTGGCTGCAGCAAACCATGTCCCGTTTTGCATATTGAGAAAGAAGTCGAGATCCTCTGGCTGGGGGAAAAAGTGAGCATTGACTTTAGTAATGGCACTTTTGATTGATTTCAACGCATCTTGTCGGGCCTCAACAATACAAGTGATCCCTCAGCCACGCCGTCGGGGTTCCGGCGACACATCTCAAAGTCCGTTCCGTCGGGACGCATGATTCGTAACCAATGAGATTGCGACTTGAAATCAGCGTCTGACGTGAAACCACCAGATGGTCAAGTTTTAATTGGGTCCTCGATGCGACAAAGTGGTGTTTGCGGTGGTGCTGTGCTGCTCAGTGGGCTATCCCAGCATCGGGATCCGCGGTCAGCCGGTGGTCGATCGATATGTGGGACGCTGAGTCGGAGCTAGCCTTTTCATCATCCATGGGGCTGAATGAATGATGGATGACAATGAGGTTCTTAGGTTAGAAAAATATATATATCATCTAGACGGCCGATGCTCCAGATGGATGGGTGACTTTTAGCCAGGCTCACGCAAGCAGATCGTCTCTCTCCTCGTACTCAACGCTCTCTCGCTTTTCCATCTCATACCGTCGATCTCGTCTTGCGGCTTTATCAAAGAAGAAGGAAGAAAAAACGCCGTCGTCTCCGGTTTCACTCTCACGTTACTGCGACATCCCTCAAAAATGGCCAACTACAGCGACGCGACCGGTCCGCCGCCGTTCGGCCTCAAGGTCTCGGACGTTTGTGAGCTCGACACCTGCCCGATTCAATGGAGCATCTACCAGTACCGCCCATCGATCGGGGCCAACGCATTCTTCATCGCCGCCTTTGCGATCGTCGGGGTTGCGCATCTGTATCTCGGCGTCCGCTGGCGCAGCTGGGGGTTCATGGTTGGTATGCTCCTCGGCTGCGTCACAGAGGTCATTGGATACGTAGGCCGTGTGCTCTTGTGGGATAATCCCTTTTCTTTCGACGCCTTTTTGGTCCAGATTGGTACGTTCCTTCATCCAAAACAGATGCGAGAGGGGAATGCTCACATGTTCCAGTGTGCCTCACTATCGGTCCCGTCTTTTACACCGCGTCCATCTACGTCACTCTCTCCAAGACCATCTTCTTCTTCGGTCCAGAGGTGTCCCGCTTCAAACCCCAGCTCTTCTACTGGATCTTCATCCCCCTCGATATTGTCTGCCTCGCCCTGCAAGCCGCCGGCGGTGCCCTCTCCGCCACCAACGACGACGACAAGGCCACCTCCGACCTAGGCGTCGACCTCGCCATGGCCGGCCTCATCCTCCAGGTCGTCGTCATCTTCTGCTTCATGGTCGCCTTTGCCGACTACATGATCCGTCTCGTCAAGAGCGGCAACTTTCGCAACCAGGGGTGGAGGGTCAAGACCTTCTTCGCCGGGCTCATCGTGGCCATCCTGTTGATCCTCGGGCGTTGCGCGTACCGCGTGGCCGAACTCAAGGACGGGTACGATGGGGAGCTCATCACGCACCAGACCGAGTTTATCATCCTCGAGGGCGTGTTTGTGCTGATCGCCGCTTTGGCGCTGTGCTTTGGGCATCCCGGCCTGGTGTTCAAGGATGGGAGGGGCAGGCTGCCGAAGAAAGACAGCGCGAGTGGTGAGAGCGGATTTGCCATGGAGCGAAGCGAGGGTGCGTGATGGATGGATCAGCTGCGTATTCCCTGGATTAGGGGAGGCTGAGCGGGCAGCGTGAAGTACTTTCTGTTTTTCATGTGTCTGGAGCGTTTATGCGTTGGATCTTTGACTTATACCGGATAGAATGGTAGACATAGACCTGCTTTATCATCTACTTTTACATTACTTCAGATTGGATATTGCCATCATAGACTTCTGAACCTTGTGGTCCTGCGTGAATCGCACTCTGATCCGAACGCATACCAGTTCTTCCAGCACAGGGGGACCAGGGGAAGATCACGTGTCGAGTCACGTGCCGTATCTCGACGGCCTTCCGGCCCAGGCCGTGTCACGAACCCCGGACCGCCAACGTCAGACGTTCAACCTCACTTCACCCACTCGCTGCTCTCCACCATCCATTTCGAGCAGCTTCTGAGGGGCTCATGATCACTCTCCATCTGCGCTCACGTGCCGCAACCGCCCTCCGTGTATCATCTGTTTGCAGGCCTCACATCCCCCTGCCCTTGAGCTTGACCTCCGCATCATCACCCCGCCATTGCTTCAGCACGACAACCGCCACTATGGCCCCCAACAAGACAGCGCTCGACTTTATTGACTTTGTCAATGAGTCTCCCACCCGTACGCTCACCCAGCTCTGTGTCACAATAAAAAAAAAAAAAAAAAAACAAGAACTGAAGCTCACTGTTGCCTGCAGCCTACCACGCCGTCGCCTCTGCGGTCGCCCGCTTCGAAGCTGCCGGCTACACCCGCATCCACGAGCGCGACTCCTGGTCCTCCCTCAAGCCCGGCCACAAGTACTACCTGACCCGAAACGCCTCCTCGATCGTCGCCTTTGCCATTGGCAAAAAATGGAAGCCCGGCAACCCCGTCGCCATCGTCGGCGCTCATACCGACTCGCCGTGCCTCCGCGTCAAGCCCGTCTCCAAAAAGACCAACGTCGGCTTCCTCCAGGTCGGCGTCGAGACCTACGGCGGCGGCATCTGGACGAGCTGGTTCGACCGCGACTTGAGTCTCGCGGGCCGCGTCCTCGTCAAGGAGGGCGACAAGATCGTCGGCAAGCTCGTCAAGGTCGACAAGCCGCTCCTCCGCATCCCGACCTTGGCCATCCACCTGCACAGGCAGAGCAACTTTGACCCCAACAAGGAGACCGAGCTGTTCCCCATCGCGGGTCTCGCCGAGGCGCAGCTCAACGGCAAGCCTGCCGAGACCGATGCCAAGGATTCCGAGAAGATGGATGAGGAGGAAGACTTTGCGCCCCTCGAAGCCATGGACAAGCGCCATCACTCCCCCGTCCTCGACGTGATCGCCAAGGAGGCGGGCGTCTCCTCCGTCTCCGACATTGTCGATTTCGAGCTCGTCCTCTACGACACGCAAAAGTCCTGCATCGGCGGCATCAACGACGAGTTTATCTTCTCGCCCCGCCTCGACAACCTCGGCATGACCTACTGCTCCGTCGAGGGCCTCATCGCGTCCACCAACGACCCCACGTCTATCGAAAACGACACCACCACCCGCCTCGCCGTCTGCTTTGACCACGAGGAGATCGGCTCCCAGTCCGCCCAGGGCGCGCACTCCAACCTCCTCCCCTCGGTCCTCCGCCGGCTGTCCGTCCTCCCCGCCGACACCAACGCCGCCGCCAGCGACGGCTCCTACGACCACGTCGAGCACTCGGACGACCACGCCTCCTCCTCCTCCACCGCCTACGAGCAGACCCTCGCGCGCTCCTTCCTCGTCTCCGCCGACATGGCGCACTCTGTTCACCCCAACTACGCCGGAAAGTACGAGTCCAACCACCAGCCCCTCATGAACAAGGGCACCGTCATCAAGGTCAACGCCAACCAGCGCTACGCCACAAACTCCCCCGGCATCGTCCTCATCCAGCAGTGCGCCGCCAAGGCCTCCGTCCCGCTGCAGCTCTTTGTCGTCCGCAACGACTCCCCCTGCGGCAGCACCATCGGCCCGGGGCTCGCCGCCAAGCTCGGCATGAGGACTCTCGATCTGGGCAACCCCCAGCTGAGCATGCACAGCATCCGCGAGACGGGCGGCGTCGAGGACGTGGCGTACGCGGTGAGCTTGTTCAAGGCGTTTTATGAAGGGTTTGGGACTATGGAGCCCAAGATTCTGATTGATTGATTGGTTTGGTTTGAGTGAGACTCGCAACAAGAGCATAACATGAAATCAATAATTAGATCAAGATATCAGAAGATCAAATTTGACAAGTAAGCATTGTCATCACTTTACTCGCAGTCAGTTCTGCCACATGAACCATCACTGCCATCACGTAGTTTTGTCACGAGTCTGATACATATGTGCAAGTAAGAAAATCATCGTTCTTCATCTGTACAATCCGTACGTCTCGACCGGGTATATCATCTTCTTCCAAGCCAATACGAGAGAAAACAGCAAACAAAGACACAAAAATAAGCCAATCATCTAACCGGGAATATTTCGACGGTGCGCCGCCTGTCCCATCTTCTGCTCCATTACCGCATTCCCCTTATCAAGACATTCGCTGGGGAAAAAAATCAACTGCGAAAAGAGAAAGCAGGAGCAAGAAACAACAGTTGGAGTAGAACGCCCGGACCGTTGCGACACGATCGCCTCTAGGGGTTCCCCCGTAGATAAAGAATCAACATGCATGCTTTTCCCATCCATCTTGTTCCTATAACACACTTCCCCATGTTTGTCCCTGCTTTTGCTCCCGCCCCTTGGGATCGTAAAATGGGCCGCCACCTTCCATCAGATAAAGTTCAAACTAGACGCCTGGCGAAGCAGTGAATGAGGAAAGTGAAAACAAACGAATAAACAAGTCCGAAACAGTAGAAATGGGGTATATAGATCCAACTTGGTCGAACGCGAAAAAAAAGAAAAAGAAAACAAGCAAAGACACCTTCGTCGCAGATTGGGAGGGGAAAATGTGTCTTCAGAGCGACGTGTCGAGCCCGTACCACTTTTCAGGATCGGGAAACTCAAAGGGCTTCTTCAGTCGCTCATCCGCCGCCGTCCAATCGCGCTCGGCGCTGACCTTGCTGGCGTACAGGTCCACAATGTCGACAGTTTGGCCCTGGAAAGGAACACAGTAGTCGTTGGCGGCAAAAGCTTCATCGTCCATGTTGAGGATGAGACCAGTGTCAAAGTCCATCCAATCAACGCGTGCTGCGCCCCCATCGGCGTTCGCCTCGCTAGGAGCAATGACTGACTCGGGAGTGTCCTCTTGCGAGCTCGCGGTGGCTTTGGGACCAAAGAGCTCCCAGAGAACACTGGGAACTCCCATCACCTTCACAAGTTTGCGCAGATTCATCACAGTGACCTTGGAGCAAGCCCATGTACCAGCCGTACCCGCCGCAGGAGCATCGCCTGGTTTGGCACCTTGGGGTCGTGGGGTGGGCGCCATCTTGTTGCCTTCACCACCCTTACTGGCCGTGCTGGCGGATCTCTTCATATCCTGCGACTTGGGAGTCGCCACGATCTGCGCGGGTGTTAAACCCTGCTTGGAGGTCGTCACGGCCAGGGGCACCGCATTTTCCTGTGTCTTCTTGACAGACCCGTCGACCTCCAGTCCGAGCGCCAGAGCGACCTGCTCGCGAGCAAACTTAGCCGGGTCTTCCTTGGGCTTGATGTGACGCTCCTGTACGTGCTGCTGGAGGGCCTGCTCCGTGGAGAAGGGCATGCGCTTCTGGCAGTCAGGTTCGGTGCATCGGAACATGGGCTTGGCTTGCGCCGCGGCTTCCTGTGCGCGTCGCATCTCCGGCGACATCGTCTTGCCTGTGAAAGCTGCTGTGCCAGACGAGCCGGGAGTTTGGCCAGGTTGCGTCTTCTGCTTCTTACGCGACGCCGGCAACTGCAACTGCATTTCTTTCGCCTTGGTCATGAAATTGGGATTGCCGTGCGGCGAAGCAGCTCCGAAGGCATAGGGAGGCTGTGCCGTTGTGGGAGCTGCCGGCGGCTGGGATCCTCTGCCTCCCTTTGCTGCCTGCTTGATAGACTTGCCTTGAGCAGCCTTGTCTGTAACCGTGGCGCTGGACGGGGGAGTCGCCGTCTCCTGAGAGTTCTGGTTTTGCTGCTGCGCCTGCTGATTCTGCTTGTTGACGAGCTGAGACTGCTGTTGCTGAAGCTGCTGCGTCGTCATGGGGGAGCTCTGGTTCTTCGCCATGCTGCTCGCATTGGCCTTGTTGTTGCCGGTCGTGATGAGGCTGCTGACTCGCATCAATGTCGACTTGATGCCTTCCATATCCTCGGGCCCGAGTGTGAGAGAAGGCTTGGCGTTGGTAGGGGCAACCATGTCCTGGAATTGGTTTTTGAGCAGTGCGCGAACCTGGTAAAATTCCTTTGTCCCAGCTGCGTCGCCTGTGCGGTAGAAATACCTCATCGCAAGGTTCTCCATCTTGTGCATCTGGCCCAGATAGTTGACAAGGCGAATGACTTGCGACTTATACTGGGGGTTCGCCGAGTTCACAGCTTCAGGGCGGGTTTGTCGGGATACCTCCTCCTCGGTCTCCCGAATGAGACGGGCATACATCTGCAGAGCCTCTTCAGGCTTCCCATTGTACGGCAGCAGATCCGCCACTCTCTGCAGATGGGAGGAGTATATGGATCCCTGCAAACCCGAGGGGACGGGTGTTTGTCTCTGACCAGCAACCTGGTTCGTCTGGGATGCTGCGGTCTTCGCCGTCGCGCTTTCAGCATGGTCGGTGTCCGGAGCCTGGCTTGGACTTGGCCGCTTGAGGTTCTTTGTTCCTTGAGCTGGTGAGGGCTTGACAGCCTGCGCGGGGGAAGGCTTCGCGCCTTGCGCCTTTGCGGCCGCCTGTCCTCGCGCCGCCTGTGGCTTCTGAGCGGCAGCGGCCGCAGCACCAGCTGCGGGTGGCATGTTCTGCTGCTGTTGTCCAGCGTTGGTCATGTTCGCGGTCTGCGCCGCTGGACTCTGCTGCATCATCTGCTGGCTCTGCTGCTGTTGCTGCTGCTGCCGTTGCAACATCTGCTGCTGCTGTTGCTGCTGCATGCGTTGAAGTTGTTGCAACTGAGCCTGAGTCATGCCATTTGGCAGGTTGCCCTGGCCTTGGTTTTGCATCTGTGCCATTTGCGGCTGCATCCTCTGCGCCCAGGTCCTCAACCTGTGCTGTACGATAGCTGCGTGCAACGATTCGTCCGCCATGTCGGGATGACCAGCCGCCTGCCTCTGCTGTCGCACTCTAGCAATTTCCTCAGGCGTGACGTGGTGGATCTGAGCGGGCGGCTGCGGCATAGGCCTCTGGGCCGACTGTGGATTTTGAGCCAGAGCGTTCGCCATCTGTCCAGCTTGTGGTTGGAATTGCTGCTGCTGAGCCAGCATCTGCCCTGGCGACTGTGACACCATTCCCGATGGGACACCAGGTCCCATAGCAGCCATCTGAGCGGAAGGATGCTGATGTTGCTGAGGCATTTGGCCCGCAGCGTTCGGTACCTGGCCGAGTTGCTGACCCTGCTGTGACAACTGCTGCTGCTGACCCTGTTGCTGCTGCTGCTGCTGCTGCTGCCGAGCTTGCAGCAGTTGCTGAGGGGTCTGTTGTTGACCTTGTAGGGCCTGCTGTCCCTGTTGAAGCTGCTGTTGTAGGAGCTTGTTTCCCTGCTGGCTTCGAGCCAAAGTCATCCTGAGTTGCTGTTGCTGAGGAACGTGGAGCTGCCGCAGCAGATCAGGGCGCTGGTTAGCTACCAGAAACTGCTTGAGCTCCCTCCAGTTGCACGAAGTTCGCGAGAACCCAGTCGCCTGCGCCAGATGTCCCAACAGTTGAGCAGGTACTGGCATGTTGTCGGCAATCTGGAGAATCTGCGGTGTCACAGCCTGGCCTTGCGCAGCACCCATGGCAGGATTGGGCTGAGGGGCCTGGGGATTCTGCGCGACGGCACTGGCGTTGGGACCTTGCTGGGCCAGCTGTTCGTTGCCGCTGCGCGAGTTTTGCCACTTCTTCATGATTTCCTTGGCGTTGTCTGGCTGCATCTGCTGCTGCAAGTCGGCCCAGCCTGACGCAGCGTTCGGTCTTTGCACCCCTTGGTTGAATCTCGAGTCTCCGAATTGAACGTTACCCTGGGCTGCGCCTTGCGCACCCCCAGGGTTTGGGTTGGGACCTGGACGCGTGGTGGGAGCGGGAGTGTTGAGGGTGCTCATGGCGGGAGTCGGGCTGGGCTGCACGGCGACGGTACCGGCCATATTTTGAGGACCTTGGTTCTGCTTTACCTGTGGCTGAGCTTGGGCAAACGGTTGATTCTGGTTCATCCGCGCCTGTTGCTGTTGTTGTTGTTGCTGCTGTTGAACGGCTTGAGACGGCTGCTGAGTTTGAGAGGTTGGGTGAGCCTGGTTCATTGTCTGTGGAGACGCGCTGTAGCCCTGCGCATTACTCGCCGGAACCACCATTTGCCCCGCCTTCTGGGCCATCAGTCCGTTCATCTGCTGATCCTTGATACTCTCCATGCTCGGGTTGAAGGATGACGGGTCATTTGCTGTTGCGGTCTGCTGTGCGGTCTGCATCATGCTCTGGCGTTGCTGGAGAGCCTGCTGACTCCGCTGCTGCTGCATCAAGGCGGCTTGAGGGCCGCCGGCAGCCTGATTAGGGCCCTGGCCCATCCCCTGCGCCGCGTTGGCCTGTGCGGCGTTCCTCGCCTGCTGCATCTGCTGCTGCATCCTACCCAGTGCCTCTCGTTGGCAATACCATGTGAACAGATCCAAGCCACTGTTCTGGATATCGCTGATGACTTGCGGTGGTAAGGTTCGCTGCAGGTGGGCGCGGATTTGCTCCTTTTGCGGCTCTGGAGTGGCTGCCGACTGTTTTTCGACAATCTGCGCCATGACACTCTTCTGCCGGTCATTCAAGGATGCCATGGCGCGCTGGAGATTCGCGTGAATATTGGCACCGGCCAAGCGTTGCTGCTGCTGCTGCTGTTGCTGCTGCTGCTGCTGTTGCTGCTGCTGTTGCTGCTGTTGTTGTTGCTGCTGCTGCTGCTGCTGCTGCTGGTACGCTCGAAGTTGCTGCTGCTGCATTTGCTGAGGTGTCATCCCGCGCGCTGCTTGGTTGGACATGGCGTTACCCATGCCCATTGCCATCTGCTGCGCTTGCGCTGGCTGCTGCGGCGCTTGTGGTTGCGGTTGAGATTGCTGCTGCTGCTGCTGTTGTTGCTGCGGTTGAGGTTGCTGCTGCTGCTGTTGTTGCTGACGCTGCTGGGTTTGTTGGAACTGAGCATTCATTTGTTGCGAGTGCATTTGCTGCTGCTGCTGCTGCTGCTGCTGACGTTGTTGCTGTTGCTGCTGCTGCTGCTGCTGCAACAACTGAGCGGACTGTGCCGGTTGCATGCCATTCGGAAACTGTTGAAAGGCTTGTGCAGACGGCTGTCCGCGACCCATGCCTGGTTGCATGTTTGATTGAGCCTGCATGGCCTGTGAGGCATTCCCGTTGAGGTTTGCTTGCATCTGCGGAGTCATTTCCTGGCGTTTGGCAAACAGTTCCATCTGCTTGCTGGCCATCCTCTCATCATATATTGACTTTTGTGCGTTAGCTGACAAGGGGCAACCTTACATGGACCGAAACTTGCCAGCGGGGACAACATACTTTGGACTGGCTGCTCTGGAAGATGCTCATCTCCATACGCAGGGCGATCTGAGCCGCCTGGCGGGGATTGGTCTGGTTGATCATCATCATGTTGGTGACACTAGGGGTATTGGTTAGCGAGTGCTCCATCATCGTTTGCTCGAACCCTGTCTTTTTGGCTAGGGTTCGCAATGAAAACAGGAGGCCGTACAATTGCATCACGTTGCCCGCGCGGGCACCTGGGTTCGCCTGGGCTTGCCATGTGTTGGGACCCCATTGGGACTGCTGGTTCTGGGAGATGATGTACTGATAGACCGAGTTCTGCAGGCCCTGCTGCATGTTCATCTGGCCGGCGTTGGGCTGGGTCATCTGCGCGTTGGGGGCGCGCATCTGCTGGCCCATGTTGAGGCCTTGCCCAGCCATGTGCTGCATGTTGCCAGCCATGGCCGCGAGGTGCCGGTGCCGTGTTGGCAGAGACTACCCCGAATGGGCCGTCGAAAGTTGATGCTTTTGATTGTTTTCCTCGTGTCGAGTTGGCGGCGGAGATTGTGAAATGTGCGTGGCGGACGTGCAGGCAAAAGAGGACTGGTGAGTGCGGACGACGCGCCAAAGACCCACTTTGGACAGTGATCGGGGATGAAGGTTGACGGAGGCCCGTTTGGAAGTGAAGAACGGCGGTGGCCCCAGTGTCGCGCGCGCAAATCGTGACGGTATTGTTTCGTTTCGCGGGGGATGAGGAGAGCAAAGTCGAGAAAGGTGTCGTGAGCCCGTGACGAGATGGAGAGAGAGGGAGGAAATTCGGGTTCGCGGTGTGTCGATCGAGCGAGCGGATCAGCGTGAGGAAGCCACAAAGCGATGGCGGTCGGGAAAGTAGGTGGTCTAGAGGGCAGGGCGAGGGGGGCCCCGGGGATGGACGCGCAAGACGGACGGGGAAGCAAATCGTGAGAATCGTGGGCGTTTGGTGTGGATGATCGAATGGGGGAACGGATGATGATGAAGAAAAGGAAAGGGAAAAAAAGAGAGGCGCTGGGCAGCCGCAGGCGTTGGTGGTGAGAGGAGGTTGAGGTGTAGAAGGCGGCAAGCAAGGCAAGCAAGCAACGCAGCAGGACGAGGAGAGCAAAAGAGAGAGAGAGAGCAGAGCACAGCACAGCACAGCACAGCACAGCGAGGCCGGGGTGCAGACCCAGCGCAGCGAAGCGTACTGCAGGGCACCGCATCGCACCGCACCGCACCGCACCTGGCGTGTGAGTGAACGGCTGAGTGACTGACCGAAACCTCAGACCTGCTCACCACACCCACTGCACTGCACATTCACGTTTGGCGGCTGCTGCAGTGGGCTGGGCGGGGAGTGGGGTCTCAGGTGCAGGTACCCCTAGCGTGCAGGTACGGCGGTAAAGCGACTTGATGCATCCACAAGGTTAGGCCCGGGTGGATCCCGGTAAGATTGGCGGCACTACGCACAGTCTGAGTCTGGCATGGCAGGCCAAACCGATTGGGCTGCCCTGCCTCCCCTTCAAGTTTATGATAGGGATTCTTCTGGACGTACAAATGCGCTCTCGGGACTTGGATGTGTGCGCGATCCTTTGATGATGCCTTTTTCTTTATGAACGTCTTGCCAGCTGATGTACCGTATCTCAAATCGCACACCAAAGAGAGTGACATCAAAGAGGGGGTCAAAGGTTATTCCAGATGCTCAACAGTGCAGGTCGCGGTCAAGGGACTGACACACGGGGTGTGGCCGTGTCAGGTGATGCCAGTTGGGTGTTTGCCAGCTGACAATCATTCGCTCGATCCAGTTTTCTTGTCAAGAAGAGGTACGTGACCATCACGTCGAGGTAGTATATGTAGATACAAGCAGATACACGCTTGATGATCGAGACTGATATCGTCGGGGCCCTCGGACGGGACCTGGCTGCCAGACCAACCCAGCCTAGACCTGCTAGGCTCCCTATTCCTGCACACCATGCTTCACACCACTGCCGCCAGGGGACGCAAGGAGCGTTAAAATGTGAGGGGGAGGCCGGCGCTGGTACTGGCTGGCACTGGCACTGGCACTGGCACTTGGAGTTGGCGTGCGAGCCTTGGCAGCGGTCGTCTGTATGGTGTGGGGAGGGGGCCCCTTGTCTTGTCTTGTCTTGTCCTCCATCCGTCTGCCAGTTTGGGCCTCGAACCAACTGCTGGGTATGCGTCGTAGAACATTTCTCTTTACCAACGAGACACGCGACAGCTGGGGGAATAGAGAGATAGAACATCAGAAACATCCGTTTCTGCATACACATACACACACAAACACAACGAAAAAGTATCATACGTGATGGCACCCAAGAGAACGCATGTTCCTTTCCTCACCCCCAAGCACCGTCGCGACTCGACTCAACTCAAAAAGCATCCCAATAGTCTGTCCATTTTGTGCCCATCTATCTACCGAATCACGAGCCAGTCAATCCTCTGCGTCGCTCACACACACACACACTGCTTCTTCTTCTGCCCTCTACCACCGTCCCACATTTCACGTCTCTCTGATTCTGGCGTTTCGCCCGTCATCATCGCAACTCCCTGTCCCATCACCATGCGCTGGTCAACACCAAAGAACGCCACCACACAGGGAAAAGAAGAAAAAAGAAAGAAAGAAAAGGGAGACAGATTGCCGGGCAGATCCTCCCAGGCTCATCAACCAAACAAGGCTACGCTGGCCGGGGTCAGCTCTTCCTCTATCTCTCTCTCTCTCTCTCAGCTGGTGCGCGCCCGCGACCCGGATCGTCCAATCCACTCGCCGAGCGCCAGGGTCCCCCCTCCCCCCCCCCTTCTTATCCCTTCGATCCCTGTCGATCTCAACGCCCACCCTCACCTTGCGCCCTCACGCCAGATGCCTTGCGTGTCCGTCGTCCGTGCGACTTATGGCTGCTGCTTTCTCCAGAATTGTCAGACTTGATTGTATCAGTTGCTCTAAACATGACGAGGCTCTCTGGTTTTAGTTTATATCGTTTTTTGTGAGCCAGTACTGCAGGCGACAACCTATGGAAACATGTCGTCATCTTCACACTCGCCTCGTGCTGCCTTTCCTGGTGCATCGACGATCCTGTAGCGTGACTCGGTCATGCGATCTAGCGATACTCCATGTCTACAAATGGTTTATTTCTCTCTTGCCTTGTTCGGTTCACTTGCATCACGACACACCTGGCAGGCCTATGGCAGCTGCGTTTGTTTTTCTTTGGATCGGGGTTTGTATTGTGTGTTCAAAAAAACCCAAGTCTCATGATGGATTGTCGCGACGCCACGTATTCTACCATATCAGCCACACTGTTGGCCTTACGATCGTTAACTATGCCAATGACAACATTCGAACGTGGAGTGCTGATGGGTGAGAGAATCTTTCCCGACACATCCGTTGAATTATGTATATTTATCAAGGGTCAAAGTACCAATTCACTCGTCGAGTCCTAAGGATAGTGGTACAGGGTAGCTACACCACCACCCCAAGAAGCCGCATGTTAACCACAAAGAACATATCATATTCCATCGTCATACATGTCAAATATACATAGCCCAAAAAATCGGGAAGAACCATCAATCAGACGCGTGTCTACCCCGTCTTCTGGTTTCAACCACCCACAGCTTGCCTCACAATACCCCTCAGCTCTCCAAACAAGATGCCCCGGAAAACGCTCTCACCCATCCCCTGCGTCCACGCCCCAGCCTCGCCCAGCTTCTTCCGCCACGCCTCCTTCTGCTCCTCTGCGAGCTCGTCCCACGACTTGCCCGGCCCGTGCACCTTCACGTCGTGCACGTCGAGCTGCAGTCGCTTCGCGTCCGTGGTGGCCTCGGACGGCGGCGCTTCCTTGTCGCCTCCTGCTGCCGTGGCCGCAGACGTCGGCTCTGCCTCCCCGTGCCAGAGCACCAGGGTCTCCCCCGGCCCGTAGGTCCGACCGCCGGAGAGCTTAGAGAGGAAGTTATCGGCGAGGAACTGTGCGGGCGGCGGGGCGTCCGCATTGTCGTGGTTGATACCCATGTGTGCCGGGTCGCGGAGGGTGCCGTGCCACGAGGGGAAGAAGCGCTGTACGCCGAGGACGGGTTGATGCGAGGACGAATACAACTCCATGATCGTCTGCCCGATGACGGCCATCACAAGAACAAAAATGCCGAGGGTGATGAGCAGAGGCCGGGAGGACTCGGCCTGTGGTTTCATGGCGGTGATGTACCGAACCTGGCGGGGCGGCGGCGGACCCTTGGCGGAGCGCGGCGGCTTTTCGACGTGCTTTTGCAGGGGAATGCTGTGAACGGCGACGGTCTTTTGAAGCGAGATGGAGGCCAGCTTGACAAACTGGGCGCGGATCTGGGTTTTCGGGGTGACGAATGTGGAAAACGCGAGGCCTGTGACGGAGCCGCCCTGGTGCACGTCCGTGAGGGTCGTGAGCGGGTGGAGCTTGCGGATGAGGTCGATGCTCGCAGAGGCAAAGTGCTCGACAGAGTAGACGGAGATGCTCGCGTCGTTGCCCGCGAGGGCGACGAGGAACTGCGTGTCCCCGAGGGAGACACCCGGCGCAGTCGGGGTGTTGAGGTTGGTGACGCTCATGGCGGTGGCGGAGATCTTGCGCGGGATGCGCGCCGTCACAGCCAGGCGCGCGGGTCTCTTCTGGCCGGTAGGGGAGACGCTGGGGAGACGGAAGCCCTGCAGCACGACGCCGGAGCGGTTCGGCAGGTTGACGGCCGCCATGATAAAGTCTTTGCTGAGGTAGCGGATGGAGCGGAAGGTCGGCCGGGGAGACTCATCTTCCGGCGTGACCCAGATTTCTTCCGGCTCGCTGCCGTCCACGTCCTTGCCAATATTGACGATGAAGAGCTGGAACTTGTGGCAGAATGCCACCTGCCAGCTCTCCTCCCCTGTCTGGATGACGTCCAGATCCTCGGCTTCTCTCGGAAGCTCCAGCACGCCTTTGATCGTGATTTTCTCGCCATCCGCCTCAAACACTGCCAGCTCGGGCTGCTGTCCCATGGCGCTCGCAGCAGCACCGACCCCTCCCGTCGCGACCCGCAGCAGCCTCTGATATGCATCCGCATCGACGTGCTCAAACATGGAAGCCCGTCCCAGCTCGGTCAACCGCACCGACGCGGCCTTGCCACCCGAAGACTGTCTCGATTTCGACTGCTCGATGGCTAGCGTCCGAAAGTGCTCGTTCTGACCCTTGAGGATGCTGGCTGGCGACGAGTTGACGCCGGCGTAGAGATACGTGAGCTTGCTCTTGTGCGGGCCGAGGGCGAGGGACATGACAGAGTCCTCATCGCGGGAGAGATCGAGTTCACCAGATACTTCAAGCTCGTTTTGCGAAACGGTTTCGAGGACAGTCTGTAGGAGTGGTCAGACCGAAAGTTCCATAGAGGGCATGGAGGGATGGAGGGGATGGGGGGAGGCCTTACAATCTTGTTGCCTACACCTGAGCGACCGGCACCGCCACCGCCACTGACGACGAGACGGTTCGCATCTTCGCGATCAAAGTCGACGGCGTATAGCGGATAGTCGAGCTCGGTCGTCGCGAACTGAAAGGGCGGCATCGTGATCGTCCTCTTGTCGCGTCGAGCCGCGTCGCACGGATGACGTCGAAGAGCGCCTGAGTCTCTGAGACTGGCAATTCGGTCAGAATTGTGTCTATTTTCAGCAGCTTCCCACGAAAGCGGGGAGGACCTTTGACGTGGTGACCCCGCAAGGAGACAAAAATGCGCGGTTATGAAGCTCGGGACAAGGCAGCTCGAGGAATGAGGGTTGACGTTGGGGAAGAAAACCGGGGGCGGAGGCCAGATTTCCAGGAGAGCAGCTTAACTGTGGAGACGGAGACGCGATAGACGCACAAACGCGCTCACAGACGCAGACGCGCGCTTACCCAAGACACTGGGCCCAGTCCGAATTGAATTCATCCTCGAGTCCACATCGGAAATCACAGCTGTGCGCATATTCTTTACTCAGAATTCTATGAGTATAGTGACAGCCTGGCTTGTCGCAATGCTGCCATCTGGCTCGGTTGCGTCGTTTTTCAAAGGGCACGTGCTTATCAGGGGTCACTCCTCTGTGAAGAACCACTATAACTAAATTGAGCCGTAGCAAACATCAATATCGTCTTTTTCGGTTGTCAAGGTACCTTTAGAAAGACTCCTCATCATGACCGGGGGCATGATCGGCTCTTAATAGGGCGTTGGGGTTGGTTTGTTGGGAATACGGGAACGACTTGCAGCACTCAAAGACTATAGCAGTGAAGCCACAAGTCTGTTTGTAGAAGACTCAATATCCAAGACGGCCTAGACGCGCTCCTCCTGAATCTGGATACTTTGGGCGCGGGAGTTGAGTCATCTCCTTTCACGGGGCGCAAAGCTCACATTGGCTTATTCAGGCTACACAGGCAATAGCCTCCCAAGAGGAAGTGAGTTGAATCCAAGCTTGCCTGGATGGCGGAGTCAAGTGGGCCTCAGAACAGGGCCCTGGTCACCGGCAAAAACTGACACAGCCTTGGGAACATATGGATCAATGTGGTGATGTCAATCTCACAGTACGTGCAAGTTGGACCCCCACGGCTCCCTTGTTGACTCTGCTCAAGTGAGAAGCCACCCTTCACTGGCGGACCGCAACTTTCCGAACTTGACCAAAGCTTTTGTTTTCTCTTTTCTCTCATTAGCCTGCGGCTAGAAAAACTAGATCTCACACTAGCCGCGGATCGTTTACGTTTCACCGCTACCCGCAACAGTCTCAGCTAGGCACGGGCAGACTAGGCGATGGGCTGCGTGTCGAGAGCAGTTCGTGTCAAATGGAAAGGTACCAGATACATTTGTATTTATGCAAGTGCTGTAGTTTCTCGACGGGGGTCCAGAAACCTCACGAGCAAGACAGTCCGATGTCTCGGGATGTGCACAAGGATCAGCTTAGATCGAGAGGCAGTCAAGATCCTCTCCCCCCCGGTCGACAATGTCGTCAACGCCTCTTCGGTGCCCTATACGAGATTCGTGCGTCACCCTTGCTTGGATCCGAAAATCAGCGGAAAATGACTTGCCCTGGTGGCAACGAAATTTTGATCACGGGTTCCGAAGCCTAGCCTGATAAAAGGTGAGCCAAGACGCATCCCTGGCTGGACTCGTTCTAGCAGGTCCGGGCCCACGGAGCCATCTTGCAGCTGAATTCGACGAGCTGGAAATTTGCGGATCCGAAGAGAGTTTTCTTATGAGATCACAAACAGGATATAAGGGCTCTGAGTTTCTTGATGTGCTCCATAAGGCGTACGCCAAGCTGCCATCACAAAGTACCTCTATATGGAAGACCACATGCAGTCCTGGCCTACTTCAAGTCACTTGCGTGGTCCAGAATATAACCATCATGGAATTTTGGCTGAGTGAAAATTTTCGAATCTCATTACCTGAGAAGGTCCACATCGCCATGAAGCTATCCTGGCGCTGAGGGTCGTCGTTGCTTCTGCGCGCGATCCAGCACAGCGGAGATAGAAAGCATCCTTGGCCTGTACGTCTTTGGCGAGATCGCTGCGTGTCTCACGCAGAAGCATGCGTGTCCGCGTGGTCAGAAAATCCGCGGGCCCGGGTTCGTGAAGAACTGCATACCTGAAAATCCGCCCTCGGCAGATGGGGCGCCCGGTGATCAATCTTGAGACCGCCCCGGCACTTTCACTCACGAAACCAAATGCCCTGCGGCGACGCCCCCCCCTTTCAAATATTACCTGGTTCCCTATCGGAAGTCTATCCCCGAAGCCTGGTTCCTGGTAAAGTAGACCATTGGCTAGGATCGTCCAATAACGACCACGGTCGAGTGCGCAATCGAGGTCGTCACACCTGCGATGATTCCGGTTGCATCTGGGTGGGTTCCGTAGACTCGGGACGCTATCACAACTCGAGATTCCTGATAGGACTTGTCAATGGTAAGTCGCAGTTTCGGATCCTATTGTCAGTGTTGAGAACAATAGAAGAAAGCACAGACGATTTCTGTTGATGGTCCGTGGACGACCTCACCAACCAACCTTGATCAGCCATTGGAAACCAACAGGATAAATGCACGACCGAATCGGGCAATTGAGATGCCAACGGGTGAGATCAAAGGCAAACTATTCGCTGGACCGTCAAAGCACAGACCGAGGAAAAGCGGCAAGTCTGGCGGTGATCTTGAGTTGAATAGCAGAAGCTCGACCTCTTCCAAACCCTTGCCCTTCGCCGTCGTCGAAGCCATCCTTGTCAGTATGACCGCCCAGTGCGAGGACTCTGCTCGTTGGGCTCGATGGCAACGGGCCTAGTTGAGACACAATGCCAAAGGTGACGATGTAAGCAACCTGGGCTGTCCCTTAGCGTCAGGAAGTAGAGTACCGAGACGCCCCAGCGCCCAAGATCATGGTGAATATCTTATCTTTCCTCTTTCCTCTGGCCTGTGATATTTAGTATAAAAACTCACGACTTCTCTGGTGTTTGAATGGTTCGTTCAGGCTCACTCACTCACTTGCCCACAAAGAAATACTTCCTCTCCTTCCTCTCTACCCTTTCCCCTTCCCCCTTCCACTCATTCTTGTCGTATCAACGACAAGTATCACCCTTTCATCATGAGTCCTCACTTCCTCGCCGAGGAGTACAATTCAGATGACTGCTCCTCGTCCACTGCCAGCGAGGACCCTCACCTCGAGGAGGTCGCTGTCATCGGCATGGCATGTCGCACCTCCGGTGGCAACAAATCCCCTGAACAACTCTGGAACTTCCTCCTCAACAAGCAACACGGCTCCGGCACCGTTCCAGCCTTTCGCTGGGAGCCCTGGCTGCGTCGTGATCCCCGAAACGCCAAGGAGATGGAGCAGACCCTTCGCAAGGGGTACTTTATCGAAGACCTCGAGAACTTTGACGCCGCCTTTTTCGGTATCTCGCCCAAGGAAGCAGAGCAGATGGACCCCCACCAGAGGCTGGCCCTTGAACTAGCGTGGGAGGCTCTCGAGCACGCTGGGATCAACGCGAAGGACCTCAGCCGGTCCAACACGGCCGTTTACATGGGCGTCGACTCGGACGATTACTCGAGGCTCCTGATGGAGGATCTCCCGAATATTGAGCCCTGGATGGGCATTGGCACAGCCGCTCACGGGATCGCGAACCGTATCTCCTACCACCTTGATCTGATGGGACCGAGCGCTGCCGTCGATGCGGCCTGTGCCTCTTCCCTTGTCGCCGTGCACCACGGAAGCACCGCCATTCAGCTTCGAGAGTCTGAGGTTGCCATTGTCGGTGGTGTCAATGTTCTTCTTGCTCCAGCCCTCACTCGCATGCTGGACAAGGCAGGCGCCTTGTCGCAAGAGGGAATTTGTCGATCCTTTGACGACGCGGCGAACGGCTACGCTCGTGGCGAAGGAGGCGCTGTGCTCATCCTGAAGCGTCTCTCCAGCGCTATCAAGGACGGTGATCACATTTGGTCTGTTCTCAAGGGTAGCGCTATTGCTCAGGACGGAAAGACCAACGGCATCATGGCCCCCAACTCTGCTGCACAGGAGCTCGTGGGCCGCCAGGCACTCAGGCGCGCTCATCTCCATCCGTCCAACATTGACTATGTTGAAGCGCACGCGACATCAACACCTCTGGGCGATCCGACCGAGATCACAGCCATCTCTCGACTCTACGGTGCCCAGCGGCACCCCTCACAACCCTGCAAGATCGGGTCCATCAAGCCGAACGTCGGGCACCTGGAAGCCGCGGCGGGCACCATCGGTCTGATCAAAGCTGTGATGGCTGTCGAAAAGGGCCAGTTGGCCCCTCAGACTTTGCTCGAGAACCCGACTACTCGCATTGACTGGCAGACATCCGGACTCGAGATTGTAAGGGAGACAACCGAGTGGAACAGCGGCTCTGACCCCCGAAGGGCGGCCATCTGCTCGTACGGTTACGGAGGCACAGTCTCACACGCCATTATCGAGCAGTATATGCCGGCCAATTCTGGACAAAATCAATTCTCAGAGGCCATTAATAAAGGTCTGATCATGCTCACGCTCACCGCGCCTTCTGAAAAGCGACTTTATGCGCACGCAAAGACTCTTGCGGAGTGGCTCGGCACCCCTCAAGGACGAGGTGCCGACCTGCGCTACACAGCCAACACGCTGGCACAGAGGCGCGCGACACATGCTCATCGACTCGCTTTCCTAGCCAAGGACCACGATGACGCTATTGATATCCTCCGTCGAGTCGAGAGCAAGTCGATCAAGAAGAGTGATCCCTTCGTCAGCGGACGTATCCTGCCACCCCATCCCTCCCAGGAAAATGTCCACTCCCACGTCTGGGTCTTTTCAGGTCATGGAGCACAATGGCTCGACATGGGTCGTGAGATCATCGAGAACTCAGTCTTTCGCACGGCTATGAAAGAGATTGAGGATGTGATTGAGCAGGAAGGCGGCTTCTCCATCGCTAAGTCACTGGAGAATGGCGATTTCGAGACCACGGAGAGGGCTCAGATCGCTACCTTTGCCATCCAATTCGGACTCACCCAGATTCTTCGTTCGCATGGGCTCGAGCCGTCGGCTGTGGTCGGCCACTCTATCGGAGAGATCTGTGCTGCTGTGGCCGCCGGATGCATCACGCCTAGAGAGGGCGCGTTCGTTGTCACTCGGCGCTGCAATCTCCTGACTTCTGTCAGAGGATCCGGAGCCATGGCTCTGGTGCAGCAGCCCTTTGACCAGGTGAAAGCAGAGCTGGGAGCTCGATCGGATGTCGTTGTCGCCATTGACTCATCCCCCTCGAGCTGTGTGATCAGCGGCCAAGCCGCTGCGGTGGAGGCTTTTGTGCAGCAACTTCAAGACCGCGACGTGGAGACGTTCAAGGTCAACAGCGATATTGGTTTCCATAGCCCTATGCTCAATGAGCTGAAGGCCCCTTTCCGCAAGGGTCTTGTTGCGTTCGTAAAGCCGACTCAGCCCAAGATTCCAATCTACTCGACCTCGCTTGACGATCCACGCGGAGTGAACTTGCGGGACGCAGACTACTGGGTCAACAACATGGTGAATCCCGTATGGCTCAAGACCGCAGTCCAAGCTGCCGCTGCTGATGGCTACCGCACCTTCTTGGAGGTTTCCTCGCACCCTATCCTAACGCATTCGATCCGTGAGACGTTGCGCGACGTGGGTCTCAAGGACACCGAGACCATCACGGCCTGCACCATGAGACGCAATCTCTCCTCTGACCAGACCATCAAGATGGCATTGGCTCGGCTGTACGTGTCAGGTGTTCAGCTCGACTTCACCTCACTCTTGGGTCCTAAAGGTCAGTGGTGCCGAGACGTACCAGCTACCCCGTGGATGCAAAAGCCGTACTACCGCGAGGTCAAGACGGGATCCTTTGACACGATGGCCACTCACGATCCGGAAGCGCATTCCCTCTTGGGTCAGAGCACTTTGGTCTCAGGAACTGACATTCAAATGTTCACTACTCGTCTCTCCATCGACACAAAGCCCTTCCCCGGCACTCACCCCCTGGATGGGACCGAGATCGTGCCCGCTGGCGTGTACGTCAATACCTTCCACAATGCAACCGGAGCACGAGAGCTTTCCAATATCCAGCTGCGCATCCCAGTCTCGATGACAAAGGAGGTGCAGCAGCTGCAGGTCGTGGTACGCAACGACCAAGTCTCGATCGCCACCAAGGCGCCGGGATCCGGGAAGGAGTCTTGGATTATGCACGCTGGCTGCGAGGTGGCTGGCTCTCCCATCAAGACCATGGAGCCGCTGCCTCCCGTCAGCATCGAGGCTGTCCGGGAACGCATTGGAACGAAACTCCCAAACAGCTTTGCAGTGGACTATCTAACCAAGATCGGCGTCTCTGGCATCGCATTTCCCTGGCAAGTGGTCGAGCATTACGGTAACGAGGCGGAAATGCTGGTCAAGGTGGACAACTTTCCCGAGAACACTGAGGCGCCTTGGGACCCTTTCTCGTGGGCACCCCTCCTCGATGCCGCGACGTCGGTCGGCTCTTCCATATTCTTCACTCAACCCCGCCTGAGGATCATCTCCAACATTGAGAAGGTCAAGCTTCACTCCACCAAGCCTCTGCCCAAGATCATCTACCTCTTTGTGCAGCACGATACGGGACGAGACGCAGCAACTCTCGCTGCCAATGTTCAGATCTTGGACGATTCAGGCGAGGTACTGGTGGAGATGGAGGGCATGATCCTGTCTGATGTGGAGGCTGAGGGCACTGGCAACGGAGAGGGAAGCATGGATCGCCTCGTTCACCAGATCGATTGGATCCCTTGCAAGTTTGCAGAGGCACCGAGATCACTCGGACATGTGGTGCTCGTTTCTGACGGCTCTGATCGTCTTGCATCGATGAAAGTCTTGATGGGCGCCGTAGCCAAGAGCGTAACGGAGGTGACT
This sequence comes from Parasarocladium wereldwijsianum, assembly GCA_036250105.1. Classification (NCBI taxonomy): domain Eukaryota; kingdom Fungi; phylum Ascomycota; class Sordariomycetes; order Hypocreales; family Sarocladiaceae; genus Parasarocladium; species Parasarocladium wereldwijsianum. The sequence goes on along the minus strand of JAXOUE010000013.1, from coordinate 17,052 downwards.
TGCGCTGCTGATCTGGAAGGCAAGCCTGAGCTTCTCCAGCTGATGTCGAGGGAACAGGGGACTATCATCTACGTACCTGGTCAAGTCCAAGATCCGGCTCAGGTATCTACCGCAGCCGATGACTTTGTGTGGGAAACGGTGTCCCTTCTTCGCATCATCAACGACAGAGACCTCGCAGGTCATTGCAAGCTCTTTGTAATGGCTGATGGCGTTCACAAGGGCTCCTCGACGACCGGTCTCGCCCACGGAGCCCTCGTCGGTCTGGGTCGCATCATCGCGGCAGAGCATCCCGACATCTGGGGCGGCCTCATCGACAACGACGACCCTCACTCGTCTCCCCTCCTGGCTCTCACCTATGCCGAAAGCTACGATATCATTCGAAACATTGACGGACTGCCTCGCCGCGCCATGATGCGTCCTCTGGACCGAAAGCGGCTCCACGCCTCCACGAGCCACCAGACGCTGTGCCCGAGAGGCGATGGAACTTACATTGTCACAGGCGGCATGGGATTCTTGGGCCTCAAGACTGCCGAGTTCCTTGTCAAAAAGGGTGCGCGTCGCATTCTGCTCATTTCGAGATCCGGCCTGCCCCCTCGATCCAGCTGGGACAGCCTCGTGGCAAGCAACGACAAGCAAGCGAAAGCCATTTTGTCAATCCGCCAAATGGAGAGCTCCGGCGCGGCCATAACTGCGCTGGGTCTGGATATTTCAGTTCCCAACGCATCAGAGCATCTGCACAAGGCCCTCGACACTCTCCAGCTACCCCGTGTCAAGGGCGTTGTGCACTGCGCTGGTGTTCTCGAAGACAGTCTCGTCCTCAAGACCCCGCGAGACTCGTTCCGCCGCGTCATGAGTCCCAAGGTCAGCGGCGCGCTCACTCTTCACGAAGCGTTCCCGGCTGGCAAGCTGGACTTTTTCGTCATGTACTCCAGCATCGGCCAGCTCGTGGGCACCGCAGGTCAAGCCTCGTACGGCGCAGGCAACGCCTTCCTCGACGCTCTCGCCGCGCACCGCCGCCAGCAAAAGGACAACACCGTCGCCATGCAATTCACCGCCCTCAGAGGAGAGGGCATGGGCGCCTCCAGCGAGTTTCTGCAGTTGGAGCTGCAGAGCAAGGGCATCACGGATATTACGTCCGAGCAGGCCTTCTCGGCTTGGGAGCACCTCGGCAAGTTCGACATTGCCTCTGCCGTCGTCACGGGTACGTTGGAGATTGAGGAGGGTGAGGATATCGCCGTGCCGATCCTGGAGCACATTGTCCGTCGCCGACCGAGGACCGGCCCCGTACAAAAGGAGCAAGTAAATGATGCAGCTCCCGCAGCAGTAAAGACTGAATCACGGCCTTCGGATCCTGAGGCGTTGGTCAAGTGGCTGGATGATCATCTGAAGGAGTGCATTGCGGCTGTCCTCATGATGCCCGATGCATCCGAGATCGACTCGGAGGTGTCAATGAACGATCTCGGCTTGGACAGTGTGATGACGGTGTCTCTGCGTAAGAAGTTTCAGAGCTTCTTTGGTGTAAAGGTACCGCCCACTTTGACTTGGAGACACCCGACGGTGGCCTCGATGGTCCCTTGGTTTCAAAAGGCGTTGATTGGGGAGTAAATTTTTCATGTTTCTTTTGGTACGAAGCACCATGAAGGTGCCACTGCAACACTGCCTTTCCTTTCTCCTGTCTGTATCTCACTATCTCTAAATTTCCTATTCGTTTCAATACCACGCAAGTGATAACCACGAATGAGATCCTGTACGTGTCATCAATGACCTCAAACATGATGCGGTTCTTCGCTCCACGATAAAACTGCTGCCACGTTGCGATTCCGGAGCGCTTCAAGCCCTCCCAGCTCGCATCCCCTATTTCGCAGCCTTTGCAGCCTTCTGCTTCTCCACCCACTCCCTCACCCCCTTCTTCAGCGTCTCCTCGTCCACCTCCCCAAACAAGTCCACGCCGTACCTCGCGGGGAAATTATACCGCTTCCCCGTGTCCAGCTTCTTGATCGCCTCCATGTCCTCCTCGGGCAGGGTAAAGTCCTGAAAGTTGGCCGCGATGCGCGAAGGGGTGACGGACTTTGGGATCACGACGACACCCCGCTGGACGGCCCACTGGATGCAGACCTGCGCGGGCTGGACGTTGTGCTTTTCGGCGATGGCGACAATGACGGGGTCGTCGAGGGCCTTGGGCTTGCCGTAGTTGTTGTTTCCTGAGGGACTGTAAGCGCCGACGGCGATATCCTGGCCAAATTGCGTCAATGCTGAATATCCTCGTGATGAAAGATAGATGCTTACCTTGCTTCTCAAGTAGTTGATGAGCTCGGTGTTTTGGAAGTAGGGGTGCGCCTCAAACTGGGCCAGAGCCGGCTTGATCTCAGCACTGAGGCGAGAATGTCCAATGTTAGCCTTTTCGTTCTTGACTTGTCCTTCAAAGAGGGGTATGGACTCTTGATGATCATGCTTACATCTTCAAGATCCTCTCGGTATTCTCCTTGGAAAAATTGCTGAACCCAATAGCCCTCACTTTCCCCTTCCTGACCAGCTCCTCCATCGCCCTCCACGTGTCCTCGATCTTCACGTCCGTCACCCACACCGCGCCCGTCTCTGGGTGCGTCGGATTGCGATTCCACTCGTTCTCCTCGTCCTTTTGAAACGACACGGGCCAGTGCATGAGGAACAGATCGAGGTAGTCGGTGCCCAGGTCCGCGAGCGACTTGTCACACGCTGGCTCGACGTCTTCTGGCTCGTGATGCGTGTTCCAGAGCTTGCCAGTAATGAAAATCTCGGAGCGCGGGACGTTGGAGGCGCGGATGCCGGCGCCGACTTCAGCTTCGTTGTCGTAGGTCGCGGCGGCGTCGATGTGGCGGTAGCCGATGCGCAGGGCCTCGGTGACGGCGTTTTGCACCTCTTTTGGTTTCGCCAGCTACATGGGCACATTTTTTTGCGTTAGCTCTGGGATATCCAACTCGATTGATGGTAACATCCATCCAAGAGCATCTCTACGGGCTTCCTGTCTGTGTACGCACCCAGGTGCCGAGCCCTACGGCAGGGATCGTCTGCCCCGTGTTGAGCTTGAATACACGACCTGACGACATTGTAGCTATCGTTCAAGAGCAAGTACTCGTCAAATTTTGGTATAGTCTTCAGCGACACATCCAAAGACGTTTGGCCTTGTAGATGGGGGAAAATAGACGCGCCGCGGGGTCCGGAGCAATAGACGCCGAACGGACCCCGCATTACCCCACACTCGATCCCCGAATCCGCCGTCCTCGGTCCATCATCAGCTCGACATCTTTCAGATTCACTCCTACATATCTTACCTGCCACCCGCTCATATTCTTCCAAATTTTACTGCTCAGACATCCCAACTCAATCACTCACAGTAAAGCTCTCACCATGGCAGCAATCCCCCCCGAAGGCATCTGGGTCCCCTCCCCAACCTTCTACCTCCCCCACGCCTCCTCTCCCTCCTCCCACCACCCGCCCATCGACGTCTCCTCGCAAGCCGCCCACTCCGTCCACCTCGCCAAGAATGGCATCACCGGCCTCGTCCTCATGGGATCCACGGGCGAAGCCATCCACCTCACCAAGCAGGAGCGCTACGACCTCATCGCCGGCTGCCGCCAGGGCCTGGACGAGGCTGGCTTCCCAAAATACCCCATCATGGCCGGTGTGCTCGTCAACAGCACGCATGAGGCCCTCGAGTGGCTCGAGGATGCCAAGAAGGCGGGCGCGCAGTGGGGTATGGTGCTCGCGCCGGGGTATTTTGGGCAGGCCGCAAGTCAGGAGGGCATTCGCGAGTGGTACACCATCGTCGCCGACAACAGCCCCATCCCGATCTTAATGTAAGCTCTTGCTCGCCCATTGCATTCATTACAAAACCTCCTCTCACAACACTCTGACAGATACAACTACCCCGGCGTCACAAATAACGTCGTCATCGCCCCAGACACCTACGCCGCCCTCGCCCAGCACCCCAACATTGTCGGCGTCAAAATGTCTCACGGCAACGTCTCCCACCACATCCAGGTCTCGCTGCACCCGGAGATCGACCACGCCGCCTTTCGCGTCTACTCGGGCTTTGGGCAGCAGCTCGGCCCCATCAAGACCTTTGGCGCCGCCGGCGTCATCGACGGCCTCGCGGCCATCTACCCGCGGACCGTTTCCACGCTGTTCCGCCTGCTCGACGAGAACCCCTGGGCGGACGCCAAGAAGGTGCAGCAGCTGCAGTGGCTCGTCTCGACGGCCGAGGAGTTTGTCGTCAAGAACGGCATCCTGGGAATCAAGGAGGCCATATTCAGGGAGCTCGGCCTGGGCAACCTCGAGGGAGGTCGGTTGCCGCTCAGGGGCAAGATGGCGGACGGAGAGTGGGAAAAGTGGGATGGCGTGCTTGGGAAGATGAGAGCCGCTGAGAAGGGCCAATAATTGGAATTCTCTTGTTTCTGGGTTTACGAGAACGCTGATACATAATGACATGACAGAAAAGTAATCAACAATCACACTTTTCATCCTTGAATGCACGAGCTGACAACCAGTGGTGACCACAGCGGGCGGCTTAGCACACCCGAACGCCGCAAACCTCCACGCGTCTGCCTTCTATGCTCGCAGCCTGACCAAAGTACCGCTTGGAGAGCTCGCTGATAAACAAGGCATCAGCCTCGCTCCAAACGTCGAGCCCCATGTGTTCAACGCAGCGGCTGTCGATGCTCACAACGCAACCTTGTTCCTCCCCCGCGACCTGATTACCGCGCTGTCTCAACAGGGGTGCTCTGTCTCTACCAGCCGCAGCGACTTCTTCCTCGTCGTGATCCTCTTCTTCGTCCCGTTCGTCTGAATACACGGGTCTGGCGTCCTCAACCGCATTGCCGAGCACTGAGAGCATCTGTGTGGTGAAGCGGTGAAAGTATGCAATGATGGCAAGCTCAATTTTGGCCGCAGAGTCCCCTCGCCAGCTTCGCGATGTGAGGGCCGTCAAAGGTGTGTTGAGGAGGTAATCTTGTGATAGTGGACTCGGCATGGACATGGATGCTGAATGCGGTTCTCGGTCCAAGTCGGCGAGAAGGGCCGCATCCCGCTGCGCCTCCTCGTGCTCTTCGGAATGCAGCTGCTCGCCGGCGCTTGCCCACCACATGAATCCATTGTAAGCCAGAGCGGCCCATGTAGACGGTTCCGCAACCTTTTCTGGTGATGAGTATATGCTGTCGGTTTTGGTGGCTCGAGTGCCCTCGTTGTTTGTTGTTTCTGTTGCTTCAGCGTCTGATCTTGCTGTAGCTGCTAGTCTGTGAAGTCCAGTCCGGAGGGCATTGTACCGTCTCAAATCCCTTTGGGTCGCTTTCACAACCTTCTTGCCAGGCAGCTCGACTGTTGGCCAGACCCTCTCCTTGGCGTGCGAGGTATGCTCGGGGGGCATTGTGATGAGCATATCCCAAAGGCTATCCTTCATGGCCAGAATGCTGTCGGTAGTGCAGGCGACCCACCCCGTCCCCTTTTCTTCCTCCAACTCTTCCTCCTGCATCGCCCCGCCTGAATCACGTCGTTGCTGAGCTGCCGAGGCATCTTCGATGAGAAAAGGCATGTCATGGACACCAATGTTGAATAGGGGCCGCAGACGTTTAGTGGGCGAGTCCTCGGGAAGAGAATCCGTGGTGATGAGTGGAATGTTGGAGAGGATGGAAATATCATACACTAGGAGCATTGGTCAGTGTCGCTGGCATGGCTGACTGTGCCAGACGAGGCAACAGCAACATGGGAGACCTACCAAAATCACAAGCTTCATGCACGGGCGCATGGCACGATATGAGGATGCGCCGTCTCAGCAGCGCGGCACGATGAATCGGGAATAGGAGAGGCCCAAAGGTATCCAGCAGACTCGTCAGACTCCACGCGGGATGGAAAGGAGTGAGTCTGTTCTCGGGAGCCGACAGTGCCGCACCGTCAGAAGCAGAGCGTTTCCTAGAATGACCCTTGCCTGCGTGCATGGAGGGCGCCGGTATGGCAAGACTGGTCGAGCTGACAGAGGCTTCGCCGGATAGTAAGGGGGTAGTCAAAGCGTCAGATCTGGGCTTGTTTTCTTGCCAGTAGGCTTCGAGGACGGCTGTGTTTGTTCGGTCTCGGGCTAAAGTTCTGAATTTTCTTTGATCAGCTGCGTGCAAGAAGAAAAAAGAAAAGAAAAACTACAGGGTGATGGGTTGCCAAGACTCACGATGCCAGCCTCTTCAGACCCTCGGCATGCCTCCAAGCCCTACCGAGTCTCCCGTAGCTAAGGGGTACCAGCACACCCACGGCAATCATGCGCGCATGTCTCTCCTCGTCATCCTCCGTTGGCAGATTCACAAACGCGCTCAGTCCAGCATGGCTGCCTTGGTGAACAAAGTACACGAGGTCTTGGTTCACTTGATGCAGGCCAGAGGGCAGGGACTTGTACTCGACCTCACCCTCGAGCTCCAGACCGTCCACGGCTTCCTTCCATGCGATTGTGTAGCCGGCCCTGACGTCAAAGTCGATGAGAAAGAGGGCGGAGATGGGCGGCAGGCCAAGGTTCGCAGAGGACGATGGCGACGTGGTTCCCACAGTGAGGGAGGGCTTGCGATGTGAGGGAGACATGGTGTTTTGCTATCAGCGCATTGTCGGACGAGAAAAGACTATGCGCAAAGTCCTCAAGCTGACCACCGAGATCGATTGAAGAGGCCGCTATCGATGAGAAGATGTAAGACAGGCCGGGCGATGGATGTCTTGAAGATCCGAGCTGCCGTCAGCTCCAGCTTCGCCTGGTCTGCGCCGAGAGATGGCGGAAAGTGGTTCCGTCCCGGCGAGCCATTGCACGTGATGCGGAATTGGGCCGCCCTGTCAGCTCATGCTGACTAAGCTGGCTGCTTCACGTGTCAGAAGACAAGCACAAACGACACGGTGCCGACTGCGACTTGGTGGCTTGTTTGAGTTGTTTGTGTATGAATCTCGAAACTGCATGAGAGTGAAGCATACAAAAGACATGCCATAGTATGCCCTGAGGAATGAAAACTAGTCAGGCCCACGATGACGGGCACGACGAGCACTTCGGATCCTCGGTACGCAGCAGTACGTCAGACACTCCCGGTCTTGAGCGCTAGCTGCACGTCACGTCCTTGTGCCTGTCCTGGCCGGCTAGAGCCCAGCAAGACTGTTGCCAGCATTGCCCAGACAAATGCGAGCTACCTGTCACAAAAAACAAATAAAAAACAAGACAAGAATTTTAATTACTCTCGCTATGGTCATCTCTCGAGTGTAATCTAGCAAACTGTCGCCGTGGAAAAGACCCATCTTTGCCTGTTGGGGTTCGGCGCCGCGAGCTGCCCCGCCGAAAAGCTCCCCACGAGTCTTGCGCGCGCCAAAGTCTCGACATCGTCACCTGCTCCTCGACTCGTGCAGCCCACCACCGACCCTTTGCTCTCCTCGGCCCAACCCCCCCCCTCCCCTCCTCTCTCTCTATCTCTCCTCTTCATCCTTCCCCTCGACACAGTCGACAAACAGCGGGCTGCTCGAGTGATCCTCCTCGCGAACCAATTCATCTCTATCCTCCTGCTTTCAGTCCTCACCGCCCTCCACCCCCCCCCTCGCCCAACTCAACAAAAGACAAAGACGAAGCCTCAAGACAGCCACGACCACGACAACCACGACAACCCGCAATCATGATCCTCTTCGACTACATCAAAACCTTCCTCCTCGGCTACGTCGCCCTCACCATCGCCCTCTACGCCCTCTCCCTCCCCCTCCCCAAGCTCGCCTTCCTCCCGCGCACCCTCGCCACCTACGGCACCGGCCTCTCCGTCGCCCTCCTCGGCGCCATCTCCTCCTTCCTCCTCACCCTCGCCGGCCGCCAGCAGATCGCCCAGTGGTTCACCGCCCGCTGCTTCAAGTACATCGCCATCCTCACCACCGGCGTCACCTTCACCGTCCACGACCCCCGCGACATCCTCTCCACCACCCGCCCCGCCGTCTTCATCGGCAACCACCAGACCGAGCTCGACGTCCTCATGCTCGGCTGCATGTTCCCCAAGTACTGCAGCGTCACCGCAAAGAGCTCCCTCAAGCACGTCCCCTTCCTCGGCTGGTTCATGCGCCTCAGCGGCACCGTCTTTATCGACCGCAAGAACAGCAAGGATGCCCGCGAGGCCATGCGCGGTGCCGCAGACGAGATCCGCGACAAGAGGCAGAGCGTCTACATGTTCCCCGAGGGCACGCGTAGCTACTCCAAGGAGCCCGAGCTGCTGCCTTTCAAAAAGGGCGCCTTCCACCTCGCCGTCCAGGCCGGCGTCCCCATCGTCCCCGTCGTCGTCGCAAATTACAGCCACATTATGCATCCCAAGGACAAGGTCTTCAATGCTGGCAGCATTCCCGTCAAGGGTGAGTCTCCCTTTACGGACCTCAAAAACCAAAAAGAGGAAAAGGAAAGAAGAAGAGAAACAGAGAGAGCGCAAATCGCTGACGAAAATACTATCTAGTGCTCGACCCCATTCCCACCAAGGGCCTCACCCCCGCCGACGTCGACGAGCTCGCCCGCGTGACCCGCGAGAAGATGCTTGAGGAGCTCATCACCCTCACCGCGCAAGCAAGAGGCGAGCCGATGCCCGTCCCCGCCCAGCCTTCCGCCATCAGCACTGCCATCGACAAGTGAGTCGAGTCGGGTCGAATCAGGCCGTATTACGCACAGCATGCGACGAGAAAGTCACGGTAACATGTGGCCAGACAGAGGGCGATGACGACAGAATTGTACGAGTGCAGCCGTAGACATTCCACGACACGACGGACATGCCATCGGATAGAAAAGGAGGAGGAAGAGCACGATGATACATCGGGGCCTACACGTGCAGCCATGCCCAACCCACCTCATTATGGCATCACCAAGCACAAAACATGGAGGAGACCGATGGGGGAGAGACATGGGGACGAAAGACAGCAGTCTCCCTCACGAAACGATACCCCAATAGACGCGTCAGATACGCATCAGTACCTGCTAGAGTGTCGCGATCCCAGCATAGCAACAGAAAGAAAGAATAAAAACATCATGATCAAGTTTCATTGGCCTCTCGCCGTGCATTCAACTTTTGAAACCGTAAATCTTTCACTTTCCATGCAACAAGATTCCATGCAATAAGAGGAGGCAGCAAACAGATTGCCCGGGAATCAAATCATCCAACCCCTATGCCTTGTGCACCCTTGCCCTGCCAAGTCCCAAACACCGCCCTCTGCCTGAAATTGGAAAAGAAAAAAAGAGAAAGAATGAAAAAAAGAAAAACAAGCCAAGAAACACATATGGGAAGCATCTAACGTACATGTCCGCCGTGACACCCTCACTCGAAAGAACGCAGCGCCTGCGTCAGCGGAATCACACGCAGACTCCTCGCCCTCTTGAGCGTGCCGCCGCTCTTCGCCTGCTGCTGCGACTGCTGCGGCACCGTCACCGTCGGGCTCCTCCCCGCCTCCCACTTTCGAAACACGCTCTTCATGTCCCGCGGTATGCCCTCCAGCACGATCGTCGACACGGGCACAAACGGTCGGTCCTCCATCCCCGCGGCGAGGATCGCGTACTCTTGCGCAAAGTCGAGCGCGTTGCGGAACGATGCGTACTGTGACTGTGCACGCTCGCCGATGATGATATACATCTCGAAGAAGGCGTCGAGGATGTAGATGGAGTGCGCCGAGAGGTCCCTCTGGTAGAAAGGGCTGAGCTCGTAGATCTGTTGGACAGGTGTTGTCAGTACACGGAAACGCCCCTATTTGAGCTTGTGGAAAGCGGGCAATCTCATAGAAACATACCTGCTGCCGAGAGTCGGCGTCGGAGCAAAACAGTCTACTCCCGTACTTGGCGTAATTCGGCTTCAGCCTCCAGTGGTCCGCCGAGCTTGGCTTCTTGCCCTGCTCAAACATGTCCCAGAAGGACTCTGGCTCGCTGCCGTCCTCAATCTCCACCAGCTCCCCCGTGAGCGCAATCTCCATCCCGACCAGCTTGGCGCAGCTCAGCTCGTCCACGTCGCATCCCTTTCCTTTCCAAAGGTAGCACTGACCGCCCTTGGAGATCAGGTACGGAAATCCAGAGCAGAGACTCAAGCTCGAAAAGTCCACTTGATCAAAAGTGACCTCACCGAGATAACGCCTCCCGCAGAGCATGATGGGCGCAAGCTGGTCGTACCTCGAGCTCGATCCTCGCTGCACAATGATCACCCCGCCCAGCGCTTGCACAAACTCTGAAGTCTCCTTGCCTTGCTGCATCTTGACGAGCCTTCCTCCGAGTGCTCTTGCCTCCTTGGTAGCAAATAGCTGCGCGTCTTCCGCCGCGGAGGCGTTGACATCGTCACCCACCCAAAAGTACACCTGGAAGCACTGGCGACCCGCCAGGTTCTCAAACTCGTGCGCCACAACGTACATCTCCTGTTCAAACAGTACGCGCTCAAAGTGCGCTGCCACGGGCACCTTCTTGCCGTTCTCCGAAAGCTGGTACATCTGGACGCGGGAGCTCCTGACCTTAACATCCGCTTTAGGGCGGTTCATAAGGAGCTCCGCGGCGTCGACATTGTACGGCGTTCGGGATTGACCTGGGCCGAAGAAATCGGCGAATGGACTCGAGGTCTCGTCCGGGGTCTTGACCGGGGATCGGATAGTTGGCTCGACTAAACGGGCAGTCTGTGCCCCTTCAGCAGGACCAACAGGCAGCGCGCGTGGCCCTTGCAATTGAGATGGCGTCGCGCTCGGCGAGGGTCTGTCAAAAGAGGGCTTTGGCTTGACAGGGGGCGACTTGGCCACAGCGCCTCCGAATTTGGATGCCGTGTTCTCGACAGATTCGACACGCTCACGGTCGACCTTGGTGGGGGACGAAGGTGCAGAAGCCTGGAAGCCACGTTCCGCCATCTTGACTGGCGACCTCGAACCAGTCCTCTGGTGCGTGAGTCTGACCGGGGTCTCGGGCTTGGGGCTCGCTGACGATGCACCTTCGAGGAACTGTGACATCCTCTTCATGTCCAGCTTCTTGGGCGAACCGGGCTGCGAAACTTCACCGCCCGTTTTTTGCGGCCGGATCGGTGACGGCTGTCTCTCCGTAGGCTTCTCGGGCTGCGAGGGTAGCCTGCGCAGCGCAAACGGCCTCACCGACTTCGGAGCCTCACTTGGCTCGGGCGACTTGGCCTGAGGAGACCTGAGTTCCGGAGACTTGGGGCCTGGAACAGGCGGTGATGTGGGACCGTGAAGAGAAGCTCTGGCTGCAACCTGCTGCTGAATCGAGAATCGAGGCTTTGTTTCCTCTGCTTCTGAAGCTTGTGTCTCCCTGGCGCTGCCAAAGCTGCTCGGGTTGGAACGCAGGTTGAGAGGAGCAGGTGTGTCTGTTGATATGTCGGTAGGCACAGGACTCTTTGGTTTTTGTGCTGATGATGGTGCTGACGCTGACGCCGCAACCGATTCTCTGGGCTCACTCGCCGCCGCCGAAACAGAAGCTGGGGCAGCAGACTTTGGCGCTCTCCTCTTAGGACCGCGAGCGCGACCTTTCGTCATGTGCGTGAGCTGAGGCCCGGGACCAGACGGTTCACTCGAGGTGGAGGCAGCAGCTGGTGTGGCCGAGTCTGAACCTGCCGAGCCTTGGGGACCGCTGGAAGAAGAGGCCGGCGGACCGCGAGCCAGCATACCAGCCAGGGCCGGGTTGAAGCGATCCGCCAGCTTGCTTGCTCCAAGACGCCCTTGCTGCAATCTTGATGGTGCACTGGTCTCCTTCTGCAGAGTAGGCGGTGGCCGCGCCTCGGGTGCGGGTTCAGCAGGGGCAGCGGGTTCTGTTGTGACTCTCTTCAGAGTATTCTCTTCCGGTGATTGGACTGGGGGTGAAATGGGGTTGCTTGAGATACGTGACGGTTTCGGGCTCGGTTTTGGCGTCTCAGCCTTCTTGGGCGTAGTTGGCAATATTGAGGGCGCGTCTCGCTTTCCGAGCGTTGCACGTCTAGCAAGACCTTCCGGGATCGGCTTGTCCACCACAGGGTTGGCATTGACCTTCACCCCCGTGCCCTCAGACTGAACTTTCTGAAAATCGCCCTTCTTCTTCAGGATGGCCTCCTTGAACTCGTCAACGCGCTCCGTCTTTTGCGGACCACCAGTGACCTGGAGTGCGGCCTTGCCACGTGCGATGTTGTCCTTCAGTACATCTGGCGCTTTGTAGTTTTGAGTCTTGGTTCGTTTCAGATTGCCAAACACGCTCTTGAACTCTGGTTCATCGGAGCCACCAGCTGGCTTATCAACGGGCCGTTGCCTCAAATTCGCTCGGAAATCGTTGGTCGCCGCAATGTTCGGTTTCGGTTTCGTCGCTGGCGGGCTAGTCATGGTGTTGCGCTTGACCGGCGCATCAATCTCCTCGCTCACCTTCGACGGTGGAGAAACGGGTTTCTCGCTCGATTCTGGCTCGGGCTCTGGGTTCTTCGAGATGCTGAGCTTCGTCGCGTGACCGGGAAGAGGTCGGTTACCCCCTGGCGGCGGAGAATAGATCCCCCCCAACCCTGTCGTGTTTTGCTTGGCGCCACCACCAATCGGGGAGGACCTCATAAGCCCACCGATGCTCACTTGATGTTTATGAGAGTGCGCGCCGCCTCGAGCTCCGTCTCCCGCCGTCTTTTGCTTCTGAAGCTCAGCCATCCATGTAGGCTGAGTCGGCGTACCTGGTCTGGGTTGCGATTTCGGAGATTCCGGCCTGTTCAGTGCGGACTCTAGCCAGCTGGACTTTGTCGGACTCCAACGTCGTGGGTCCATGGTCTTTGAGGGACTCATGGGCAGCCGCCGTGATTCCGCCTCTTCGTTCGTTGCCGTGGCCGTGGCCGTCGGATCGCTAACAGAGGTATCAAGCGTCGGCGGGGTGGTCTTTCGTTGCGCCTCTCGATCGGGCTGACCCTGACTAGACGTAGGTCTGCTCGCGCCGGGTGTAGGCGTTGCAGAATGTTCGCGAAGCGCGCTCGGCGGTCTCGGTGATCCCAAAACAGAGCTTCGGTCGCGCGTATGCCTTGTAGTCGCCACTGAGTCGGCACGCGTCAAGCCTGGAGGGCTCGTAACGCTCCAGCGCTTCACACTGTCGGATCGCTTCATCATCGCACTTTGCACAAAGCCGCCCATGCCTTTTGTGGGGGATGCTGCTCGATTGGGTGATGTTGACCCAGTAGGAGTAGTTTGCTCGCCCGCTGATTCAACCTCATTAGCCACATCCAACCCAGGAGGGTTCAATGACAGTGGTGCTGGAAGTTTCTGCGGTGTCGAGGCAGACAATGGCTCGTCTGAGATTTGTCTGTTCCTTGCGGTGTCTCTCGACATGCCAGGCAGCTGATTTTGGAGTGAAGCCATATCCAGGCGATCCTCCTCCTCAACCTGGTCCTTGCGATATGCTGCCGAGCCCTGGCCTCGGTCTGCGGTCTGGCGAAACCACGCAGGGTCCTTGGAGCCCAATGCTTGAGCGATCTGGTCCTTGGAAAAGGACGTTTCCGTAGCCGAGGCAGGCTCCTGGGTGCTGGCCAGAGATCTCTGTGTGGCGTTCTGCGCGGCCAGCATGCTAAGAGGCCGAGCACCACCACGAGATGTCGGGCGCCGTTGCCAGGCCAGAGGAGAACCTCTTGCGGAACCGCTGTTGCGCTTTCCGTCCGAGTCGAAGGGAGAGTGGTTCTCCTTAGAGGATACATCAAAGTTCATAGTGTCAGAGTCGGCGTCTGGGTCCACGGAGGTTTCGCGAGACTCGGATACGGGCTGAGGGGACTCTAGCCGCAAAGCGTCGGACGACCGCTGGATGCTTCGACGGTTCGATCGCGGGGAAGGTGTGTTGGCGGGGGAGGATTTTTGGGGGGAGATTGATCTCGCTCGTTCTGCCCTCTGTGTCAGTGCTATATTCTCGACGAGGGCTGTTGCATGCCAGTCGATGCAATCTCGACTACGCCACCACTGTAGTTTGGTCGGCTACGCGCGATAAAAGATGGTGGCACTGAGGATCGAGTCCCAGTCAACAGAAATTACGCGAGAGCGAAACCCGGCAACATAATGATTTGAGGCTGCCAGTGGGGCGTTGTGATGCAGGCCAGACAGGTAATTACAGCACGGGTGGCATGAGGCCGCGGTTGGCCATAGCATCCGTGGAGTCATGCAAAACATCAGCTCACCTTCTCTGCGAGCCTGCCTCTCGCGCTTGGCGGCCAGATAGTCCTCGAGTTCCTTGGCACGGACCTCATCCTCCTCGATCTGCTGGCCGCGCAGCTTCTCGACCTGCTCGAGGAATTGGGAGACCTCGTCGGACATTTTGTTGTTGCCTGATGCGTCGTGCGCGGCTTGCGCTGCGCTTGGAGCTGCCGGCTTGGGGCTTTTGATGGATTGCCTCGGGTTTGTCTAAGTCGACATGGCCTGGTGGCACCGCAGGGTGTTCGACTGTCGAGATGAAAGAGCCCAATGGCTGCCTGATGCGTGAATTCTGGGGTCGTACTGGATGAGGAGGGGAATAAGGTGATGGGACCGAGGTGGGCGAGATCGAGGTCGAGGTGGATGGTGGTGGGAGGTTGTACCTTGTTTCCTCGATGGGATCCGTTCGAGAAGCTCCATTTTTCTGGCTACGGCGTCGCTCAGGTCCACCGTGCCTGGAGGTGCCTGAAAGGGACCTGTATTTCGTTGTCCTTGCCCTACAGCTATCTGGCTTCACTCCAGGCGACTCCCCTGTGGGCCGCCTCTTGTCAAGGGAGGCCTACGGCTTACAGGGGCCCACGTCCACCAAGAGCTTCCCCTCTTCGGGCGGGTTTGATAGACGTCCAGGTCTCCCCCACGGGCCGCATGAGATCTCATTTCCATTCCTCGCAAGAATAAAGAGTAAAGTATAAAAGCGATGTTTTGACACGGTCGGTCAAGCATGCGTATCTCGAAGCTGGCCAAGCATATTTTCGTTATCCTTCCCGCTGACAGTCAAGCTATTGCCTTATGCTGACTTTCAGCTTGCGTCTTTTGGCCTTCACGACAAGACTGGCTCCGCACTGATGACGCTGTTTGTTTACCTCTCGTATCCATCAGCAACCGACAACACTATCACCATATTGTGGACATCGTGAGAGTCACCATGAGCCAACCACCGTCCCGTATCGCGTTATGCACTCATATTGACTTTTTGACTTCTGAAAATTGGATCCCAAGCTAGCTCACGATCGTCTGACGTTGCATCATCTTCAGTAAAGAAAGAGCCTCTTCTTGGCATCTTCCACGACCCACGCCAGCCCTTCCCGCAGATTGGTCCCCGTCATGGCGCTGCATCGCAGGACGTGCCATCTGTGCGTCCGTATCGACTCGAGCTCCAGTGCCTGCCATTACTTTAGTGATCATTTTAGCGCTTTGGCGTTTTTGCGGCAGCCTACCGATACGATCTCTTCTTGTGTCATGCAGCCGTCCACATCCGTCTTGTTGGCAAAGACGAGCAGACTCGCGCCTGATAACCGCTGAACAAAAATATCAGCAATAATGTAAACAGTCAAGACTCACGGTGCCGCACCTCTTCTAGCAACAGCCCATGCAGCTCGTCTCGGCAGTCCTGGATGCGCAGGCGGTCCGTCGCATCAACGACCCATACCAGAGCATCTGTCTTTTCAAAGTAATTCCTCCAGTAGGATCGAAGCGTCTTTTGTCCACCAACGTCCCCTGCGTACTGTCAGTATGTTTGCTTGCATAATATGGGGAAATCGAGCTCTCACAGATATTCAGCTTGTACCTGAATCCACAAGTGTTAGTGAGGTCGGTCTAGGGTAGTCGGGATTTAGGGGAGCGCGCACCCCTCGTAGTCGATGGTTTTGATGATGAAGCCCAAGGTAGGCGAAACTGTGTTGACGTCTTCGTTCATGATCTTCTTGACAATGGTCGTCTTTCCGGCGTTGTCAAGGCCTCTTCAAGAAGTATCAGCTTGGGAGTCGGCTCAGCCGGGTACTGGCGACTCACAGCATCAGGATTCTCATCTCCTTGTCCTTCAGCCTCGCCTTCCGCAGGATGGACAACATCTTGAATATTCAGGTCAGCAGGGAAACCCGATCCCAAATAAACACAACTGAGCCCCGAGCAGAACGTTGGGTCTGACTTTGGATGGGAGTTCGCGGAGCTGCCTGCGAGTTGAGAGGATGGAATGGTTGATGCACGTGATGCTCTGCTAATCCACTGCGAAGATCTCAGTTGTATGCCGCTTGCGCTCTCACACTTATTCGTTCAACCAGATGTCACGACTCTACTAGCATACCAGGAAAGAGACGACATTTTGTATGGTCTTCATCCGCCTTCTCGGAAGCAGCACTCGTTCATTCTGACACTTCTCTTTCTTACTCGTCTCTTCGTATACCGCTTGTGATTCCATCAAAGAGAGGACACCATTTTAAAGCGGTCACAAAACGAACCTCAATCTCCGGGGGAGGGGGAACCTGCGACAATCACCATTTTTATTTCGCTGCCTTTGCTTCAGCAACCGCGAAAGAGCAACTGAACAAAAAATCTAATATCATTGCGCTAACGGATCCCTTCACCTTCGTCCTGGGCTGACTTCCTTCCACGCGACCCAACTGCCTCTAATCGAGTGCCAGCAACCTATAAAGACTATCCTCACGGCATCCAAGACTAATCGTCCCATCTCATGTCTGACCGTCGATCAAAGTCCCCAAAAAGGGATGCTCATCGCTTTTAGTCCCCTCCGCTGAGGCAACTGTGGAATAGAAATGCTACTGTTATTCCATATTCTCCGTGTGACAAGTGTTAGGGCCGCGAACTCCCAAATCATGCTCAAGCACCGCTCCCACCTCCTACTATCATGCTCATGACTCGTCCTCGGTATCCGTGTTTGTGTCGCTGGTATCATCTCCGTCCTCGTCCGTTCCACTCTCCTCGTCTGAACTCTCCGCCACCACCTTTCTCCTCGGCTTGTTGGGCGGTGGTGCCTCTCCCGTCTTTAGCGTGTGCATAGCGCCTGCAAGAGAATCTGAAGCAAAGAAAGTCAGTTGAAATGATCCAAAGCAATGTCGCCAGCCCCCCCCCCCCCCCCCAGGAAGAGGGGGCAGGCGAGGCGGGAATAATAGA